>VZDJ01000384.1:268094-352027 GCA_008694505.1 Cyanoderma ruficeps
GCTAAAGCATTCCCATGGGAAGGCAAAGAAACAATAGCAATTTCTTCTGAATGAAGCTCTCCTAAAGCCAAAGAGTAAACATACAGTATGTGACCTGAAAGTTTGCTTTTAACTGTACAAGTGGCTAATTACATAACTAATCAAAATACCTTCAAAAGCAATTCCTAAGGGAAGGGGGAAAAAAAAAGAAGAGAGAGAGAGAAGAAAAGGAAAAAGCAGAAAGGAAAGGAAAAAAAAAGCAGCCCAGCAAAGCGAGATGGTGATTGATAACCTGTTACACTGTATGAACTTGTATGTGTCTGCACATACATTGAAGTTTAATGACATTTAAATATTTATTGCACCTCTGCACAGGGCTGTGCAGCTCCCAGGAAATCTGCATTCTACCTGAGATGCCAGTGCAGGTTGAGGAGATGGATCCCTACGTGACAGAGCTCCTGTTCCAAGAGGGAACACGAGCTCATGACGTGGCAGCCGTGGAAGGCGTTTGCTGCATGTCCTAGGCACACTTCTTGACATCAAACAGTGAAATAGCTTGAGATTCAAGACAGATTTTGAGAGGTGGATGTGTTTGCAGAACATAAATTGTCTCTTAAAAATTGGTTAGGTGGAGAAAAATTTGTTCCTTTGTTGTTTGTGTCTATGCATGCACTCAGCATCTCATACATGTTCTGCAGAGCCATGTGGCATTAAACCCAAGCAGAGGCTTGGTTGGTATTGATTCTTAAAGAACAGAGCAGTTCACACCTTATAAACCCTGGGGCTGTGTTTTTGAGGCAGACAGGAATTTAAATGTTTTTGTGCATGGTCCATGCAGGTGTTGAGTTACGTGACAACAAAACTCCATATTTCTGCCCCCCCCCCGCAAAAAAATGGTTGCAGGTTTAGGTGTCTCAAGTTTTGTTCCACCACCACCGTTCCTTGTGTGCTGAAGGCAGGAGTAGCTCAGGCATTCCCTGACCCCTGCTGGCAGGGCTGGCCCTGATTTCTGCCTATGGAAGGAAATAGAAGGGGGGGGGAAAATACACTTGATGGCTTTAGGAATGCCAAGAGGATGGTAGAAGGAATTTGAGTACCAGACAAAATATTTCACAGGTAGAAAAGCCTTCTCTAGAGACCATGGCAGGCTGAAAGTGTACAAGGGGGAAAAACTGAGTTGGGATCCTCTTTCAAATCCTCTCCTGATCAGAGGGATCCACCTGAGGATCCCCACTTTATTTACCCACTGCTGTAAGAGAGAAATTCAGCTGCTGTAGACAGAGCTCAAGGAACTTCACCTTACTGCACACATGATGTCAAAAGCATCCACAAAGCCCCAAGCACAGCCCAGGAGCTACTGGAGAGAAGCCCTGGTGCTCACCTCATGCTGCTCCATCACCCACTCCAGGCTGGGGTGATGAAACTCTGCATGGGGAGAGCTCTGTGCAAGGGAGGCCAGAGAGAAGCCTGGAGAACCCTCCACGATGCATCCACTGCTTCTGCTCAGGGAGATGTGTTTCAGGAATTCTGCAGGAAAGTGTGCCCAGTAAATCAGACCAAAGATCCCTCCTGTTCACAGTGTTATATGGAAGGGGATCAGGATTAAATGAGATCCACTGACTTCAGCCCAAATCAGCCTCCCCCTGCTGCACCAATGGACAAGGCACAGCTTTGGAGGCAGCATCTCCTGAGGGCAGTCACACAAAAACAGCCCAGTAACTCCATGTTACCACAGCTGAAACGAGCCCTGAAGCTTGTTATCTAATTAAATGTTATCTACAATGCTGACAGGAAGCTAAAATTTATACTTAAGATATTTTATTCATATTTAGACAAATTTTCAAGGAGCTACCGTGAATGAGGTCAACCAGAGTTGGGCATATTTTTTTTGTTTTCATTAAAAGTCAACAGTTTTTCCAGTAGGCATTCAAAGAGAAAAAAATCCTATTTTTGATCATTCTATCTCCAGAACAGCAAACTAAACTATATCAATATCCACTTTAACTGGAATAAATCCATCTCCAGTTACTGAAATAAAGTCAATGTTTTTCTATGGGACAGTTATTTACTGAGGGATAAGTGCATTTAAAATCCTAACTCTGCCTTGCAAAATCTGTTTTGGATTATTTCAGCAACTAGCTGATCATGTACATTTAGCTGGAAAATATACAGCTCTGGGAAAAAAAAACTATGAGGGGAAACCTGGAGATGTACAGTATAATTATGAAGGCAGACTTGCCAGTACCTCCAACAGAACAGGCCAATGTCAATACTGCTAACAAACTGCATTTTCTTCCACATGTGGCCAAAAAAAAAAATATATATTTTCAGAACCTATTTATGTCCTCAAAACCAATCTCCTAGACTCATCCCCCTCACCCCCAGCCCAAGGAGGTCTCTATTACATAGATCCATCTTTCTGAGCAAATATCAACTCTCTTAACTCCGGGTTAACTAGCAGACATTCCACATTTTCTGACATCATTCTGACTTTGTATCAACTATATTTCCTGCTAGAAAAAAAAAAAAAGTAAAACATCATTTGGGAAATACATCTGTTGTCAAGACAACTTCCAGCACTGAATGTCCAAACTCCAACAGATCAGATTTTTCTGAAGGTTTCTTTTCCAAGTAATGGAAGGTTCTGCTTGCAGCATCTCCAGATACATCTTTTTGCAAAATCATAGAACCCTTAAGGTTGGAAAAGGCCTTTAAAATGCTCAATTTCCTGCTGCATCTAAAAAACCACTTCTCAGTCATGACCTCCTCTGATGCCAGGAGACTTTGCTTCCCTGTTGGGGTAGAATCTCTTTTTGCCCTGCTGAATACCACATTCTGAACCAAGAGCAAATCAGGAACAGAATCTCAACACTATAAATCAAGTAAGGTGGAATACTTGTGAGTGGAGAAAGCAAAAAAAGCCTGGGAAAATTCCTCTGGCTTTAATGGGCCTTGAATTTCACCAGTTTTTGTTTCTGTCATGGTGCTTAGTTCATCGGAATTAGGCAAGCCACTTAACTTCAGAAGTAATAAAGAGTTTTGAATATTTAACTCAAAAGCTTTGCTCTCCCTGTTGTGTGTGCGGCCACGCATGTTTTACCCTCTGGAGGCTGCCCACAAAAATGAAGGAGGGAATCACACTGGAAAAAAAAACAAGGGTAAAAATAAAACATACTGGCTCTACTACAGCCCTGGGCAATGCATCTTGTCTCTGAGTGACCCACTGGAGCTTCCTAGCCAGGGGTGCACAGGATCTGCATCCCCCTCACCCGACTTTTTGGGGAATTATTTCACATCCTCCCTCTCCAGCCTCTGAACTTACTGACGCGAGATAAACTTTATCAGAATCCATGTTGACCTTCCTCTCTTTTGAACTCTGAAACATTGATTAACTTGTAAGTTATGTAGCAGAGGGACAACTTCAATAACACCCTTATGGGTACTTTCCTCCTGACTGGCTATTTCAGCGCTTGTAACTCTTTCAAAGTGATTACAAGGGCTCTAACTTACTGCCCTCTTTCTTCCAACTCGTGAAAAAGGAAAATCTTGCCTGAATATTAAGAAAAAGGTGGTTCATGTTTTGTAAGCTGTTAGCTGCTCCCTGAGAATTGCCACTAGCAGCTAGTTGCAAAGAAGTCACTGAAGCAGGGCTGGCCACACTTCAGAAAAAAAGCAGGTTGCTGGAGTCATTCTGAGCAGAATTTTGAGGAAATCCTAGACATCACAAAAATAAGGCGCTCCAGTAATTAAAAGAAAACAACCCACAACAAAGCCTTGAATGGAAAAAAAAAAAAGGCAGAAGAAAGTATCCATACCCATAATCAGCACCTGTAGCTGTGCAGACACATAGGATTCCACCATTGCCACCTTGTGTTTGTGTCATACGGAATTACATCTTCATCCTCTCCACCCCGTGTAACCCTGCTATTTTTATTTTTTCCTACATACTGAAGACTCCTTAGAAAACTGATTTAGTCACTAGGTCCAGCTATCAGGTACCTATTTCTCTGAGGTGCAGACCAGAGGCCTGACCTGCTGGATCCTCCCCAGCAGCTGCAAATTATCAGGATCATAGAGGATAATTTACTTCCTATCCCAGAGAAGGGCAGCAGGATTTCTCCCCAGCCTTGCAGTTCAATCAAAGCCAGCTCAGGGGTTCCATTTTATATCCTGTTCTGAATCAGGGATCCCATTAGCACAGGAGCAGCCCAGATCTGTAAGGAAAGCTCAGTGTGCACTGTTTTACTGGAGAACTGGTGTGTTGTTCCCAGCATCACAGAGCCTTCAGCAATCTCTTGTCTCACAAAGGTGCCAGGTTGATAGGGGGGGAGCTGAGAAGACTCAAACACAAGCAGCTGCCGTTCCAAAACGCTTCAAAAGATTTACATGCAAGTTATCAATCCATAAATAACACACTCAGGGTCACCAGAAACTGTGGTCCCATTCTCACAGTCCTGCGAGCTTGTTTTTCAAGAACTCTCTTTCCTGTTGCAATTCAGCCATTTCTACCCTACTGCCTTTTAGTCCTGGCTGGTAACAGAGTTTAAGAGATAATTTCTCGCTAAGAAATCAAGCCAGGACGAATAATGCCACTAGTGTTATTTATGTAAGGACAGTACATTCCGTGGATGTTTCCACCAAAATTATTTCAAAGTGCTGTTTTGATATCCTTGTTTCTCTAATGAGCAGGGTCTTGTGTTCACAACTAAAACATTAAAAACAGTGTAACATGTACAGAAGCTTTTATAGTGCCGGCATCACAGCTAATAGGACTCAGTACAAACACATTCTTTTATTGTGACATTACTTTTTTGGAGTTCAATGGCCCTTATTATCTCTCAAGGCAAGTTGAAGCTTCTCATGATTGACCATGTGCACAATATGACAGTAGAATCAAAGGGAGGTCAGTTATCTACACCCTATCCCTCTAATTACATCTTTTTTTTCCTTTGGAGGATGGCTCAGGAAACAGGATGATGATGCAAGGTAAAAGAGAAGGCAAATAAGAGTTTCACAAAAGGCACTAGATCTTTTAAACTATTACAAATATTTTTACAGGGTAGGGTGTCAAGCTGCTAGTCATGTCAGTGTCAGGTGGTTCCTAGCTACAAAATAGCACAGAAACTATTTCAGAAACACTTCAACTGAGTTCTGAATTTTACCTATGGCCACAGAAGCATACCTTAGTTGACTAACACATGGTAGGTTTGGGCTAGATTTGTTTCCCCCCCCTCATTACTGACTTGGTGAGTTTTGATCCCTCTCTTCAATGTGGCCATGCATTATTTTTCAAATAAAGTTGAATGTAAATCCTTATTAGGAAAATAGCTTCTTCCAGAGGCAAAAATGGTACTAGAGGGTGCCTTGCCCATTAGCTGGAACACACAGCCCAAATGCTAAAGAGGCAGAGACAGTATCATCACCACAAGCAGAAGGAAGGTGAGGTGTTTTGTTTGCACACATCTCTGAAGCTTGGCAAGACTGAGAAAGTGAGCAGCTATCACTCAGCTGCACATCTTCCTGGCTGTCACGGCACCCAGCTTGCTGAAAGACACCTGGTGTGCTTATCCACAGGTGAAAGTCACTTCAAATATTTGCTCTCGATTAGGAATTATTTTTGATATCACCATCTGCGCCTGACTCACCCATTCATAAAGTTTCTTTTCTTCGAGAGGGCAGGGGAGTTATTGGTGCTGGTATCAACCATTCCAGCTTTATGAATGAAAAGCTTCTTCACTTCTCATTGTCACCCAGATGTTCAAGGTGCCGACCAGACAACCAAAACTTTAAAAGAAAGCGAACCTGCACATTTTTAATGGAAGAAAGTAACCAAGAGCTGCTACTGAGTGACAGGAACCAAAAATAAAAGTACAGATGACTAAGCACACCCTTGCCAAACAACTTCTGAGACCAATTTAAGAAAGAGAGGCTGCAGTGCCAAAGCTTTGAACTAGAGGAAGCAGATGCTTTTGCTGCTGTGACATGCATTTCCACCCAGCAGGTAGAGGGGATGGAATCCGGTCTCATCAGGTCACTAACAAGGATCCAGGGCTAACAGCACATCGGGCTAAGCCAGCAATAACAACACTTTTACATATGATTTCCTGAAACATGGAAGCTGGATATTTCCGCTATTTCATCCTCTGTTTTTCTTAGGACAAACTGCCGAAAACGAAATTGCGATGGAATGCAGGCATCTATTTTCTGATCCACAATGGTTTATTGAAATGGACCGCACGGGAAACATTCCTTCCCTGGATGTATGAACAGCACATGGGGTGACCACCGCACACACAGGCAGAGGTGAAGACACTCTCTGCTTGGCAACAGCAAAGGTTGGTGCAGGTGGAATTAATCCCTGGTTAATTAATAGCCCTTCAAAGCCCACTCAGGAGAGTTACAGCTGTCAATCTAATGGGTTTGATTGGTTTATTACCATTGGATGTTTTCACATAGTCAAACCTTCAGATGTTTATGTTTGCACTTGGCAAAAGCCACAGGGAAGCCTGCGAAGGCCTCCGAGTCAGGTTGGTGTGAGTGAAACTAATTTTATTTTCTTTGTGCCACCAGCAAATAGATTTGCTACAGCAGCAGCAATAGAAGGAAATAGAGTTTGCTTGGGAAAAAAAAATAATCCACTTTCCACGAGGTATCTGTTTCATCTAGAAGTTGTTCATGCTCCAGCCAGTTCCCATTTCTCTGTTTTTCTCCCCAGAGGTCCCTAATGTCAGCTACAGGCTGCTTCTGGTCACTTTCCCAAGGGAAAGCTTTGTGTGGCATTAATGGCTGGAAAAGCAAGGATTGAGAGCAGCATGAAAATACATGGAATATAAGGCTCTAATGACAGCAATAGTGTATTTTAAACTCAGCGTTCCCCAGGGAACATTACATCAGTAACTCAGCTGAGACACTGAACCAAGGGAAGAACTCTCACATCATTTAACTATTTGCTATAATAGATGAAAAGAGAGGAGATATTTTGATTAAAGCTCCTCAACAGTGAAAGCCTAAAGCCAAAATCTCTCTGCATGAGCCCACTGCCCTCACCCTTGCTCATGCAGGTTCTGGTGCATTCAGAGAGGAGAGAAGTCAGGTAGAGCAGCACAAGTACAAGGGTCCTGCTCAGCCTGCACAGACACTTGCACAAACAGATTTTTTTTTTTTATTAGAAGGGACTTCTTGACATCTTCCAGTCCTATCCCACATTCATTCATTCCCCCTTGGAAGTACCACAGACATGACTCATTGATGAACTACACAAAATTCCCAGCTACAAGCAGGGAATTTATAGATTTTTTTAAAAACAATATCCACTTTCCAGGGCTGAAACAGTAACTGAAACACATCCACAGCCTTCTGGAACTAGCAACAGGCACAGGAAGGACTGTGGATGTCCATTTGCTCTTATTTCCACTTGTCTCTTAACCATCCCAGGTTTCTTCAGCCTACATGTCAGCAATGTCTTTCTCTTGAGAGAGACCTGGTTATCCCATGCCAAAATTCCAGCTGAAGACAGGGAGAATGATGGTGGCTGTTCATTATTTCTCGAAGACAAATTGAGCACTTCTCAAACTTCATGTAAATATTTTAATAGAGTATCTCTCTAGTCTCAGACTTCGCGACACAGAAAGCAAAAATGATTATGTCTTAATAATCCACATTCAGAAGGGCCTAATTTCATTATAGGGCTGCATTTTTGTTCTGTGCAAAAATCAACAAATTGTGGTTGTATATTAACGAAATATTGAAGAGGAAATGAAAAGTATATTGAGTCAGGTTTCATTTTCACAAAACCGTAAGCATAGACAAGAGGGAGTATAAATAGTGCACATTGGAAGCCTTCATTATTTAAGTTACATGTAAGCACTTCTTTCATCAACGGAGACTAAAGAAAGGAGAATTATACCACAGATCACTTTTGTTTATCTTCAAAATTAGATAGGTAAAGATAGCAGACTAGAACTTACTAATAAGTGAAAGAAGGCCTTAAAAATCTGAAGAAATAATAAACTGATCCGCCCAGCTGTAACTCCTCCAAGTTATTCTGTCTCAATCCAAACACCTTCAACGCTGGTCCTCTAAAAAGACCTTTTCAATCTTTCCTTGCCTTTTACAATACACCAGTGTTGCTCAGTTCATTTAAGGCTTAATTCATGAATAAGAAACCACATTTACTCCACGCTCCTGCTTGGGATCTATCACACAGCTGGGATGAAAGGGCCTCGATTCAGAAGTTGCCAGGAAGCTGGGTCACAGTGGTACAGGGGCAAAGTTTAGGCCAATACAATGAAGCCCACAAAAATTTGTGCAATATGCACTTCTCGTCACAATACACAGGGACTTACACTTACTGAGCCCCACAAAATACTCCTTACACATCCCAAAGGTCTCGTTAAAGAGAACATGAACAGAGACTGTGGGCATCAAGTATTTCTCACCCTCGGCTGAAACTGCTGGGATGGGGGGGAAAAAAAAAAGGAGATGGCAATTGTAGCAGAATGTAAAGCAGAGCACTGTCTGTTCTCCAGTGCTCCATGGCTGCTGACCAGAATAAATAATGATTTTCCTCATCTGAATCTTAAGAAACACTTTGGGGATCACATGCATGTTGCACAATGTTTAGAGAGAAGGGAAGAGGAAAGCACCCTCCAGTCTTGGACAGGAGGGGTTGTGAGCAGCTCCCAAAGCCCACTGGTGATGCTCAGGAACACTGAAAGCATCTGTGTGGCTGCCTCTGTCGGGCAGCAGCCCCCTCAGTATGCAGTTCACATACAGCTTTACCTCCACGAGAGAAAGAAACATTCAGCACGGGGTGGGGGGAGAAAACATGTTTTTAAAAAATCCATTAGCGTTCCAAAACATTAAACGTTGGAACAGAGTGTTTGCATCTTACGGAGTGTTTGCCGTGAAATTCTCAGCTGCCAAACGAAATGCATCAGTGCAAAAAATAGCAGAGAAATACCAAACGATGCCATCATGTCCAGAACCGCAAGCATTTCCTTGTATTCACTATCCCCATAGCCAGACGGGGAGGTTCCTCCACCCAGTGTGACTGTAACTTCCCTTGTAGAAATACCACGGGCGCTGGAGTAAAGCATTGAATGTGGTTTTTAAGGCTGATGATTCAGCTCAGAAGTGGCACACACACAGCCAGGCTCACTGGAGCATCGCTCCGCATCTGCAAGCTGCACTCAGAAGCGCTGGGAGGATCCCCTACAATTGTTAACCAAATGGAAAGATTCCCCTTTATCCATTTTAATCGAGCCATTACACAAATCATCACCTTCTCTTCCCAGAGCAAGGATCTGGGAGCGGGATGCGACTTGCTGCTGAATGGGAAACTTTTGGTTACAGAGGGATGAGCACAGCTTCAGCAGCAATGGGGTTCTCCCTATCTACACCTGCTCCTGCTACTTTTGGAATGCTGGGCTTGATCCCCCTGCAGAACTATACCCACTGCAAACCGAAGACACGGAAACGAAATCTCGAGGCTCCTTGATCAAGGGAATAACTGCTGAGGGTTGATTAATGCAAAACTTATCAGCTCATTTAGTAGTAATATACCCCGGTTCCCATTCTGCCTCTCCTCTTTATCCTATCTCAGCCTCTCTATTTAGGAATGCAGAAGCCTCGCCCTGGCAAAACTCCAACTCCCTTTGCAGCCACAAAGTTCTTTCCTGGTGCCCCCCTTGTGCCATCTTCTAGCTCCTCTCTAGCCTTTGTATCCCAGGTACCAGGCTCCTTCTTGCAGCCCTACTTCTCCAGCCCACATCCTTCCTCAGACCTTCCATATCAACCACCCCATTGGTTTCTTATCACACTGCTCTTGCCTTCAACATCCTGCCACAAAACCTCGCTCTTTTTCCTTAACTGAAACTGTAATCTGCTGAACTAACACCCAGATCCTGGTTTCCATCTGTATTCCCAGTCTCTGTGTCCCACCTGCTGCCCAGGCAGTCTGTTCCTCTCTGCTGTGCAGGGACACCTCCTTTGGAGCAAGAACTAAATCTCCCCATACAGTTGTCTGTGTTTAACTGCAATCCAATCTAGGAAAATCCCATTCAGCTCTTGACTCCAAGAGTCCAAAACCACTTAACGTACTTCAAGGAATGAAGCAAAGGCAGTATCACAAATCTCTAGCAAGCACATCCAAATTATGACTTAGATTTTTATTTTCCCAGTTAAGAAACGTGTTCCGTACACAGGGATGGCAGGAGGGGAAAAAAGTATTTCACAGGGAGTCTGCAATCCTTCCAAATTTTAGATACTAAATTCAATCTAAGCTTCAAGCACCAACACACTTAAAGTGCCAAAAATGAGATGATCAGAATATTTTTGACATGGGCAACCAAATGTATTTTTATTCTCATTCTGAGAAACATCTGGATTCTTACTGTAACATGCCTAAAACTCAGCCTAAGTTAGTTACTCCAAGAAACCACAGGCAACACAAAAACATTCAGCCCTTTGCCCAGGCAAAAAAAAAAAAAAAATTGCAAATGGGCTAACAGCAAAATATTATTAACTTTTCTATAATCCACAGTTTTCAGAAGGCCTACAGACAGTCAAGTCAAATTTCACAATGGCCCTGGAAGGTGTTATACATCAAATAAATATTGGTGGACGTTTGCAAAGGCATAAAGGCTACCAGGGTACCCAGCTTCTCATGAAATCCAGTGGAAAGAAAGGAATTATTCACAGGAAAAAGGAAAGTACTGCAAGGACCTGAGTGAGTTTATGAGAGCAGACTGGGAGTCTTGGAAACCCTGAGCTGCCATCACACTGCTGGTTCCTAAATGTGGATAGGATACATGCCATCAATCTAAAATTCTAAATGGGGATAGGATACATGCCATCAACCCAAAATCCTAAATGTGGATAGGACACATGCCATCAATCTAAAATTCTAAATGGGGATAGGATGCATGCCATCAACCCAAAATCCTAAATGTGGATAGGACAACATGCCATCAATCCAAAATCCTGCTCTGCACCAAATCCACCAAAGACCTCAGTCTTGACAGGGTTGAAGAATTCCGCCCATGTGTCACAGCCAAGCCTGGCCTGAGCCCAGACATTATATCTTGTTTTATATTCCCATCTGGACTGTGAAGCTCCCATTTGGTGGGTTTCCTCAGATTATCTCATAAAACTCATTTGCACTGGTTACCACTAAGAGGGTTTTTTTTAAAAAAAGGAAGATAAACTGCAGTACAAATGTCCTGAATATAGGTTTTAAATTAGTTTATTTACTGTAATATTTGTCTTAAAGGTAAAAAGATAGAACAAACCAGAGAAGATGGAAGACAAAGAAAATCACAAATTCCAGTCTTCTATTTGATCCACTAGGAAAAAACACAAAACCCCTAAACATTTCTTCCTAGCTACAATCCTGGTCCTAAGTCCTCCCTTTAGTAGCTCATCCTAAGCAGAAATTACATGTTTTCACATTGTTTAACCCTGCCCTGTCCCAGGGATAGCTCTTGAGTTTTGTCACCCTCCACAACAGCTGCTTTTTCTTAACTTATCCAAAAGGTGAAAGGAGGGGACAGAGGGAGCGTGGAAAAAGGGCTGTTTAGGACTGTCTTTTGGCTTTGGCCAAACATCATCCCTGAGAGTAGGAAACCAAACAACATGGACGGGGTGAAGGTTCTTGACTGTTTACAATTAAACACCCAAACCACAAGATGTTTTATTATTTCGTCTTTGACATGCAAATTTTAGGAATCCAAACTAGAGCTCTCAAAAAACATTTTTATGTGACACTGAATTGTGGTGTATAGTTCTGATGTGAAAAAGAAAAAAAATAAAATTACCTTGCTCCAAAATGTGTTTGTGCTGACAGCTCTATCAAAAAGCTATTAAAACCTGAGGAATGTTTTAAAAGCTGTTGGGAGAAACACCATTTCCATTTAATTGTGTATGTTTATGGAGGGGTTTTTATAAGCTTTACAGATGTCATTCCTGCTATTTCAGCACAACTCCCCCCTGACTGCACGAAGCTCGTGCTGTACCTGGAAACCCCAGCACCTCTCCCTGTCATCTAAAAACATCCTAAATTCCCACACAGAGGTGAAGAGGACTCTAATACATAAATGGGGCAAAGAAACCATTTCCCAGAGCTGGGAGTGCCATTTCTGGCCGGATTTGTCTCTCCATTCCATAAACAGCAACTCCTTGTGCAGTTACAATTTCAACTGGCAAAGGGGACCGAAGGACTTGCCTCTTTCCATGAGGATCGAGGATTAGGTCCCTTGAGAGGCTGAGAGAAGGTTCTGTGAGGGAGCTGCCTGCTGTAGCCATCAGCAGAAATGCAGCTCTCCAGCTCCCAGCCTCATTTGCACATGTACACAAATTCAATTGGAATCCAAAGGGATACTGTGATACCGTGTAATATGCACCTTAAATTTTAAATGGAATTGCTTCCTAGCCCCGTGTTTGCCCTAACACTGTAAACACGGAAGGGTGTAACCCTTAACAGGCTCTTATCAGTTAACTATATAGAAATAAGAAACAGTTGGTGAGGTTTTTGAAAGTATTGACTCAGCAGTTTACTCCAAGAGATGACTTGGCTGGGCTGAAAGAAAAGACTGGGGAAAAAAAAAAGAAAAAAAGAGAGTTCTCTGTAGGCACTTGGCTCTCACTTATGCTCCTTTTAAGACTCCACATACCAAATTTCAGCGTGTTATGAGGAAGAATATAATTAGTTTGCTTCCCCTCCTTCTCCTTTATATAACAAAACAGTGAACTGTTTAAGCAGTATCTGCTTTCCAGATTTTTGAGTATCAGTTAAAGTTTTTGCCAATAAATAACAACAGTAATAAAAAAAAAATCACAAAACATCATTAGTTTTTAGGGGCCAAAGCATTGAGCATGTTATAATAAAACACAGCTTATCATCTGGTGAGCCTGATCTCACAAAAAACACACGTGAGCATTTCCACTGAATTAAACAAGGCCCTTCACTTGACTCCTTGCTCACACAAGCTTGCCAAACTGGAGCTTTGAGATTTCATGCACAAGACTTAAATGAAAATGTCATTTTCACAGGGGTATCTGAAGCAAGGGATGATTCATTCATCACAGACTTGTGGAACATATGGGCCTGGCTAGTCGCAAGGAAAAAGGAATTGGAGAATGAGAACTTGTCCCCTTATATTCAGGAGAGTTTCACCAACACCGACAAAACAGCAAAAATTACATTTTACTTACAGAAATGGGTATTCCCATCTTTGCTTTATCCTCCCCATTATTTCTAAACTGACCATAAAAGCACCCAATACTGAGCATATTATCCATGATTATTATTAGACTGTAGAGCTGAAATTTTGGTTACCTTATTTTTTGGAAACACTTTACTGTCCCACAGCCATTCCTAAACATCTCTAAAAATCACTCCCTGAGGCCTTGCAAACCATTAAACCAGGTTTAGGTTCAGCCCAGATCCTTGAAGGAAGCACAGTTCCAGGTAATGTCCTAATCACCCCATGAGATCCTGCACACAATTATGTTTTGACCTAAATGATTTGCAAGCTTTTAAGTACAGTTCGAATTCCAAAACTGAGCCATAAACAGACACATTTCTCATCTGTGGCACCTTCAGAAAGGGTTTACAACTAGGGAGTGCAGTGACAGCACCAGCAAAGCCAGAGAGAGGAATCTGTGGGAACTGGACAGCAAAGAAAGGTTGTGGAACACTGTGACAGCAAGGAAGAACAGGAATACCATGACACAGCTAATCAGAACAGCTTAAACACTTTTTCTAGGTAGGAAAAAGGAAATAATCTTATGGTAAACCCTGGATTTATTTAAACACTTTGATTGACAGCAAGGATGGGAAACATCTCGGAAGAATTTTGCAATATTGAACTCTATGTGCTTTTTAAAAAAAAAAAGTGAATGAAACCACCCAATTATCAGTGTGTAACAGATACAGATAAAGCCAGTGTTCTACATCATCACAATTTCATTAGAGCCTTTGAAGCCAGGCACCTTTGATCTGAGGCAAGTGATAAATGTGTTGTGCTTTAAGTGGATTATTACATGTTCTGTTTAACACAATGGTAGGTCTGAGCTGGCACACAGTCATGGTGCAATGAGGAAATAACCTGAATGGACCAGCCACAAAAAAACAGAGGCATCTGCTCCGTGCCTTTCAGATAAACAGGTGTTTAGGGTGCCTAATAGTTTCTAGTCATGATAAATAACACCCACCCAGCCTGGGGGATGAAGGACTGGACACAAACTGTTTGCAGAGTGGAAGCCTTGCCTTTGTATTTCCGAGTACCAGTGTACTGGAAGTGTGGCCCGCAAATATTTCCCAGTGCAACCAGACAGGACCCAAAGGCAACAAACCTTCTTTTAAGGTGCCCTTTCCAACAGAAAGGAGCCAAACCCAGGGTGTTTGTCAGAAATCCCTTCCAGTTTTAAGGCACACAAATGGAATGTCCATTCAGGAGCTGAATCTCTCATTACAAGGTTTCAATGCAAGCCCCAGTTTCAGTCAAAGGCAGCAAGACTGTCCTAAACTTGCCTACCTGAGGTTTTTTCTGAGCAGACCAGATTTCCACAGCTCTAATAAAAACAGCTGTCAGACACTTCCAGTCCTCCAAATTGGAATTCAACTTCCTACCCTGTAATGGTTCTGAGTCCCTTAATTTATCACAAACCTTAACCAGAGACATTTCATTGTTCAAGAACAGGTTGGCTCAAAACGTGTTCTAAACTGGTCTCACAATATTTATGTGGGTTTGTTTGGTTGGTTTTTTTTTTTTAACTTCCTACTCTGAGTAATCAGCAGTTTGCTTGCATTTCTAGTTTTCAAAAAAAGAATGTTATGGCTGGGTTCATCTGAAGGCAACAAAAACAGAAAGGAGACAAGTGTACTTCAAAGCAGTTAGGGTAGCAAGCTTAAAAAACATTTTAAAAAATAAAAAAAAAATAAATAACCCCACTTAGTTTCTGTTCTAATGCCCTGGGTTGGATTTTATGGCCCTCACCCATAAACCAATAAATATGACACTCTTCCTTTATCTCTTACACCTGCCCCTATAAACTATTCTAAGCCATGAAGTCTCCATGAGCTCTTTCCTAGTGTCAGTACCTTTGCCTGCAGCTCAGCACAGCACAGTTACCTGCCCAAAAAGTGACAAGCAGGCTGTAAAGGACTGATAATAAACACAAAACAATTGCCCACAGCGGCGTATTTGTTATTAATTCTGTACAAACAGCCACTCAAGCCACGGAGCTGCTAAAGTGGAAGAAGCAAACAAACCCCCAGTGATTATCAATAGTCCAGTGAAAGGTATCAACTGCAGGGAACCATGGGAATGCAAACCCAACTGTGCTCATTCCAAGGTCTAAAATATTTGGGATGAAAGCCTGCTCAGGAATTTTTTTGTTGTTGTTGCTAGGAAAAGGGAGGGCAGGGAAATAAAAAAATACAATCCACTTGCCATCCTAATCACATTTCTCAATGCTGTCACTGCTTAGAGGCTGACTGGAACGCTACTGTAATTAGGGAAGACACCTCATGGAACAAAGGAGATGTACAAAATCTCCCTTCTGGTCTGTATTTAGCCCCACACTATTTTTTCTTTGATAGGGAGAGCAGTAACTTTCAGTGGATGCATTGCTGCCTCTTATTGCACATCTCTTCCAGCAGAATAAATCATTTTCTGAAAAAACCCTGAGCCCACAATACCCAGCTCCTGAAGCTGCCATAATAGAACACAGCAGCAATTTAGCCATATATGACTAGCTATGATATTCTTATTTCTAGGATTAATATTATTGAGCAAATCAAATGTTATTATCAGAATAAAATATACTTATTTTCATACCTACAAGCCAGTGCCAATACTTATGCAGTTAAATGAACTTTGTAATCAGCACGTTGTGGACAGCTTTTAACTTAACCCAGCAATAAATGCTTCTGATGTGCAGTTTTCCCTCATTCTATATAGAGAACAATGCACAAAAGCTTAAACTCAGCCAAGTATCTTTCCCATTGCTGCTAATTTATACCTAATTCCGTCCCCTATTTTTCCAACTCAGACTAAGGTAGTTCAGCTAGTCTTTTTCATAATTGAACATTAAATATCCCCCAATAATTGCATTTAACAGTAATGTTTGCATTTGGGGGTAAAACCCCACACACTTCTAATCTAGGGCTCCCTTGAGGTCTTGACACAGACATGAAGACTTTTATAACTGGCTGGAGCAGCTTTAAGAGCATCCTCAACAAGTCAACCCTTCCTCTTCTTCCTGGGTAACCACACAGAAGCACAAGTGTCCAACACTCCTTTGGGGCTTGGGAATTATTAACGTGGGATCTTCCAATAGGTAGAGGAGGAAAAAAAAAAACCCCCCTCAGTTCATACTCTGTCCTCTCAATAGCAGAGGGTCTGATAAAGTCAGGTGCTCCACAGCTCCTACAAACAGCTGAGCACCACTAAACACAAACATCCTAAAAATGCAGCTCAGGTGGGACCACTTGGAGCTCCCCTCCACTCACAAAACAGCCTAAAAATGCAGCTCAGGTGGGACCACTTTGAGCTCCCTTCCACTCACAAAACAGCCTAAAAACGCAGCTCAGGTGGGACCACTTTGAGCTCCCCTCCACTCACAAAACAGCCTAAAAATGCAGCTCAGGTGGGACCATTTTTAGCTCCCCTCCACTCACAAAACAGCCTAAAAATGCAGCTCAGGTGGCACCATGTCTAGCTCCCCTCCACTCACAGCCCCACCACTGAGAGCTTGGCAGCTGCTCTGGGTTTTTGCAGGATATTGGTTGTGAGGGTCTGGAGACTGTGAGGTGTGTGACTACCATGTTACAGAGATACTTGCACCTCCAAATTATAAAATGTTAAGGAACAATTCTCTGACCTTCTACCAGCACAGATTGTGGCTTTAAAAATAAAAACAACACAGCAACAGCAGAGAAACAGCTCATAAAATTAGGCTTATTCCCTTCCATACCTCATATTTGTACAATTATACTACATGAGCTCTGAAAAATCTCACATAGTTCTGCAGTGACTAGATTTCCACTAATGGGATTTGGACACGTATTCCAGCCCTTTCATCAGCAATAAGGAAACTGAATGTTCTCTGGTAATCAGCTCAGGGCAGTCATTATTTAACTCGCAGACAATGTATGGCAGCAAAGCCTAAATTTTCAACCTTGAGAAGGCGGCGAGCTCTGTGAGCTGACCCTGCTGAGGGCAGGCAGAACCCAGGGAGACTCCTTGTAGGCAAGGGATGGAGACACACTCCATCTCCTAACGAGAAAAAAATTCAACAAATCTGACCCACTGATGAAGCTGCAAATAAGGAAAATCATCAGGCTGCACCCAAAATTACAGATACGGACTGTACACAGGGTTTAAAGATAAAACTGCAACACCAACAGGCATCAGCTTCATCCCCTTTTTTTTGGGGAACGCTTCAACAACAAGGATAGGCATAAAGACAAGACTAAGTCAAACTGCTTTGCACTGCAGGGAGGCTCCTTTGTTTTTACTCTCCCTCCAGAGAGACAAACACATATGTCATTCAGAGAACACCATCTGACACCAAGCAACAACATAAACGTGGCCAGGACAGACCAATCCACGTGCCTGCAATGAGATGGTTAAGTTCTAGTACCTTCCAATATTTTTGTTTCAGCCTCCAGAAAGGGCTTTGCCATAAAGCCTCAGGGTGCCATTGCCTTGTACAGCTGTATTTGTACTCCCACTGAAGTTGCTCAAAGCAGATGAGACTTATAGAGTGTAACAAAATTTGAAAATAAGCTAAAATTGATGATGTGAGAAGGGCTTTTATTTGCTTTTATTTTAAAGGTAGATATTACCTACTTCTGCTTAAACAGAGCAGATGGGGCATCCCACTTTGAGACACAAAGAAAACACAGGCTGAAGGAGGAAGCATCCCTAATCATTGTCAATTTGTGTTTCTGCACCAGCAAAAATCTCAGTGATTGTAAGGTCTGTCCCCACTAAAAAAGAACCTTAACACTGACCAAAACAGCAAAGTGAACTACTTTTAATTCTTCACCTATTTGGTTCTGTTATTGTAAACCTTGTGCGTATGCCTAGCTTTAAACATGTGAACATTAACAGGTGAAAAATTCATATTTGAGGATGGGGATAGTCTAGGAAGTTGCTGGGAAATGAAGTTTATCTGTAAAATCGCTGTAGATTTGTACCTCAGATGTGTCTCTGCTTGGTCACTTACCACCAAATCTCACTCGAATTAAACCTCCTTTGAGTAAAACACTAATGGTTGCCTTCTTTAAAGTTAACCCCCACACACATATTTGCACCCAAAACATTTCAAAGCCATGCCATGGGGCAACCTGGAGGTGGCTGCAGTAGCCTCCCAGAAAAAGGCCAGGAGCGTGCCAGCTATGACTCCAGGAATCCTGGCACCTGAGAGCACAAGCCATATTTCCATGTGTGGCAAAAACAGTTGCTCGGGCTCTCCGGCAGGGAAGTTTGCCTGTGAACACACATTTTGCAAATATGTGTCATTTCTTATCTGGAAGTGAGGTTTGGTGGTAGGAGACCAGGGCCAGGAATTCCCCATCCAAATACAGGCTCGGTCAGAGCTTGCCAAGTTATTTGTCCTACTTCTGGCTTCTTTATAACTTTACCATTGATAGTCAGATTTTTATGGTCTTGAAAGATTAGAATGGCAGCGTTAAACTAACCTCAGATACACAAAAATACAATAACTTCTCTTATTGCTAAAACTCAAGTGTATTTTAAATTTACGAGAGAGCCAACAATGAGCCAAGCAAGCAAGCACATACCTTTGCAGAAGCCACACCAATTCAGTCGTGTCCCAAAGCAGCTCCATGTTCCTTAATGGCATCAACCATGCATGTCCAGGACAGCTAAAATCCAACAGCAACTTGCTGAGTAAAGGATGGGATGTGCACTGCACAATCCCTATCACAACTTATCCAAACGTTTTTCAGGATCCATTTCACAGCGGAGAAACAGACAAGAAAAACTGATTTTTTTCCAAGGTCAGGCAGTATCAGAGGCTGACCTAGATTTCCCGAGGTCTCCCCAAAGCCACAGCCAGAACTCAAAAAGTTTTTATAGCCTAAAACTCTGGGCATGAGTTCTGGGAGCTTTCTCCATCCCTCCTCCAGAACATGCAACTGAACCCTCCTTCACAGAAACGAGGTAATTAGAAACACTTGTTACCAGTGATTGGAAATAATTACCAGGTGAGGTTACTTTATTCAGAACACCTGGTTCCCTTAACAAGCCCAAAACCAACCAGCAAAAAGAGCTTGTGGTTCAGTGACAGCAATTTTCTATCTGTGATGGAAATCAATGCATTATATAATTAACACCCAGGTTATCCCCGTGCACTCCACTGGTTTTGTTTGTTCCCCTCGAAGTGAATTCTCTCACCCTGATGCTAAAGCAGTCAAAACAATAAATGCTGCGAGTCAGCTTCTGAGGGAATGGGGTGCCTCTCCTCACAAACAGGGTGCCATATGGATTCCCCTCACAAATACAGGATTTCATTGTAAAGTCACAGAACCTTTCAGCATTTCATGGCTGGTGCTGGCACTGCCCAGGTTCCTTCTGTGATTTGTACCCCGGGGACACAGAGCCCCCTGCACCACCAGCTTCTTTCCTTGTTCTTCACCCCTCATTATCAACCTGTGTAAACAAGATGCACAGCATCCGCTGGTTAATAAACAAACTCTCACTCTGATTGCACTTTCAGTTTCCAAGCGCACGGCTGACTTAACAACCAGGAATAAATGTGTTTGGGGTTTCGGTGCCCTTGGAAGATTGTTCACAAATACGTGATTCAGATCTGATCCTGGCCATTAACACTTTCCTTATGACTCATGCATGCAGTTAAACAATAAAACAGAAAGCTTATTGAGGTTTTGTTTAACATGCATAAAGCACCTATTATTAATATTCTTCAATTTAATTGTTTAACAATTTGCCTATTATTAGCTGCAAGGAGGGGATGTTTCCACTTCAGTCTCGAAATAAATAGATGCTTTTGAATTTACTCTGATTTATATTTAGGATCTTTCAGCAACAGCTCAGAACATAAATAACAAAAAGCCATTAAGCACTGTATGGAGCAGGGAATGTACCTTGCCAACCTACCCACAGAACATTATTTGAATGAATAGAAGGCAACTGCCCCGTGTTTCTCATTCTACAGAGCACGACGTGTGCAACACACTGATCAACACACCATTTCCTCACATTGTTTTCCTTTCCAAAGTGAAGGATAAACCAGAGAATTTGTCCTTCCTCACACAATAGAGCCTTCAGGTCTTCTATCTGGTCCCTACACGTTAGGATGTTCACTGCAGTACAATTCCCGGATAAATTGTAATGAGCAACTGGCAAATCTGAAACCCCTTAAGAGTTCAAGTTCAGCTAAAAAAACCCTCAGGGGTTATTTTTAAAACTTTATCCTTCGCTATTCAGTACTCCTTTAAAGTATGTAAAATCATCACAATTGGGCCGAATTTGCAGTTTCACTGCAAAAAAAAAAAAAAATAACCAGCCCCATGGCCAAGCACAGGAACCATGGAAGTGCTAAGCAGAGTTTGTAAGAATCATACTGTATTGTAGATATATATTCATGCAAAATATAAGATTTTGGTCTCCACTTTCAGCCTGCGGGACAGTTTCCTATCTTGGGACACGTCTGTCTGCCTGGAGTGTGGATTCTGTTGCCTACGTGCTGCTTTCAAACCACTTTTACAAACCTGCTCCTATCTTTATGCAAGTTTTTTTCTAAACAAGGACAGAAGTAAGCGTTCCACTGCAGACAAAGCTTTTCAGTTTGCTCCATCAAGCTTTTCCAGAGGGTAAATTCTTCTAAAACGCTAGAGGACAAATTCAGGAAACACACTGGTGACACAGGACCATGTCCTGCAGATGTTGTTCTTGTCAGTGACCCACCAAGTGATGAGTAAGAACCTCCTGGGCTCCATCCTAACCCCACTAAAGTTACTCATGAAATAGTCACCCTGTAGGTGTGAGGCTGGCCCTAAATTCAGAGGCTGGCTCTGCTTTGAGAATGCTTTCAACTCTGCCCACTAATTTGTGTAATTTCCAACTGCTTCCTGGCTTTCCACGCTCCTCACCAGTGGCAGTCGTGGTCCTGGACACGTTGTCTTCAGCAGCTGACCTTGCAGAGGCAGGAACAGTGATTTGCTGGTGTTGACAAAGCCTTTCTGCCCTCCCAGCTGTGGATGCTATTTCAGGATGGCTGAGCAAGGACAGGGTATATGGGGGAGTTACTCACAAGCAGACACCAGGATCAGTCATTGCCCCCACATGGCTAACAATTCAGCCTCAGAAAACTACATTTTTGGTAAAGTAATGTTAACACCTTATCCCTGTCTCACCAGCAGAGAATAAATAGAAAATCCTTCCCTAGGGATGAAGCACCATCCCTAGTTTTCCCCTCGGGTTTCCACAGATGCAAAGGGAATAGTGTCCGTGCTGCTCCTGCTTGCTCAGGAACTCGAGCCTGCCCACAGTTACCACGTCCACTTGAGAGGGATAGAACTGGACCCTCACTGCCCTGGCAGCTGGGCATGCCCCCATTATCCCTCATTAATGCTTCCATTCTCATTAGAGCAACTTCCAAGAGCCTCGCCTGTGAAGGATTCTCTGGGAATAGGTGCCTCAGGCAGCAGCAGCGCTCCCAAAGAACCTGCCCCAGATGGCCTGGATGTAGATGCCACCTCAGGGTGATGCCATGCACCTCTTTCCTGGCTGGAAAATACTGGAGAGCCACTTGAGGGTCCTGACAGGGATGAGCAGCCAGGGATTGAGCCAGCAGGGCATGGCAGCATTCCCACTCGGCATCGTGGCTCCACAGGTGAAACGCTTCCACATGTTCCTCCATTCCAGACTGCCTCAAAGAACACGAGGCAGTTGCAGGTTTCACCGTGCAGCTCCTATCTCAGCACCAGATGACCAAAAAAACCCGAAGGGAAACATGAGCAGGGGAAGCGACTCTCAGTGTTTTCGTGCGCCGCTTGTTGCTAGGAAAAATATTTCCTTAGTATCTCCGTGGGCCCTGCAAGTCAGCATCAGTGGAGCTCTGCTGGCTGCCAAAGAGCATAAAACAGCAAATGTCAGGAAAAAAATAGGAAGAAGAAGTAAAGCTTTAAGAATGTTCATGAGTGTCTGTCCCCTCACATGGTCAGCGAGGAGACACGGAGACGCTCCTCCAACCTTTTCTGGAACGAACCTTGGGAGCTTCTTCCCAAGGTATTTTGTCTAAGTTCTACTTTGTTTGATTTTCTGTAGGGTTTTTTTGGTGTGGGTTTTATTTTTGTTTAGTTTTGGGAGAGGGTTGTTGTTTGTTTTAGAAGGTTGAAAGCAGTTATTCGTGCCAGGGCAGCACAGGGCAGAGGGGCAGCCCCTCTTTGCTTAGTGCTGAGCATTTGAAATGGGCAGAAGACAGAGGGTGGGAAGGGGCCCAGCAGGGCCAGGGCAGAGCATCCTCTCCCCAGGGATAGTGGGACCTGGGTGTGCCCCCAGTGACACTTCTGATCATCAATGGCACCAGATACCCCAGAGAGGAAGTCAAAAAACCCCTCTAGTCTGGACACCCCACACAGCTGCGAGCCCTGCTGAGGCTGGTGACAGCATCACGGTGTTCCAACCTTCCTAGAGGCCAAAGGATAACCCATCTCCTAGCCCAGCTATTCAACTATCCTTCTGCTGGCAGCTGGGGCCAGTGACAGTGCTGAAGGGCTGGGGCTGGAGAGTTTGAAGCTGGTTATCGCTCAGTTTGCTTCAGAGGAGCCACAGAACAATTCCGTGGGTCTGGGTGAGCTGGGTATCGAGCCCCCATTAAGCATTTTCCAGCCTCCACTGATCATCCTCCAAATTGTCCCATGGCTGCTCCCATTGCTGACTGCTGTTTGAGTTCTCACATGGTGCTGCTCTTTTGAATTTTCAGTTTTTCACAATAAAGTGGTCTTCCCCACTCTCTTTGCATTGTTTCAGAAGCCATTTGTTTTTAAGTAAGGCTCTTTTTTTTCCCCTCACAAGAAGAAAGAGCAAGACTTTGTCTGAATACAAATCCCATACCCGGCACTGTGCTGACATTTGTGCACAGAGATGTGCTTTCCAGTTTATTCTATTGTGTGCTTTTTCTTTTTCTTTTTTTCTTTTTTTTCCTTTTAAAAGTAGTTCAGTGGAAAGTTTGGATGATTCCAGGCAAGTATCCTTTAACACCACCAGAGAAATAGCCTGAAAAACTGGAAATACATCTCAGTGTTGCCAGAAGAGTTTTGTATGGGTTGTAGATTCCTTGCTTTTGCTTTATTTAATGTCTCTCTCAAAAAAAAAATTAAAATAATTTTTAAAAGGACAACTTTCATTGGTAGCACCAGCAGCTGTGCTTCACTCCACCTGGATATATTAATGCAAGTGCAGGATTTCTGCTGTCCCTGCCTTTGGAGAGCCCACCACTGGAGTGAGCACATGGCTCACGTTGGGGCAGGTCCACCAAGGATTCTGACTCCATTTGGAGCAGCACAATTCCAGCTAGGAGTCCTTGCTGATGCCCAGCAGAGGCAGGAGGACGCCAGGACAGGGACTGTGCCATCGGTGTGGATTTTTGTTCCCAAAGGCACACAGAATGCCAGGTGGTGCCCCAGAACACCCAGGTGCAAGGCTGGAGCATTATTCCACGGCGCCATCTAGCTCCCACGAAAGGAATTCTATCCGGAACCCTCTTCCCGCATCTCCCTGACCCAAACTTTAGCTCATACTTCGCAGGGAAAACACGGAAGGTGGTAGACGATGAGAAAAAGTGAAGGCCACTGTTTGTCCCTTCTTGAACCTTTCCTGGGAGAACTGGAGCGAGGCAAGTCACTCCACAGTCCCTCCTCTCCCTCTTGGGCAATTTTGCTTTCCTCACTCCAGAAATGACAAGTGACTTGGCCCAAACATGGGCAGAAAATCATTTTGGGGTACACAACCTCCCCCACCATTTCTTCCCCAGGTACCTCTCACCCTCTGTCTCTTTGTCCTGCAGCAGACAAAAGCCAGGACATGCAACATCAACACCACAAAAGGAAAGGCATCAATTACTGCAGCTGGCCCTTAATTTCCACCAATTACATATAACACATCAGGTGTTATCTAATTTTTTTTTCCCTGTTGATAGCCACCATGGTTAAACTGAGAATTTTCCACCTTAAATATTACAGATGATTGGCAGATTTTGAACAGATGAGAATTCAGACTCATTCAAATACAAAAAAACATCTGAAGGCCATTTCTTCCCTCTGAATATCCTTCACTCACCAGGCTCTCAGCCTCTAAGCCTGTTTGCTAAATAGGAAGAGCTCCGTGGCTTGCCCTAAAAATTTTAAGATGTGGGGCTCTGCTTGTAGCCCTCAGGAAGAGAGAAGACAGGCTGAGATCACACAAAGCAGGAAATTCTCAAAAGCAAGGGAGACAACTGCATGAAAACAAGTAATACCCAAGCAAGAAAACAAACTTAAAACTCCAACTCAAGTCTGCAGGACACTTGCCAACCTGTGAGTTAGTGATGTGTGGAATATATTTGCCCCGAGCCTATGCTCTGCTCTATGCCAGAAGCTTTTAAACCATCTTTACAAATATGTTCCCATCTTTTGCCAAGTGAATGTGCAATCATTTTCCCCTCACGTTGGTATCTAGTGTTGCTCTTACTAACTTAGTGATTCCTGAGGTAGCAATTACTTCTGAATGTTCTCAAACACTTCTTTGGTGTCCACCAAACTTTAGTGCTTTCTTATTTTGGCAGAACAAGGTGTTTTGTTTTGGGTTTTTTTGGGGGGTTTTTTTGTGGGGTTTGTGGTTTGGTTTTTTTTTTGTGTGTGTGTGTGGTTTTTTTGTTTGGTTTTTTTTGCGTATTTACTTTGCACATGTGCTATACAAAAAGACCAACAAAACTACCTAAAAATGCCTCAGTGGTCAGTGGTGTTTTAGCTCTGCAGTTTGGCAGACTTGTCTGCTCTACTGCATTACTCTTGAAACAATGAGTTGTTTTTTTCTCCACTTTCCTCTGTGATCTTTTGTCCAGAGTGATCCTTTTTCCTCCCACGAAGCTGCCACGCTCTGTGTCTGCACCAGCAGGGACTTCCATTAGCTAGGCCTGCCTTTTCTGCTGCACCCCTTTTGATGTTATATTGCAATTCTTCTGCATTTTCCCAGCTCCTGCTGTCCAAGAGGAAAGGTTGGAACAGGCTCCAAAAGCCTGGAGATGTGGTAAGGACACATGACCAGACTGAACCTGTAAGTGATTCCGTGAAGGTGGGAACTCTGCCATCAGCACCTGACCCTGATGTCCTTTTGGTCATGCCCTGACCTCATTCCTCCTCATCCTTCATGTTACAGGTGAGCAGAGTGAGCTGCAAGCCCTCCTCTCTGGATTTCAGCAGCATTTGATAGCAAAGATCCAGTTTGGGAGGAGATGGAGCCAGCCCAGGTGTTGCTCAGCTGCAGGAGGTTGACTCCCTTCAAAGCCCCACATCCAAGAAGGACTGACAGGAAAGGACCCTGCAGTTGCTTCTGTAGATTGTATTTAGTGCAGCCAAGTGTGGTGTTTGTTAAATTTTAGGCTCAAGTGCTTGTCAGATATGAATAAAGCAGATCCCTCCTTTTCCAGGGGTCGCAGCTGTACATAAAGTAAAAACTAAAATTAGAAACAATGACTTTCGCTAAGGAATGCAGGAAATGTTGTGATGTATTTTCACTGCAACCACTTGAAAGTAGAATTGCTGTGGAAAAAAAAAAAGCAACTCCAAATACGCTGAGCTCGCTGACTCAGTTGGTCCAGAAAAAAGAAAAAAAATAAAATCACAAGTCAGCAATTTGAAGGAGCAGCAGCAGCACCAAATATCCTGCGTGTGCAGCACTGATGTAATGTGCATTGCAACATCATCTTTCCCTGCACGCTGTGCTCATGAGCCTGATGAGCCACAGCTTTTTAGATGAAGTTTAGGGTTTGCTGCATATTACATAAGAGATTTTCCTTCACAGCTGAGGCTGGGAGAGGTTGGAACCACCCGAGTTCTAAAGAAACAGGAGTTTTAAAGGGAGCAATTTCCTCCAACTTCCTTCTGACCCTGATCTCAGGCACACAGCAAATTAAAAACCAGCACAGGTCTAGCCAGCTCTCCTAATGCACCCAGAATTATCAGCACTGCAGCATTTCCCATTCAAAACAGTTATGCAAATAATCTTCCATTGGCACATGCAAATGATTGAATTGATTTTGTTAATTTGTCAAACAATGTCCCAAGTTTTATCAACATCTAAGAAGCAAAATATTAAGATAAAAGTGGGTATCTCTCCACTTCAAATTTTCCTTTTAATGCTCTACTTTAATAACGGCCACAAGAAATTATTAACAGCTGTTAAAAAAAAATCTATTTTAACAAAGGATGTATCCTCCAGTCTATGGAAGGTCAATAGAAAAATAAAATTACAAGAGAATTGTGGAATAACAGTTCCTGCTTTAATATTACAACACATTTCTGCATTCCTGAAGCTGCACACACTGCTATTTGGAAGTTTAATGAGCAGGAACCATGACATTATATGATTAAATATAATCTGACTGAATTTAAAATAGAGATTTAGGGATAATTTTATCTCTTGCACATTTTATTGGACAACTATGAAACACAAAGCAACCAAGAATTAAATATAGAAACCCACTGGAAGTAATTTTTCTCCCCCTTTGTTTTGTCCTTCTGAAGTTCACACCTTGCTGCTTCTGTTCATGAAGATCACGCAAGAGGATTTTATTTGCTGCTGCCAAAATCCCAAACATCAAGATTTTTCTGTGTTGGCCACTCTTGAGAAGTCTGGCCTTACTTTATGCTGGCTTTTTTTCTCTTGTTTATCTGAGTATTGCTCATTGTCTGTTCAGAGCTCTCTGATCTTCTCTATCATAGCAATTGATTAGGTTAATTTAACCCCCACCGCGGCCATCCCATGTTATACACCCTCTCCTGCTTCCAGTTTCCCTGATTTTCCAGTCACTGGGACATCCAAGAGTGACTGAGGACTGCTTCCTACACAGACAAATATTTCCCCATCGTGTCTGAAACCCGCCACGCTGCTCTGCTACAAGACCAAGGCAAGAAGCAGCAACACATGTTGAAAAAGAAAAACTACCAGGATTAAAGGGATCCCACAAAATATCAGAGCCCACTTCTTAGAAACGCTCTGCTTATGTTAGGACAGTGCCTCTAGCCCTTGTTTTCCAGGAAAATTGCCATGTAACCAGCAGGATGGAGCAGCTTGGCTATTCTCAGAGAGAGTGAGCTTTAATAACGGTGCTTATTCCCCCTGAGGAATATTTCTGGATGGAGGACACTGATATTTTGCTTTTCTTGCTGGCATTTCCCAGCCAGGCCAGCAGAGCCATGGTTCTCCCAGGCCTGAGCTGGTGCAATCCATCACTGCTGAGCAGCTGTCAGCCCAAGAGTTCTGTGGGATGGTTGGGGTCTCTGCAAAGGGAAAGGAACATTCACCAGGAAAATGAGATGAAAATCGTCAGCAGAGAGTGGCCAAGGAGTTTGCCAGCCCTGATTTACTCTGAGCTCTTTTTGGCTCATCACTCCCCTTCTCTTTTTCTGAAGGATCCATCACCAAGCAAGTGGCTTCATGGAATAATAACAGCACTTAGTTGCATTACTACTACTACTACTATTATTATTATATATTTATATATATATTATTATTATTAATTACTTTATTCCACAAGCTCAGGGATAACTGTGCTCAAACACGTTTCTCTCAAAATACTGAAAGCAAACTTGGAGCATCCCATACTTTTAATTCTTTGCATGACTGTGACCTTGTCTTCCAGCCTTGAAATACAAGGTAATTTAAAGGTCGAAGTGGCTCCAAGAGAAAAAATAAAGACTGGAGCAAGGATACATTAATTCAAGTGACATTTAGGTCAGTGCAATCTTTGGTTCACTCACAAGAAACCAATTTAAAGTCCAAGAGAGTAATAAAGTTGAGTGGCAAGAGGCAGCTCCAAGCTAGCACTGTGAAAGGAAGGAGAGAAATCATTGCACTAGAATCCTTGTTCCTTCTAATTTCAAATAAGAGATGGAGGACACAGAAACTTGCTAAATTATTATTATTTGCTTATTTGTCCCACAATAAAAGCCATAATCCCATGTCATAGCATGGACCAGTAGCATGGTTTTTTACCCCTGTTTTAATCCTGAAGTGGCCCAAGTGGAATATCTTCTGATATTGAGGGGTTACTTTTAATTGATATAAATCACAACCTCGGGTCTGAAGCTCATTTTCATCAGTAAAAATTTAGAAATTTTTAATTGCTTTTTGTTTGTTTGTTTTGTTTTGTTTTGTTTTTGTTTCCCCACAGGTTAATTTTCTTAGCTCAGGATGGCTCAGCCATCCTGATATGAAAATTAAGAAATGAAAGAAGGAAATTAATGAAAGAATCCCTGTGGTTCAGGTCTGTAAATGAAACAGAAAGTCCTTCTGCTGACGGTGGTTTCTACGTGTAACAATGTGCTGTCCATCCCTGTTGCTGTTAATTCCCATATGAACTAAACACTATTTCTCAGGGGGAAAATGAATCCTTTCACTGAACTGACTGTGAAGATGTGAGAACTCCCAGAACATCCCAGAGTGTAACTGATACAGGTGACAATGTGGCCATAGCAGGTCTTAGCCAGGTACTGCAGACAGATCAGGAATTTTAAGCTTCCACAGACAATTATTCCTGGCCATGCCTTTGTAAGACGTGAGCACCTGTAATTTTCTCCTTTCTTACATGCATGAAAACACCCAAAAACTCCTCTGAGCGTGGGCTGTTCTTCAGGCATCCCTCACTTTTGGAACAGCAGAAGAAAACGGGCACTAGCATGAAGCAGTGATAAAGATATTTGCGTGCTGAATTCCTGGAACTGAACCATGTCCCTGTGCAAAGTTTACTTGTGTTCTTTCTACTACTTGTATTCTTTCTACTGATTGTTCCTTAAGAATGACTGGCCAATTTTATTTTCGCTCCAGCTGGTTATTCCCACATACTTTGGATTTTATTCAACCTATACTCCCCAAGGTTTTTTCTTTTTTTTTTTTTTTTCTGCAGTATCAGCCAGTGGTCAGGCAAACAAGGCACTGCAAACCTAACCATAAAAGGTATGTGAAATTCAAGCTGTGAAAAAAAATTCCTCTTGCTCTAATGAAGAGAATTGAAGAATTTTGATACAAGGAAGACGTGACCACCATGCTGAATAAAACATCTGTGCAAGTTAATTTTGCAAACATAGACACGAACTGTTTGAAGAAAAGAAAGGGATTCTCAGGAAAATTTTAAATGCAACAGGTGGGGGTTATAGATGTGCTAGGGAATTTCTGTGAGGATGGATATTTGCACATATGCTCCTTCATGCAAGTAGACCTCAGTGGGAAATGGAGCTGCTTGAAGGCATTCTTTGTCTAGAAGAACCAGTGGGAAGAAAAACATTAATAATGGAATTTTTATGGACTTTCAGAGTTCAGATTGATCTCCAACGGTCTACCAAAAATTGCAAAACTTCCAACAAATTAACAGTTAATATGCTACAGATTATCATTCAAGGAAAACTTTTTAAAGATGAGCATTTTATTCTCTGGAAAAGAAGTGGTGAAAAATCTAACTACGTTTCTTAGGACAGAAAAGAAAAAAAACCACCTACATGGAAAAGCTGAAAGCAAAT
Organism: Cyanoderma ruficeps; assembly: GCA_008694505.1. Lineage (NCBI taxonomy): Eukaryota > Metazoa > Chordata > Aves > Passeriformes > Timaliidae > Cyanoderma > Cyanoderma ruficeps. The sequence continues at coordinate 297,847 of VZDJ01000384.1, forward strand.
CAAACAAAGGATGCACTATGCTGAGGGACAGGAATCCACGGACGTTCTGCAAAAATGCTGAGATAATGGACAATTCTGACAAGTGAGCCATTGTTTTCAAGGCAAGAAAAATCAACTTGGATTTAGGTTTTTGAATGGGTTTGTTTGATCTGTGTGCAAAGGCAATGACAGTCGCTCAGAACAGGAGAACTTTACAGGAGACCTTGGTCATGGGTAAGATTTGTAACCAAGAGTAGAGCACAAAAAATAAAATTAAAGTGCAATACCATCAGTCTGCAAAATGGTGGCTTTAACATGCTAAAATCAAGCACATCCAGAATGGCAACCATGAATACACCACCATGAATAGCAATTAGCAATTAGAGAAGCACTTTCCTGACTGAGATTAAGAGCTGACAATAGCACTGAATGTTTGCCTCTCCCTAATTTAACATACAATACTTTTTAAGCTACTGTTGTGAGCAAGAGCTCAAATAAAACCGTGGAGGAAATGATGAATAAGATGACACTTTCCACAGTAGTTATGTGAGAGGAGATGGGTACATCATTGCCTAGGAGGGCTCTGCATCAGCCCTCCGAGGGAATCAAACCTCAGCACCATAAAGCAGCAGCCCAGCCCTGCCCTGTTTCACTTTCTGTGCCGGGGAAGTGACCACACCTCCCTCAACACTCGGTGCCTTTGTTAGGAGTCCTCACCGCAGAAAGTTTTGGGGGGAGAGAGGCACTGAGAGCTGGACTCCTTGCGGCAAAGGGGAAACACCAGGCAGGCTGGGAAAACCTGCAGGCTAGTGCTGTTCAACTGGGCTGGAAATTTGGTTCTATTCCATCACATTTAGGAATTTTATCTCTGCAGGGGAAAAATAAAATCCATCAAAATTTACAGCTATAAATTGTAGTCTGCCATCCAAAGCTTGGCTGGTGTATGAGATTCAGCGAGGCCATGTGATGCTGGCAGGTGGAACTGCAGCAGTGAAATTCTTATGTACCTGGTGCACTGAAACCCCGTTGCTGTTCCACAGCATTATCTGGTCCAAGTGCTTCCCATTAAGGCATCGTTTTCTTTCCCACTTTAGGTGGTTCATAGCAACGCTGCCAAACATCAGAGTCAACCTATTCTGAGGCAAAGCACTTTCTCTGCTTACAAAAAAGGTTACCTAGAAGTATTTTTGAGGTGTTCTTACACAGACCTCTAAATTGTGATTTTTCTGAGACTGAAGGAAGGAATATTGGCTACTTGTTCTTAAGCTAAATTTCTTCTCCCCTCTCAATCCTAGCTTTTTTTTTTTTTTTTCTGGAAGTCCTGCTGCTCACCGAGAGAGGCGGCAGAGGCGACAGGCTAACAACATTTGTTTACTGTGGATCTCCCTTTGAAGGGTGACTACAACAACATCATTCTGCATATCCGGAGGGTGGATTCCTTATCTCCCTGAAGGAGAAGGAGAACAATCACATATTTGATAAGTTCAAACAAAAGCGCACACAATTATAGGAAGCGAAGTGTTTGCTGGCAGAGGGCAGTTTATACAAACCCCATTTTTATAACCTCATTACACACATTTATTTCATGACAGCTTTCAGGAGCAATGTTCTGCAACCCTGCAGTACCTCTCTCCTTTGTGGTGACAAGTGAAATATTTTCCATTTGAAAACCGACACCAGAGGGGAAGCACAGTGCAGAAAGGAGCCACTGCGAGAACTTTGCTCCATGCCCCCACCCACCTCACCCTCCGAGGCAACCAGGTGATGATAAATCCACACAAAGCTGCCTTCCCACCTGGGGGAACAGTGGTGAGAGCTGTGTGGGCAGGAGAGGCACTTGCTTCCACGTTAGCTCTGGCAGGGACCTGCTGTTCCAGCCCCCAAAGCAGCAGCAGTGCCCAGGAATAAAAGTCAGGGGCGGTTTGTGGTGGTATGTGCTCTCCAGACAGGACAGGACAGGGTTGTGCAGCTGCAGATATGCAACAGGGACTGCAGAAAAGCCATCACATTCCAAAGGGAGACTCCTTTGCCCAAGGATCCACCTCTGAAAAGATATTGACACAGGTAGATTGGCTTGGTAGGTAAAGGGACACTCACTGAATGGGTTCCAGTGAGCCACATCACACACACGCAGCAATAAAGGGCTGGCAATTGGCGGAACTGGGGTCTGGATGTGAATGGATTATGGGGAGAAAGGAATTTCTTCCTTGTGCAAAAAGGAGAAAGAAGAAGGAGAAAGGGAGAGGAGAAAAGGAGAGGAGAAAGGGAGAGGAGAAAAGGAGAGGAGAAAGGGAGAGGAGAAAGGGAGAGGAGGAGAGGAGAGGAAGAGAAGAGGAGAAGAAGAAGAGAAGAGGATTTTGGTTGTCTTTAGCACTTTCTAAACACTCATAACTGGTCTGCAAGCCAAATGACATAGTTATCTAATAAAATAAAATCTAGTTGTGTTCTAAATATAAATAAATACATTTTAAAAAAAGAAGAAAAGTAAAAAAAGGCATTTTCTACATGGATTGAGTAGGGAAGACTTCCTTGATGTTATCTGTAGGTTTTTCATAAAGGTAATCCTCCAGCCTGAAAATCCAGATTCCAGCAGGAGGGAGGAAGGTTTTTCAGGATCAGATTGTAGTGTTTGTTTACAAAAGAATGCCAGTAAAGGTAAGGAGATGGGCACAAAACAGTGCATCTCAGCACAGTGTGCCTACACCTCCCTTACAGTGCTCTGAAGATATTTTGGGCAGGTACAGACAAATCCAGTCCAAAGAGAAAATAGGTTCACAGGGCTCAACTTTAGATCTCTACAATTGCTATACCTGTGTCTAGCACTTGAAAAAAAGAAAAAAAAAAATCTGTGACAGCAGTTGTTCAGTTGACCACAAAAACAATGTATCCCACAGGCTGTTCAACCTTGAATGTTTCTGTAAATAGAATTCTGCCTAGAATATTTAAGGCTTTCATCACAATTAGTGTATTCTTTTCATAGCATTGACTGGTTTATTACCTTAGCATTATGCCATATGTTAAAAAAAAAAAAACCAAACCAACTTTTACAGGCTTATTATCCAGAAGATATGGTCGTACATGTTCACAGAGCCAAGGCCAAAAAAAGACTAGTTTAGGAATGAGTATTTCTTTTGCTGGAAAACTTCCATTTCTCTTTTTGATGTAATGCATAAGTGACTGCCATGGAAATGTAACGCTGAGGCTCAGCCCCGATGCCACCAAGATAAAAGGCGAAATTGTCTTTGACTTCCAGACATGGAAATTATTTCTCCGGACTCATTGGAAGGTTCAAAAAGTGAAGATATATGTTGCGTTTTAAGGCAAGCATATTCATTTTCTTCAGACATGTGCAACTAACTGAAACAGAGACACCTTTCTTTGCTGATTTATGCAGGGTGACTGGGAAAACGGTGCACAGAAAAATACCTTCCTTCCTACATACTTGGATTCTTGTCCCTCACCATGTATGGATCCAAGTAGTATTTTGACTTCCAAATTTTTTATGTTAATGATTTACTTCTAGTTCCTTCTAAATATGGAAGATCTGGCTCCTTTTTCCAGGAAGAATGAAGAATTCTCTTTGATTGCCTTTTTGTTATGCAACATCCTGGAGGAAAATCCATCACCAGGAGCTTTGGTATCAGAGAGGCTGTTAGAATAAATGAAGGGACAGAAGTGTCACCTGGTTAACACCCAAGGAAAAGCAAAAGCAGGTTCAGGGACATGAAAGCCATCCCAGATATCCCACTGTTTATGATGTGACTGTAAAGTGGGCTAGGACCTTAAGGCATTGCACTACCCTCAGCAGATCTCTGATGTTATAAAAGTAATTGCTCAGATCTCTTCTGAATTGCTGATAACTCTATCTATCATGGCTTGGTTTGTTTGCTTTAAATTGCATTCTTAGAAGCAACAGGAACTCTTGACAATACAGAGCTATAGATTTTTTTTTTTTAAAGTTTAAAACATTGGATCATATCCAACAGGCCCTTAGCTCTGTTCATCAAAACAACACAGCAATCTTGCTGGGGCAAAAGTCCACAAATGTGTGCCTTAGATTTGATTCTGTGCTTCCAGCAGCATGGAAGAGTTTTTCCTGTAGGAGAGCAAGGACAAGCCTATCACCAAGAGCACTCTCACCCTACAAACTACATACAGACAAAAATGCACAGAGATGGCTTTGGTGCTTATGAGCCAGCTCCCAGCTCCCAGAGGGGAGCTGTATCCAGCTGGCTTCACACCTGAAAAGGTGGGGATAGTCACTAAAGAGAGCTTGTACCCCAGACAGGCACAAATTGGTGCTGGCCCCAGCTGTGCTCACTTAAACAACCCCCAGTTACCCCAAATCCTATTCCCCATGTCCTTAGGAGTAGGTCAAAACTCCTCCCGTCCCTGCAGGAGATCTGCTTTGGGAGAGGTTGGAGTCAGTTTGGCTCAGGTACAAAAGACATAGCATTTATTTCCTAACACAATGAACACCTGAACATATGCAAAAAAAAAAAAAAAANAAAAAAAAAAGAAAGAAGTACAGATAAAATAATCTTATCACACCTTTCATAAAGCACTAGAAAACCTGGGCACAGGCCTCACTGTTATGCAAAGGAAGACTGGGTTGGGGAGGATGAAAGCACAGGTTGGGGAAAACAAGAGTTGTTCAGAAAGTTAAATGAGCTATTAGTTTTAAGGAAAAACCTCACTATTAACTGTTATCTATTAGTTAGTAAGTCAATCAGTGGCTGGTACCTGCCAGTAACCCTACAGCTAAGGTGAATTGCCTTCCTGTAATTGTTTGGTTTGGGAAAAGATATTTCTTGCCATGAAGATCACTGTTACATCCTCATTAGACTCAGCACAGAGGAAGGAGTTGCAATATATTCAATATTTCTCTTTGGAGAGCAAAAGGAAGCATGATTATATCAAGGGCAGGAACACCACTGATTTGCCCTGAGTTTAACATGGTACATTAGGATTGTGCAAAGCACAAAACCATTTCTTTGGGAAAGGAGCAGATATCAGAAGATCTTTGTCAGAGCTACATAAATTGAAATCAGAGAACAAATCTCTGCAATGTCTGCCAACATGGCAGTTCACAGAATATCTGGGTGACCCAGTTTTGAAAAAAAACCCCCACAGTTCATAGGAATAAAGCTACTATCAGGTATTTCCAGTGGTGTCAGGCAGAGAAGAACATCCCTGAGGAGTCCCCAGACCTTCCTGCACAGCCCTGCCACACAGGCAGCTCAGCTCACCAGAAAAGGGCATCGCATTCTTCTCTGCACATGCAATTAAATTGTGTGAATCTAAGGCCAGCGGGCTGCATTTAAACAATGAAGTCAGCCAATAAATCTCACTGCTGTCTGATCCTTCCAGGGCTGCAGCCTCAGCCCATACCTCCAAGATAAATGAGGATGTTCACCACCAACTCCTGCAACCACAGCCAATAATGGTCCTTCTGCAGGGTGATCCCACTGATCTCAGTCCTGCTGCTTTCAGCTCACTCTGACGTGAGTGGAATGCCCATCCCATTGACAGGAACAGCAATCTGCTCATGGACTTTAGAATATTTGCTGTCCCCTGGCCTTCAACCATGAGAAACGAGAGTTTCAGAATTAATCACAGCTCCTCCTCTTCTGTCACTCGCTGCAAGCAGGAAGGAATTTGCTTTTAACATATATATTTAAACAAGCTTGGTTGCTTTAATTAGTTCTCCTACAACATCCACCTCAGTTCTTCTTGTTATTCCATTTTAGAGTGTAACTAACTCCATGTTTTTCAGTAAATTGAGCACTTGGTCCTGTATTTTTCCTGTCTGTTAATGGCTGAGCCATTCAGTGTGGGACTGCAGCACCCTCAGATTTCCTGAAAAAACTGTCATCCCATCATTGCTCACAGGAGAGCTGTATAGCTGGGTATTACTGCCACCTAGTTTTCAACTTTTATTATTATTATTCCCTAGACTTTTGCATTTTCCATGGTAAAAAAAATAAATATATATATATATAAAAAACCTGACAATTTTTTGTTTATTCATGNTATATATATATATATATATATATATATGTCTAGATATACATCCCCTGTGATGTATTTAAATAGTGGAAAATTGACCAGTGATAAACTATTACTGAATAAAACCTGCATGCCTCTAAATGCAATCTTGAAATTCCTATTGAAGGGAGATATTACATATTATTAATAGATAATAATCCCAAATAGATATTTTGGGATTAATAGATATTAATCCCAAATATAAACACAGTGTGAAAATCCAACATAAATTGGCTTTGCAGGATCAAAACAAGAGCCAGTTTTGCCACACTGTAGGAGCTGGTAGATCTACAGTTGATCTTTGCCAGCTTACACAGAATCTAATAATCTTTATTGTGGATTTTTTTCAAGGCAGTGGTCAAATAGCACCTCCCTGCTTAATGTAGGTGCTGTACCAAAGTCTTGGAGAAAGGTCTTGCAATATAAGACTCCTCAGTGAGATACCACCTATTTTTTCATTTTGAGGTGTAAAAAGAGAACTTTCACATTGGGATAGTCCTTTTTAGACCAAGATACAAACTAAAAGCTTAGGAAAACAAATGCAGAGAACAATCAAAGCAATTTTTGAAACCTCATATAAATTCCATTTTCAGGTCTGAGAAAGGAGCTGTTAGGATTCTCCATTTTGGTGACCTTTTTGCTTTTATGCTGGTTCTGTGGTTTCTGACTCTGACTGGCAGTGCCTGTGGGAACCCACACAAATGGAAGGTTAAACTCAGAACCCAGCTGAGCAACTTTTCGCAAGATGTGAAATGATAAATATATCGCCCCAGGCAGGTTCCACTCTTGAAAACAAAAAATTAAAAATGGCTCACAAGTGAAATTTACCTGCTGAAGCTGGGGCTCTGTTATGCCAAGGCAGAATAACATGTTTTATAGTTTATCCAGTGCAATTCTGCTGAACCAGATGAGGAGGTGGAAGTCTGCTCTTTGCTGCAACTGAATTTTGCCCATCCTTTTAACAAACAGCATGGCAAAAAATTAGGCCATTTCATTGTGTCTGTGTGCAGCAATCACGCCCAAAAGCCTCTGCATAAATCTCCTAAAGGAGCCTGAATTCTCCTTCATGGAAGTGAAAGATTTGTGCGACGATTTTTCGTGGCAGCAAGAGCAAGTACACTGATGCTGTTGGCCTTTATTTTTTTTTGACCAAAACAGCTTTAATGACTGGAAGTCAAACAAGATGTTTGTGAACTTGAGGCATGATGCAATCTCAGGAATTTGGCACGGTGGATGGGTTGACAAGGCTTGATTCTGAAGGAGGCTTTTCAAGACAAAACTGAGACATCTATATTAAGGCAGGTTGAGAGGCCACAGATGTCTCCAAGCACTCTCCCTTGTTTCTTAAATTGTTATTGAAAGAAGAAATTCTATTTGAACTCAGGTCCCAGGCCCCTGGGCTTGAAAACCATATTGTGCACCCCCCACCGGGCTCAGGTTAAGTTCATTCAAACTATTTCTGCAGCTACAGTATGGATCACACTCAGTTTTCCTTTTTTCCCCTAACAGGTTTGTTTCTGGTCATAAATTCTCAATCAGTGGGCAAGCCACATTGTACAATTTCGTAAATAGTGTAGTTAAAACATGTTTAAAGTCACAAGAGAAAGGATCTGACAATGGAGCATTGTCCCCTTTTGCAGAACTGAAGTGTACCTTCTTTGATTCGGTAACCTTGCTGCACTTTGGTATGAAATTGCCCCTTTTTCCATCAAACTTGCATTTAAAGTGCCTCATTAGCATGTCTCACCGGATCAGTAACGACTCTGCAAACCCAACACTCGTCTCAGTCAAGCCACCATGGTTTCTCTATCTGTTTAACATCTAAAACTCCTTGACAAAGTTCCTTTTAAATTTTACTCCTTTTGTTTCTCCTCGGGTTTTCTGCAAAGATCTTTAAACTTCGATGTACTCCAAGATGACTCCTGAACAAAAATCATGTCTAGCCCAGCTAGTAAATCTACCCTCCATTCAATGGGATTAAATAAGTGCTTCACGGCTATTGTAGAAGCCTCTAAAAAGGATCTTGCATCTTTAAGAGTTTCCTACAATAAATTAAACACATCTCACCCATTGTAAAAGAAAAAAAAAAGGAAAAAAAAAAAAAGAGGAGACTTGATCCAGCACTGGGGAGCCACTGTAGACCCACAGTGATGCCATGCTTCCAGCACCAAAACACCCACAGATAACAGAGCCCAAATGAACAGCAACAAGCAGTGGGAGAGGAATTTCACTTCTGTAGGAACTCAGCCTTGGGCTTTCCATCAGTAAAACACGACCAGCAAAATAAAAAAACTGTGTAACATATTGAAAATCTGAAACTGTGTGGGTCATGGCGGGTTTCTAGTTTGAATTTGTGGTACCTCAGCCAGGAAATTCTTGTTTCTTCTGAAATGTGTAAGCTCAGTGCTTACTTGTTAGAAATATGTACTCGAACTCAGTGTTCAGATTCCTCTGAGCCCCTCTCAAACACAGGGACAGGAGTAACCCTACTGATTAAGGGTTAAGGATTAAGTCTCACCATTGACACTGGTGCTTTGCTTAAGGTTAAGATGGTGTTTAAACTCAGGGCCAACACACTCCATCCAAACCTCTCAGATCTTTCTGCTCATTCATAAACTGGAACAGAGAAAACTGGAGCTCTTTCAACCAAAAGTGGCATTGAAAAAAAAAAAGTTTGGTGAAAATGAATAAAGGGGGGGAAAAAAAAAATCTGTGCAGAGAAATAACAAGAGGACCTCAATTTGACATAAAGCCCTGGAGGCTGAGAAGAGGCTACAAACCACAGAACCACCAGTGTGACTGTGAACTAAACCGATATTCATTTCCCTCACAGGCTACTGAATCACCTGTCTGGAAACCATCCCCACTTGTTGAGTGTTGAACGACCCACCTGAAGTGAACCAGCATTTCAAAGTTGTGTTCAGAACACAGGAAAAACCCTGCCAGCATGACTGGGCAACAGTTTAGTAACTTTGCTGTAGCAAAGAACATATTTGATAAATGTGGAAAAAACCCTTTTAATTCTCACATGAAGATAAAGACCTTCATTGTATTTTTTCCAGTCATTACCTGCAGGGGGAAGAAATGTAAGCCAGCAAGTTCAAATTCTCCCTTAAAACCACAGGGCTAATCAACCATGGAACATTAGCTGGATGCTCTGTACCCCGAGTGTAAATGCAATGCAGGCAGTGGAAGCAATTTCCTCATTAGCAGTGATTAAAAAAGACTGAAACAAAGCCCCTTGAGAAAACAGGGAAGCACAGAAGGAAGTGTTTCTTGTATAAATCAGGCAGCAGAGAAGATTGCTATCACCTCTCCCCGTTCCTCTTGCTTTAATCCACCAGAGTTACTGATTTTATTACCCAAACATTAAGGTAAACTTAGTTCTGTGCTCTGCTGGTGCACATGGCACAATCCCCTTGTCACCATCTAAAGGTGGGAGCAGCATCACTCACATTCAGTCACTTTTCCTGTCCCTCAGGCTGGACAGAGTCTGCAGATCTGGGAATTACAGCATAATTTTGTGACCCTTTTTCCATGTAGCCACTCCTGTGAGCCTGTGCCCCCCTGGAGGGACCCTGCTCCCGCGGAAGTCACTCAGAGCTAAAACTGGCACCGATTCCCACTGCTTTGTTGGAGGTTATTGGTGTTTTCTGAGAGTTCCTGGTGGTGGCCTTTTGTCCAATAATAACTACCCCTCACAAGTTTCCAAGCCTGGAAAACATTCAAACCCAAAAAACTGCCTGATTCACAACACAGTCTGTTTCCAAGTCAGTCTCATCTTTTCTCACGAGTTTTGACCTGCTTGTGTTTGTGACATTCAACCAAACTTTGATGTGCTTTGGTCCAAGGTGAGTTTTAGTGAGCCATTTCTTTAAATCAAAAGAATCTGTAAATCAGTGGGGTTTATAATATTAATTGAGAATTCTTAAAGTACTGGTATACAATGAGCAATATTTTATTAGTTATGATATTCATTATTCTGAACTTCCTGTTGTGAAAGCCACACCAATGATCTCTTTTGGTTTGATGTATATTACAAACCTACAGTACAGAAAAATTCCTCATAGTTTGGAAAAAAGGGAGTGACTGAAATGTGTCTGCCTAAGCTTTAACTGCTGTACACATTATCCCAAAAGCTCAGAGCTGCCAGGAAAGAATCCTCTGTGGACAGTGAAGGTCTCTTCTCCCAAGTTAGCATGTGGTAGGACAAGAGGAAATGGTCTCAAGTTGCACCAGGGGAGATTTTAATTTTCTTCACCAAAAGGGTTGTCAAGCACTGGAACAGGCTGTCCAGGGCACTGGTGGAGTAACCATTCCTGGAGGTATTTAAAAGCCATGAGATGTGGCATCTGGAGACCTGGTTTAGTGGTGAACATGGTGGGGGAAAGATTGGACCTGGTGATCCTGGAGGTCTTTTCCAATCTAAACAATTCTGTGATTCTACAAGGGAAGGAGTGTTTCTAAAAATGATTCACATTATCCAACAATAAATGTAAACCATTCATAAATTGTTGTAGTTATTCCTGATCCTCTGACAGTGATTCTGTCACTTCCTCACAGCAACACAATATCAGTCAACCAACCAGTCCAGACCTGGATTTTTTACCTGCAAATGTTTAAATTGTGAAACAAGCCCAGAAACTACAAAGCCTCTCACAAACAACGTGGGGCTGCTCCTCATCCTGCTGCTCCTTCTTGGTTGCTGCATTCCTCCACTTTGGACACAGACCCTGCTCACCCTTCTGCCATTCCCTTGTTCCCAAGTTTGCCTCTCAGACTCTGTAGGAAACAAAAACTGAGATTTCTTTAGTATGGCAGGACACCAGAGTTTGCCATCCTGACCTGAAGACAGGCCCTGTTCCTCCTGGCAAGCTCCAACAGCAATTACCAACAGGACAAAGTCATAGGAAATGGTTTGCTTTTTGTTTTTTAATTCCACGGGGTATGTCAAGGACAAGCTTTCCTGCTCTGGCCTTTTTATAGCTGATAACTTAGGTGGCCACAGATTCCAGAGGAGAGAAGGAAATGCAAAGCTGTCTGCCAAATGACAGCTGGCATGAAGAAGAAAGAAAAAGAAAAAGGATAAAAAGAAAAAATGCAAAGGTGGAAGGGAACTTGATATCTTGTAACAAGAGAGGGCTGAAGGCCTGGAAAATTCACAAGCCTTTCACTGTCCATCTGATGCTGGCATTAAGGGTCAGATTCTGTGCACCACAGAAAATCAGTTTACAGACCAATTACCACAAGTTACAGCTGGTAATAAAGAGGATAGTATTAAATATTGTTTAATAATAATAATTCAATAATTAGACACTCGTGTTTGGTTCCGACACCAAAAAGAACTGAATGAAATTGTGTCTTCATTTATTCTGAATTTCAAGCTCTGATTTCTTCCAATTTCAGGTCGCTTGCTACAAAATTACAGCAGCCACTTAGAGAGGCGGATCATTTGCAATATTTTAACACAAAGGAGAGGCAGTCTATCATGAGGGACATAAAAAAACCAGACCAAATGCAAATTAAAAAAGCCCAGTCAGTGTTTTCTTTGTGCAGGATGTGATAATAATGAACTGTAATATCTTGCTCCTCTCTGAATCTTAGTACAGGGAATCACATCTTCACCAAGAGCCTTTAAAAAAGTGTAACTTTCTGAAAGTCCCAGAGTATAAATTCATTAATTTAGTCAAACATGCAAAAGACAGGTAGATACAAAGTCAATTTGATATAATAGGGGTACATTTTTCTTTCTCCTTTTGCTTTTCTGGTGCTCCAAACAGCCATTAGTTGGTTCCTTACTTCATTTCCACAATATTCACAGTTATTGAACAATAATCATTATTCCTGCAAGAAAAATCCTCCCCTTGCCAAGAGGTGTGTGCATCCAAACTGGTCCTTCAAAGGAAATAACTGCTACAGAATACTTCATCTCTGTTTTCCATACTGGCTTTTGATTCCTTTTGCTGAATTACTTAAAAAAAAAAATTAAAATAAATGCTTTGGGTAGGCAGAAAAGTTTTGTACCACTTCCATAGAGCACTTGTCACCATGCATGTGCTGTAGAGAGAAACTGACAATTGTATTTCACTTATTCCAAGCCCACTTTGGAAATTATACCCCAGAAAGAAGAGAAAATCCTGTTCCTGAAGTGCAGATGTCACAGTGGTAGAACAACAGCTCCTATAAACCCAGGACACCAAACAAGATTTTAGGACAAAAGTGAAGATCAGAACAATCACATAAAACACACACAAGGATTAATTGAGAAGAAGAATTCGTTAATGAGGCAGAAATTCACAAGTGACACAGCAGCTCCTGAGGGAAGAAAGATCAGCAATGCAGGTACTGAATGCAAAGTACTTGTCTGACCCCGAAGAAGAAAAGCAAATGGCTTTTCAATAGGAAGTGCAACAAAATTTGTAAAGTGTAAAGTTATCTTCCACTTTGAATTAGGCAGTTATTAAGTCAATTAATAAATCAGGATGTAGGCTCTCTCTGCTTGATGAGACCTTAATTCCACACCAGAAAGAAGCACTCATTTAGAAAAACCCACAATTATTTATGGGTTAGAGTTGTGTTAGAAAAAGACCATTGAAACTATAGCCAAGCTTAATTAAATTTATGCAAGTGCTGCTTCACAGCCCAAAAAATCATGTTGCAGAGTAAACTTCTTCCCTGAAGGAGCGAGCTGATCAGGGAACACCATCTTCCAGTACAGGGTCATGGATTCGGAGCAGCCTGGACCAGATTGCCTGGGACCAAATGCTGCTCCCAGCTGACAGTCCTGCACTGATCCACTTGAAAAGAAAAAGTGGGAAGCCTCAGTTGTCCTCCTAATGGACAGGTGTTCCCCCCTGTGACCCAAAAACCCAACCCATGGTCCCATTTGGTTTGCTAACTGGGATCCTTCTGGATAGCCTAAAAGGGAGACAATGAGTGGAAATGGCCGTGGAAAGTTAATGACTCTTTCAGCTCCACAGATGGTCACTCCAACTCCTCTGACTCCAGGAAATTGCCTAAAACTCCCTGAGTCAATTAGAACCAAAAATTTCTGTATGAGCTGCAAATTTGACAGGAGTTTGCCACCAGATAAAGGGCAGGAAAAGGGACAAAGACCTTTTTGATACTTACCCAGGCAGGATGAAGATGTTTTATCACACAGCGATTTAACAACCACCACAGGACTGTCATGAAGGAACAGTTTTAAATTTTGTAATCACCTCTTATACATTTTGACACCAACAACAACAAAAAAATCACCCTGAGAAGTGCAATCAAAATCATAATTAATCTAGTTTTATAGGAGCGGTCTCAATATTACATAACTTGATTTGGTAAATTCCTAATTATTTACAAATTCATATTAATCTCATACAGTTAAAAACTGTGTTGTATTCACATCCTCCAATTTTCAAATAGCAAAATCACTGAGGATAAATAATTTAATATACTGGACAGAGATGATGCTGACATGACTATAAGATCTTTGAAATAACGCCGGTATCTCCCTCAGAAACTGGACAAAAAGGGATTTAGTCCACTTGGTGAATTTTAAAGTTATCCCTGTTCCTTAGACTTCAGCCATATCCCTCTGAGGTGTGTTTCCATCTTTGTTGCTAAAGTTGGCTTTCTGAGAGAGACAGATTTAAATTTAAACTCAATACTCTGGACACCCTTTTCATTTTCCATAGTGTCATTGTCTTTGTTCTGCACTTTAAGAAGCCTGACCTGAAACCAGCAATTCATCATACTGCCCACTTAACAAAAAGGGAGAGCCTGTACAATGGAAAATGTTGCTGAGGGTCTGCTGCTGTTGCCAAGCTCTATCTAAAATCATTTCTTGATCAAGGTCCAGCCCATTTTATTTTTATCTCTGTCATAACACAAGGGAAACAACTTGGCAGAAGTCTGCAAACCATTGGTGAAAAGACAGAATAGCTACCGGGTACCAGAGCAGCTGGCAAGACACACCAGTGCTCCCAGACAGAACTATCAGGAGCATGTAAATAAAAACATAACTTCCCCAGAGCACTGCCACGGCCTGAGTGCCTTTGAAATCCATCTCTGAGGCAGCATCCACTTGTGCCTGGTTCAGCAGGACGTTGTTCCCACAGCTATCAGAACTGTGATCTGGATCCCTCTCAGCGCCCTCCCACTCGTTCCCTGTTTGCCTTTCGTCCCGTCGGCTGCCAATATCTCATGGGAGTGAATCCCCGACCTCTGTGCCAGTGAAATGCAGCACAAAAACCAGCCTCAAGTGAAACATTTCAGAGGAAACCAAACAAGCAGTTGCTCACATTGAACAGATAATGCCCGAATATAGAAAATGGATTGCAGGCAGTCAAGTACGACTGGGGTTTTACCCAACACGACAAAGTCACAGTCAGAGAAGGAAGCATTTCATTTCTGTTGACTCAATCTCTTAATTAAGGTAAACACACTATTTTAAGTTCCAGGCAATCCATGTATTTTTGGCCTAGGAATGAGTAATTACCTTGTTTGTGACTAATCTCAGTAGGAAATTTATGAGGGCCAAGGGCAGTCTCAGAAACACCCGGCCTGATGTGAGTACAGGAGACTGGGCTGGAGGTATTTTTCTGCTTGCAAAGAGCATTTTACAATTATTACCCTTTTTCAAACTAAAAAAGGAAAGAAAGAGCTCAGGCCTCCACAACTACATCTGACTTTGTTTCTAAATCTAATCTTCAGGTTACCATATCTCACTCCATTCTCTGTCACAGCTTAATAATCGTTCACAGACAAAGACTCGCAAATCAGATGTGCACTCCGACAGCTTCAAAACAGGGAGAAAAGCCAAGAGGCAATTTTCCCTCTCAGTTCTCATCAAGGTCCTGGTATTATCCTCATTAAAGGAAATGCTTTATTTTGAGCCTGACACCACCTCTATGGTCAGGTGCTGCATGTACCATGTGGAGAAAAATGTCCAAGGCTAGTTTAATCTCCAGTAACAAAATCAAGTGGGTTTGGTTACCTGCACTGACTGAGAGGACCTGTCTTTCCATGACACAAGCTCACATTTGTAAATTACAGCTCACATTAACCAAATAGTTTCCAGAGACACGAATTTCATGGAGCTTTCCAAGGATTCTGGGGGTGGGAAAAATATGTTCCATTTGTGAGTGTGCTCTGTCTGGGCCACGGAGCCTGTGGCAGCCCATACTTTTTATTCATCTACATCCAGATCAAAGCATTCACCCCCAACAAGCACAACCATTGACATCTCTGGGGGTGCTCCAAGTTTGTTCCAAAAGAAAATGTCTGAACATTTTCCATAGGTGTTTGTGCAGAGTAAATGATGACCTCATACAAAAACAGCATTAAGGGAAAACCTAAGCCACAACCACACGGCAAAGCAGAACGTTTAGCTCAGGAAAAAAAGAAATCCTCCCTTCAAGCAAGGCAGCTCCTCTTTCAGTGTCACCTACAGGATCACACAACAGAATTTTTCAAGCCATTTTCTGGAAAGCACAGTAGTGCACCTGGAAGATTCACGGATCAGACGCTCTCTGTTTGCTCTGTCTGGGTATCTGGATAGCTTTGATTCATGTACCACAGGATTTGTACAGAATCCAGCTGCTGCAAGCATAATGAAATTTATACATCCGATCTCTTGTGTTAAAGCTGCTCTCCAAAAAGGTTCTGGCAGCCCAGGAAAAACAAAAACAAAAACAAAAACAAAAACAAAAAACATGGACTGTGAGGAGTTTGCCAACTGTATGTTTTACTAAACTTTAGAGCTTTGTATAAATGTGTGATGTGTTGCAAGGCTCACCAATGTCAACAAATCTACAGACAGGATAGTTTCCCCCTGTGCATTCTGCCCTTGTTAGATAGTGTTGAAAGAGCCTGATAGTAACACACCCCAGATTTACCAAATGTATTAAGCCTTTATCCAGAATGCTTGGCAGGGATCAGAGCATTATACCTGTTGTTTATTGCTATTTTTATTATTTTATTATTATTATTAATATTAATAATACAAGGATGCCAGGCAAGTAAAAGGATTTAGGATAAAATCCTGATTCTCCTGAAGTCTGGGATTTTTTCCACTGGTCTTTGCAGAGCTAAGATTTCCCTCCCCATCCCTGTCATAAAAACAACAACAACAAAAAATAGTAATAATCAGAATAAACAATAGACAGCACAATGCTGGGAGGTTGAGAAGAGGGGATGGCAAATCCAGAGGCAGAACTCCATGGTTATGCAAACTTATTATGAAACATCACCATGCTTTTTCAAAGCAAAGAAAATAATAGCCCAAAATAGAAGGAGTGGAATAAAGTGTCAGCGACTGTTATTACCCTGTTTCATAAAAGGGAGCACAAAGATTCACAGAGGTTTGTACCAATTCTTGGTTTTATGAAAACCAGATTACTTTGCAGCCGGAGAAGGAATTGAAGAAGGAAACTTGAAGCTGAATTTCTGAGCAGGAATTTAAGGAAGGCTTTAAGGTAAGAATTGTGAAAATACGAACTTTTTGCTCAGTGTCAGTCAGCAGGATCATTTTCCACGACAGGGCGAGGATTTTGAGCTGCTGAGTTCTGACTCCCAGCCCCACATTCAGAACAGGAGATTTTCAAACACCAGGAACTCTCCAGATGACATGGACATCATCTACCTGCCTTGTCCGTGTGTAGGGGGTGGGAAATAGGATTCTACACAGGAGAAAGAGCACAGAGAAAAGGACACAGAGAGGCTTGGTGAGTGTCAACCAAACCCCAACACGGAATTGTTCACCAAAGTCTGAGTTTCCCTATTGTGGTTGCGCCAAGATTTATTAAAGCCCAGCATGTGTTCACTTATTTCTATCCAAAATTAACTGAAAAGGCACTTAGCATCTGCTCTAAGGGGAAAAAAAAAAAGAGAAAAGTTTGCTTATTTGGCAAACTTTGTTTAAAAATCTGTTTCTTCCGAGGTTTGCCTCTTTAATACTTTTTATTTGTTTGATTTGGGGTTTGGGGGCTTTTTTGATTTTGTCCACGGGCGTGTAGCTTTCTTCCCCTCCTGCACCTCTCCTCCTCCATCTGTTGACCTCACTTCAGCACATAGTTTCCCACTAACTTTGCCAAAAAAACAAGTATAAAACTTGGGGCGTCTGCTCCAGTTTCTTTGTGACCTGTAATTGTATCATTAAACTAACATTTGCTCTGTTAGTCCCTGAAACTTTAATTAGCCTCTTCTGCTCTGCCAGAGTAGAGCAACACTCCCACATGGAAGTGATAGGGAATGGCCTTTAAAAAACAAGCTGGGTGAAAAGCCAGAAACCCCAGAGCTGAGTGTTTTACAGCACCAAGTGCTATCCTTCCTACATGCGAAATGCTTTCCTATACAAAATATTTTCCTTGTCTTGCATTTCCATCGAAGCCCCCTTCTCTCTCCCTCTACCATCCCTGAATTCTGCTAGTCTGTGGACAATCATATTCCAAACCCTCTCAGAGGCCCAGGGAAAAAGGTCCGTCCCTTGAAAGTTCAGTTTTCAGCCATGGATATAGGTCACACAGCTCACCTTATTTTCACCATGAAGTCTGAGTCTCTAAGACTGCCCTATTGCATATTAAGGCTTGGATGGATACCTTGAAATAAAAAGATTCTCCCGCATCAGAAGTGTGGGATTATCCCTTTTTTCTGACCCAGCGACAGGGCTCCTGGTGTTTTAAAGACTTTGATTCCGTTTTCAGTCTCATGTGAAGGGTGAGACGGTGCAGGTGTTACAATTCACCCCATCACAATCAGAAGCCAAACTATTTCCTAATTACAATACATTTATAAGGGTTTTTTGGCCTATCAGCTTTTGCCACACAATGCTGCTAATGCCTTTTAATCCTACCTATTCCAGGTAGGGAATAGTTATGTGTACACATGATGCAGCACTTGGGGACATTTTGGGAACAAGTATCCACAAAGTCCAGAAAAGAAAATTACACTGAAATAAGTAAATGCCACAATTTTCAGAGTTAGAAATCATTTTGCCTTCTTGAAGTGATCATTTACTAAGTCTAGTGGGTAGAGGCAGAGGATATAATATTTTCTACCACTACAATCAGCTCCTTGTTATTCCAGCAGCTGCACACCAGGAATCACAGAGTATTCCAGGGAACATTCTTAGAAATCAGATCCAGTTGTTTTGTTGATTTATATCTATCTCAGGTAACATATCTTCTCTAAGAAGGAATATTTACAAGCTAGGCTGTTTGACATAAGAATCTGACATTGGTTTCTTTGGGTTATTACTGGTTATTGGGGACATTTCACCCTTTTCAATGGAATGAGGGCAGTGGTGTTTTCTCTTTTTCTCTGGGATCCCTTCCCATGACAACATCATTTCTTATTCACGTGTTTTGTTTAGCCCCATCCAGTAGGTGTTACAGCTGTCCTGCAGTAAAAGTAAATCCTTACAAGGTGTTCCCTTCCGTTGCCACATACTTGGAGAACATTTGAACCCACGTGACACCAAAAAAAGAGAAGCCAAATCTCCCAAATCCTAATGCTTCCATTTGATCATATTACATTTCAATGTTGGCAGATGGGTGGATTTTCCCTCCCCAGTTTCTCAGAGGCAGAATGAATCCAGAAGTTCGTTCTTTGAGGAGAGTATATCCTGAAAGAAGGAAAGAGAGCACAGGGAAAAAGATCAATTCACAAATACACTGGACAGGCACTGACTGAGCACCTAGCAATGCCAGGAAGCCAGGAAGTGTTTCATTTGGAAATTCCAGGCACCTTGAACAGAGGAGAGACATACCTGTGGAAAATAGTAGGAAAACATACCAGGAAAACAGTAAAATCCTGCCTCTAAATCCTTTGTTCTAGAATAGAAAATATAATTTAAGGTAAAACATAGCTCGCTGTTTTGAAGCAGCCACTGTTCCAAAGCAGAGTCCCACCAAGACAGAGATCCAAGATGCAGCAAAGGCATATGAAAACAACAAAAAAACCCTCATGTTTCCCCCCAACCAGCACTGAAGAGATCTAGGGCAGACCTCGAAGTGGAGCTCCTACAATCAGGGGGTCTTGGAGAGAATCCCCAGCCACGGTCCCTTCCCAACTCCAGGCACTCCAAGGGCAATCCAGTGTCCATCTTTATGGGCAGAGGGTGAAGAGTGAGCACAGAAGATAAAAGTGACATTGTCATGACAGAAGACTTTTTTCTGGAGCGTGGAAAGATTCTAATAGCTACTTTTCCACTCTGAAATGCACAGAATTTTTAACAACCGTGATATCTCAGAATTACTGAGCAAACAGTAAATTAATTTGCTTTACTCATTTAATCATGAGTCTGGGTGAAAAGGCATCTCCAGTATTTTTTCCTTCCTCCCAAAAAAAGAGATCACTCAGGAGAAATGGATAGGAGTTGCTTTTTCAATGACACAGAGAAAACTATTTTTTATTTAATAAAAATACGTCGCTTTTAAATGAGTATGAAAAGTGCATATTATCAAAGCACATGAACTCCCCTCTGAAGTCCCCACACACAAAAAAGAGAAAAACACAATGGGGTAATTTCTAAACAAAGAGTGGTGCATTTTCCCATTTCAAACTGTTTATAAAAACTAAAACCCAGTCAAACTGCACTGAGAGTGAGAAACAAGGGCTTCCAATTCATCCGTGCCTCTTCCTTCAAGTGTGCCTTTCACCATCTAAGAAAATCCCAAACAATAACAACATACTAAAAAGCCTAAACTTTTGGCTAAGTTTCCAGCTGCTAATTTTGTCTGTCATGAGCTGCTATTGTCAGTCTGAGGGAGGGATTGTTCCCAACTTTAAAAAAAAAAAAAAAAGAAAAGTAGAAGATGCAAAATATACTCGAAGTAACATCTGTGTTTTCTGATTTTATTAAAGCATTTTGTCTTTGTTAAACAGAAATAACAAAACACTGAGCCCTTCCCATCAGTATTCATGACGTCTGCCTTTTCATACAAAACCCTCTGAAAGAAAATTCCCCCTGGAAAAAAAAAATACTTTCCTTGTAAAAAAACAGATTGTGAGACAGATGATTGCATTGTTTAATCAAATTTCCATCTGAAAACTCTTCTCCTAGTTTTAGATTTAGCTCACCCAGTAAGGCACAGGCACTAGGAAGCACGTGGAAGTATAAAGTAGCAGCTCCTCCATTTTATTATCTCCCCTGAGCTTTGCAATTGGCAATTGAAAAAAGGGGAGGAACAAAAGTAGCGGACATAAATTAAGCCCCGCTTTTTAAAGTTCAAACTGAATTTTCTTTATTTTTCTACAGCTGTCAGATAAGCAGGGTAAACCCACTAATGCATGTTTAATATATAAAAACTCATAATGTTCAGTAGTACGACCTCCATTGGAGACATTAGTTCAGGCCAGTGAACTTGGAGCAAGCCAAGTGTGGAAATGTGGAATTGGGCCAGTGACCCCCACCAGTGCCTGTCATATCTGCTGAAAGCAAACTTGTCAAATATAGAAGGGGCAGAAGGAGGACAAGAGTATCCTTAAACCGGGGAGCAGCAACAAAGCAAAGATGCCCATCATCTATTCACAGTTGTCTGTTGTTCAGTCAGGGCTCTGGCCGTCTCAGGAACAAAAAGTCTGGTTATAGCCTCAACCTTTCAACCCTGGCTGGTCTGGGGGCCTTTCATTTCACAGGCTCCCCCAAGCTGATGAGTGATCATCAAGCTATGATACGCTCCTTGCTGTTATCAGCTCTTCAAACGTACTCTGTGCCCAGCAGAAGAGGGAGAGACTATTCCCAGGACTGCTAGCCTGCCATAATAAAAGAGCCACTGTTCTTCCCCTTCAGCTACAAAAACAAAGTCTTTAAAAATAGTTGATTGGTTGTATTAATAGTAATTCCTTAGGATTTTTTTTAAAATTTAATAAATCGAACCATTTTATCTATCTGCCTTACATCCCAACAGTGGTTTTAATTGACTCATGCATGCTTTTCCTGGAGCTTTGGCTGTGGCCTGATTTCTTTTTGCCCCCCCACTTTCATTTGTACAGTTTTATTCCTCAGCAAAACAAGATACAACTGCAGGGGAAAATCCCCCACGAGCATTTGATTTCACAGGCAGAGGAGCCACTTAAGCCCTCGCCACTTTCAACAGCAGACAGAGAACCTCCACTGAATTTGTAAAAAAAAAACCCAAAGAAAACTGTAGGATACATCCAGCTCTCACAGCAACAAGCTCTGATGGCCTTTCTCAGTGTTTATTTCCCATGTTCTACGTACTGCTTCCATGAGTACTCTGAATTTGTCATTCTCCTTTTGCAGATGAGACACCTGATCCTCTCTCCTGCGAGATGCCAGCGCTGGCCCTTGTGTGAAAGCAGATCCCCTAACAGGTACCCACCCAGCTCCACAGCAGCACTTCTGTCAGGCATGAACCAGCACAGTCCTGCTTTTCTTAACACAAGGAGCTTCTGCTGGTGCTTACCGCTTCGTATTTTGCATTTTGGAGGGCGCACGCACGAGGAAGCAAGCTGGATTGCAAAAAGAACCCTGATCATTTTATCCTCTTCCATACAGATCCCTGCCCACCACATGAAAAGGCTGATGGTTCTTGCTGTACAAAGCACCCTTTGAGTATGTCCCCAGTGCCTTGCACCATCCTGTGCAGGCTGCTAACACGCTTGGGTTTGATCACATTTTCTCATCCTGGAGACGAAGTTATGCTGTCATAATTCTCACACTTCTCATGCCATCTCCCTAAAAGATATCTTCCAGGATAGCCACTTCCAGGTTAGGTATTTTTAAGAGAGAGATTTAAGGTTTTTAATGTAATTTCTTATTTTGTTTGCTCCGTTGAGATAAACTTCGGAGTCCTGAGTGAACTGTGGTCTACCAGAACAAGTATTACAAACACAAATTTGAAAAAAATATATCCTACCACGTGCATGACTTCCGGCTTCAGCCCCAGAGAGTTAAGTGATGCAAAAGAATCAGGCTAATATACCTAGGAATAAATAATTTAAGAAACTTATTTTTACATGAGTGCCTCCTCTTGTGTTAACTTTGCACAGAGGCTTTGGAAGAATGTCTTAAGTTTCTCCCAAGAGAGAGAAGGAAGAACTCTGCAAAGACAGTAAAAAATTAATAGTATTTATATTACAACTAGATTTTATAGCTGCTAGTTACTGTTTACAGTTAATAAGGTGAGCTAATTGTAGCTTCTGCTGTATCAAAGGCAAGAGTTCAAATCCAGCATCACACTGGAGCATTACACCAAGTGTCATTTAAGTGATGTTACTTTTTCAATAAACCCTAAGGGAAAAAAATTCCATTATAATTTCAAGACTTTATATTACAAAAATGGAGAGAAATAATTTCATTGGTGCACAAATGATCCATTCCTTACACACCCCTATGTTATTTCCCCACAGTAACCAAGTCTACTTAATGACAAAGAAGAAATCACAGGTGAGCCCATCTCATGAATACACATCTCTGTTTCAGGGAAAATTCTCGGAATGTAATTAACAAAAAAAAACCCACAAAAACTTCAAAAGGGAAGCCCTTAAAATAAACTGTGTCATCCTTCAGCCTCATCACCACTTCCCAGCTTAAAATGAGGGGTGATTATTGAATACTGCCAAAATACTCTCGGCTCCACAAGCCCTGGGGATGACTCCTGTGCACACAGACCTTTATCTGCCATCGTTATCTCTGAGATACACAACTCTGTTGTGGAAAAAAAAAAAATCCCATAAGATGACCTGTGTCTAAATTCGTGCTGGTAACAGCATTATGAAGGTCAGGCTATCGTTTAATATTTTGTATGTTGTTTATTGTAAAGCTTACAGACAGCCCTGGTACTATTTGGAGGATCCAGAGATGGAAAGCAGCTTATGGAAATCTCTAAACACAGAGATGTGCAAAGGATGGCAAGATCAAGTCATCAAAATTCAGAAAGCCTTAAATGTCAGACTTAAGGTTGGCCACACAACCTTAACTGAATGTGTGGAGTTTGGGGCTCAGTGTGCCCCTTAATTTCCCTCTGTATTTTTGGCTCTGCCATCCATAGGGTCAGAGTGCACTCTTAAACCAGATGAAAACCTCCCCACAGCTGGGCAGTGATCTCTCTCCTTTCACTACTTCTAACAGAGATAAGAAAGCAGAATTTTACTCCATCAGAAGGCCAGAATGTTGGCAAGTAGCACATGCAGAAAAGGGAGTTTTCCCTCACCCAGGAACTACAAGCAGTGCAGTTTGGGAGGTTTAGGGATACTCTGATAATTCACATTTCACCATTTCACCCTCCACTGCTCCCCCTTAGCTTTGTTTTCAGTTTGCTTTTCTGCTTGTGATTTTTGGGGGATGAGGTGGGAAGCACATGTTTGTTTATGGAGTGTTTGGCAAGGCTGGTTGCATCCTCAAGCCCTTTCCCATTACACTGATAGTGAACATTCCTTGAAACCCTGTGGCCTTTTCCTAACACATTCCTGGCCCATACTCCAGGTTTTACTCTGGTAACTACCTCCTTTCTGTGCTACCTGTTCATCCCAGCTGAAGGCTTCATCAGCTTTTAAGAAGACCCTGTAGGTAAGCATTAAAAAGATTTGATAAAATATGGTAAATTTATAGGGTTCCCAAAAAAAATGGAATTCAGAAGGGTTTTACATAGTGTTTTACAAGGAGGCATATCTCAAAAGAGCTGCAGTGTTTGATTTAGCATCGTTCCTCACAAGAATTACATAGTTTTCTTTTCCTGCAAAGCCCTCTTTAGTGGTTATTTTTAGGGTTTTGTTCTCTATCTGATGCAATTATAGTTATTCATATATGCTATTTTTTTTAAATACATCTATAGGTCCATTTCAGAGCCAAAGCTTCAAGACCTTTACTTGCAAATTAATTTCTGTTTTATTTTATGTTGTATACTGACAATCAGGAGGTAGGCAAACTTGCCTAATAAGAACATTAACATTTATCCACAGTGCAAATGGTTTTGCACGGTCAGACTTCCTCCACATATTAAGAGTAAGTTCTTGCTCAATCTCTTAATGTATCAGCACTGCTCTGGGGTGTTCATTGAGAAACCAACTATCCCTTATTTTGAATTTTATAACTTGTCTTCCAATTCTGGATGTCCAACCACTGTTTTGATGAGACCTGCCTACCCCAAGCCTATTAACCACTTCCAAAAACACTTCAGACCTTTCATCTGACAGCGGTTCAAACCTTAAGGATGTAATTTCTCTTTCTGAGCGCTATCTCCTCATTTTGTGCACCTCTGGTCCTCCCCGTACCACAAACATGTATCTCATTAGACCACATAACATCCACGTTTAATTATCCTTAGCAGACTAAAATTTGCCAGTTTCCATATGGCTGATCTGTTCAATCTGCCAGGTTTTTCATTATTTATTCAGGGGAAAAAAATGGCAATTTACAAAAACAAATTCTTTGTTTCCCCACAGAAAGACCAGTTTCTATTCTCCCAGCCAAAAAAAAAACTAGAACTAAACAATATGTACAACAGAAGCAGATGTAGCCATTATGGTGTGGCCTGGTGCTTTGAGAAAAGGGACAGCACGGGTGAAATTAGTGCATTAATACATTTACTTCAATGTGTTTAACCTCTGCTACTTAACACCATCCACACTATTCTTGCGAGTGTAGGGAAATTTAAACTTGTTTGCTGCAATCCCACCACCACGATCCTGGTTCTGTGGATCAAAAGGAAAACACCCAGAGAGCACACACCTGAATACAGCCAGCGCTTTCTGCTGGCGACCAACAACCTCTGCTGTCATCCAATTCAGCACCAAACACGTGGATTTATTTTGTATCAACACACTGGGACTGTTTTTCTGGATGGCACCGCCACAGAATAACACCAGGGGTGTGTGCTGAGGACCAGGGGCTGCGCCAGCAGAGCGAGCACGATTATGTCCCTTTCAGAGAGCATAAAAGTTACTCTAGCTTGAAGCCATATGGCCCAGGAGCGTGTTGACACATCCCAGCAATAAAGGGTCGTGTTACAGAAGGGACCACGCCGAGGAGATCAAAAAGGCTGGACCGGCTCCTTGACCAGTGTCACTTGACTGAGCCCGAGCAAAGAGCCCCAACAAAGTGACACGGGCTCATCTGCGACCACTGTCTAGGAGCAGGGACCTTTAACAATGGCAGCACCTGCCAGAGCGCTGCTCTCCTCCCCAATAAAGTCACCAACAGCCCCCTCACTGTTCTGTCATGTGCCTGGCACAAGGCCCCTATTGTTACCAGCCACTCTCACTCCAATAATTTCTCCTCTAAATGACACTGCACCCACCACAGGTCATTTCAAGGGGACTGAAAAGAAAGATTTTGCATCTGTTTTGAGTTGTAGGCACCAAGGGGGAGGGGGCTGGAAAAGCCCCTTGATAGCTGGCAAATGGTAATAGCAAAATGTCTCTATTGTTTGTGTCTGAACAAACAACCATACTACATGAGAGTTTTTATTGTCCTCAAGGCAATCTGCCACGATTGCTCCCCTTTGCCCATACTCTACAGAGAGAGAGAGAAAGAGAGAAAAAAATCACCACAATAGTCACAGTTAGGAAACCTTAGTGAGAGTTTAATGACCAGCTACCAACTAATGGATGGTGAGGAACATATGGCTGAGCTCGGCCTCTTCACATATTGATTAAAAATAATTTAAAATTTAAAGCCAAGTTTGTTTGACAAGGTTCCAGCTCCTCAGCAGCCACTTAACAATCTGAATAAATCTAAAGGGGAAAAGCTTAAGTTCTAACTAACCCAAGGCAAAGCAGAACAAAGTCATTGTCACATTACATAATTGAATCTATTACATTTACCCAAGATTAACAGCCAACACTTAACGATTTTCTCCCTCTACCTAAAATAGTGATGTAAACAGCAAAGCAACTCTTTGCAATATTTGGTAACCTTTGTAGAGTGCATTTATTACACCCTCTTTATTAGACACAAATATTAATGGCCATAATCAAGACCTGCTAGTCACATTTTAACCAAGTAATATTATTTTTTGCAACAGAATGAGTCCATTCTTATGTCCTTGAAGCACCACTTGAGTGCAATGGTCATATTTTAATGCACATCTTCGTATTCTTTTTAGATTGATGAATGTCAGAAGCTGCAGCACTTGAGATAATTGTTCCTAGTGGATGGATTTAAATAAAGCCTAACTGGATTAGTTTTTATTTGCTTTCCAAACCAGCCACTCACACTAACAAATGGATCAGATAAAAGCATAGAAATTACAGTACCTGTCTCTATCAAGAATCAGATGTGAAGCTAAGAAGATTTCAATTAAAGGAAAGGAACAAAAAAAAAATGCCGGCCATAGATATTAAATAGTGATTATTTGGAAAAGG
The DNA here is from genome assembly GCA_008694505.1 of Cyanoderma ruficeps. NCBI lineage: Eukaryota > Metazoa > Chordata > Aves > Passeriformes > Timaliidae > Cyanoderma > Cyanoderma ruficeps. Next base: position 324,199 of record VZDJ01000384.1, read on the forward strand.
AAAAAAAAAGGGAAAGTCCTCTATGGCTCAGCTATACACACAGTAAGGATCAGGATAAAGACTTGGGATATTTGGGAGTGGATATAAATTGGTGGCTAAAGCACAAAGCACTCTGTTATTCTCAGGAGGCTGCAACCTGCTCCTGATTTGGGTGTCGAACTGCTCCATAACCTTAGACAGGTCACACAAGAAAATCTGTGTCAACACAAGGATTAGAAGTGAGATCATCTGGCTTCCAGCTCCATAAAATCATCCTTCCTCTCCAAAAAAAAATCACTTGTCGTTCCTAATAATAAAAGCCACTGCAGGAAGGGGTGGTCCTCTGTTTTTTTTTGTCTTTTAAGTTCAGAAATGTAAGGAATGATCAGCTCTGGTCCTCCCTGCATTTGGACTTCCTAGACACTTCCCGAGGACAGCCAATGCACATTGAACACAGGAAAGAAGTGGGAAGCTTCATTCTCACCTCACTCCTTCCCCTTCATGCTCCCAACAGCAAACAACCTAAATCAGGATTAAACAAACTAATCCTTGGCACATTCACTTTTCTTTCAGGTGTCTCCATGGAATCTGAACACATCCCAGTCTTTGGAGTATTTTTCAAATCTATGAGGTGGGAAGTACTGGTCTTCATCAAGAGAAGGGGAACAAAGGTTTAGGTCAGGAAGTTGCTAAAAGTCAGACATGAAGGTAGGTTTTTGAAAGTAGTTTCCTAATTCAAAGCTTAGTGCTTCACCTGTTGAGTCCACCTGCATCCCAAAAGCCTGAAGGAGGTAACTGGGACTCAATGTGGATGCCAGCACCACATTAGCTCACATCAGCCAAGCATAAAACACTAAATGATACAAAACTGGGCCATTGCCAATTAATCATGGCATTTATTGTGCATTTGATATGCAGTATGTTACCCCTGTTTGGTTGATTTTCATATTTGGGACAACACAAACGTGCCACACTGGCATGAACACACAAAAACAACTTGTGCAGGATGGCAGCTGCCATGTCAGCTTCTGGCAGGCCAGGGCTATCGACCAAGTGTCCACTGAAATTGTGTGCTTCACACTCCCATACCAAGCATTTTACATATGTTATGTATAAACAGGATAAAACTGAAGCCTGCAGAAGGAACACAAACGCCTTCCCCAGAAAATACGCTCAGAACACCGAGGGTGCCATCATTTCCTCTCAGGCAGTTGCACGTTGCCCATAAACATCATTAGAGTTTATGTGCACACAAATGATCTCTGAACTATTTGTCGTTAAATTTAATTAAAATCCCCTGTCTGAGGGGAGAAATAACAGGACCTGGGAGTGCATTTGGAAGCCATTACGGAGGGCCTTTGTGCTCTGTGGAAGGGCAGGTTGCAGCTGAAATGGCCACGTGTCAGTGCAAGTGTGGAGGGGCAGGGAAACACACGGCACTGCAGAGGGGCAAGGGAAGGCAGAGGAGAGGGGCTGTGCACCCCTCTGCACCTCCCAGGGACCTTGGGTCTTTCTGCCTGACATCGGGATGCTGGAATTTTCATCATCTCCAAAAGGAAAGGAAAGGAGGATTGAGAAACCCTCATGGAACAGGTCTGATCCCGCTGCTCACTGATGAAGCTGATGACCCTGAGGAAGGACAGGAGGGCACTTCCCAGGGAAAGTCAGGGAAGCACAGCCATTTGCATCCCATTTGTAGAAGCTCCTGCCACAGGTATTTTAGGGTCACGGAGGACTTCCTCCTCCCTTCCTTTTCCCCCTTCTCCCAGCGGGTCAAGTAAAAGCCTGCTGCCCTGAGCTATCTTCCTTAGCAATCTGATTAACATATGGACATACTCTGGCTCACTAAAAACAGGAAATCAATTTGAAAGGCAAGACAAACGTTATTTGCTTTCTTCCCATCTGCTGTGATATGTGAACACGCCTGCTTTCAGCAGTGATACAGGATTATTGATTTAGGATATTTATAGTGTTTATGCCCTTATCTGGCCAGCTATCAGAAGGCTGTAGGAAAGGCTGTTTGACCCTAAAGGCTATTTTAATACGTAGTTGCTTTAAAAAAGTCAGATTTTCTTATTCAAGTTGACAGCAATACTATTTCATGTCGTGCCTAAAGATGCCATTTCCTGCTTTGCCATCCAGTCCTGTTTGATTGCAAGTCAAATTAAATGTAATTGTTAAAGGTCTCTCCTCCCTGCATGGTGACCCCAATGCATTTCCAGGCTACTGCTCTGAGCCTCTGGGTCTGCAAAAACCTGGTTTTCATGGCACCATTGCCTTTTTCAGCCACAATCAGGCTGAGTCACTTTGCTGGAGGGAGCACAGAGAGCCAGAGGACCATTCACCCTAAGCACAGACTGGCTTTTAAACAGATGAGTTTGAAGAAGCCTCTCCGTAAATAATCAAGCCAAATAATTGTGAAGTGGCCACAGATAACCACCTAAAAAAGACAGCACTGTGTGCATCCAGCAGTAGCCCAGGCCAGAATGTGAAATATCCAATTGGATTGCTGCTGAGAGCATATAAGCAATATCTTTCAATATAATATTGCATCCAACGCATAAACACTTCTCCACACTGCTCAAGCCTTACTAGAACACCAAGAAGTTGTCAGGAGGGCTTATTTTGGAATTAATTAATGAGAGCCTGTTCTCAACATGTGGCTCTGTCCAGGGACATGTCCACACAGCAATTACTCTTAGGAAGAAAAGCACCTTTTAGGAATGGATTAGGATGGCTGATGATCCTGGAAGAACTGGGCTCTTCCTGTGATTCTCTCTTGACCCTTCCAGCCTTATTTCTCTATCACTTTAAGTAGAAAAATAACTGGAGAAAATTGCAAGGTACTGGAGTATAAACTCAAAATGAATATATATTAGTTTCTAAGTAAAGCATTTAATAACCAAGTAGATTTTTAACAAATATTTCATGTGTTATGCTGATAAAGCACTGAGCTGAGACACACAAGACTTGTATGTGATTCTTACTTCTTCCAAGGTCCTTCTATTAGATCTTGGGCCTGGGTGCTCCCTGTGTGTTCCTGTTGCATCCCAGAAAACAGAGCTGGCACTGCAACAAGGATTCAACTCAGCTTGATGGAAGCCTGGATCCTTCAAAGGATCCAGACAGGTCAAACTAAGGCAAACCCCCAAATCTAGAGCAGGGACAGGGCCTGTCAGAGCTTCCCTACTGTGAAGGATTTGGGGACCCGAGGCCTTCACAGGAGAATGAGTGGGGAAAACTAAGGCAAAGGTGACTCCAGGGATTCAGATAGGGCAAGGCAGACTAATGGAGAGAAGCACTGCCTTGCAAAGCTACATGGCTTGAGGTAACTCAGCAGAAATGCAAGTTTAGGGAGCAATTCTGTGCTTACAATCTGGAGGAGCTACGAGGTCATGAGAAAAAGCTCAGTTTAGTTCCACCACGTCAGCAAACTCCCTCCTGCAGCAGGTGATAACTGGCTCACAAACATCTGGCTGCAGCTCTAGGGAAGCCCAAGGAGAAGGAGTTGAAGCAGCAGCAGCAGTGTATGAAATTATCTGGGGTTATATCATGTTATAATGTTGCTCAAATACAGCAGGGATGTTGGAAGTCACTGAGCAGCATCCTGACAGGACAATTCCAGCTCTGCGCACAGCATGTTCCTGGATGGCCAGGAGGGTTCTGCTGGGAGTTAATCACAATATTTTCTAATAATAGGCATAATTTGCAGCAAAAGTTACAGACTCAATCTTCGGGGTCGGGTAACCCTGATGTCTCAAAGGCTCTAACACATTATCACAGGCACCGCTCCTCCTGACCGGAAGAGCGGTCAGGAATTAATAGGAAATCCTGACATCTGGAAGAGCACATCTGGCAACCAGAGCGCTTCCAAACTTGCTAAGGGTCCTTTCACATCAAATTATTACCAACTTCCCTGTGTCATGTTCCCTCTTTACAAGGTGGGCCTGCATCACCCACATTCACCCCACGGAGCAGCATCAGTTCTATAAAGATCACCTGTTTATCTGCAGCACAGTGAAACTTTTAAGGTATCCCTGGCACTGGTGAAAAGTCAAGAAGTTTACAGTGAGGTGTCCTTTGGTTGTTCAGTATTACATGGCAGCTGAAAACATCAAGTCCAAGCTAATAAAAGGAGCACAGGAAGGAACATAAAACCTTCAGAGTCAGGCTTTAAGCCGAGGTTGGTGTACAGGGGATAGGAAGGAGTCTCTTGTATATTTTCACATCTGTATATTTTCACATGACAGGAGGTTTCTTACCTTTTTCTCTGCAGCAGTCTGGGGTTGCTGCTGTCACACATATCCAATGACATGAGCATAAAGGAATCAATGTCATACTTTGAAGCATCTTTCCCACTGTAGGATAAATTCACAGGGGGGAAAGGATGTCTCTGAGCAGTTACAGAGCCTATCAAAACAGCGTGGCATTCAAAAAGATGTTTCTGCAGCCCTTTTACCAATGGAAATCTCTTTGCCTTCAAAGGCACCTCATCTGCCACATTGTGGTGACATTTCCTCTATTCAAGTCCTTTCTTGTGACCTTTTTCACTCATCAAACCAAGAGTCTTCCCTATGGTTCTCTGCTGATGTGACTCAGAGACCCTCACCACGTAAGGCCTTGGAGCTCCCACTCATCCAGCTCTTCTCTGCCTTCCAAACCCATCTTTTCACCCATTGCTGCTCTTTCTGGCCAGCACTTTGCAACTGGAACTGTTCTCTGCACTTGCTGATGAAAATGTTTTTGTTGGGAAATAGCTGATATATAAAATATCCCATTGAAATTATTCCACGGAATCACAGAATCATTAAGGTTTGAAAAGACCTTTAAGATCAGAGATTCCAACGCTTAACCCAGCACCATCCATGTTCACCACTAAACAATGTCCCTAGAACCATATTCCCATATCTCCACTCTCTTGTGCACGGCAACAAAACACATCATTATTGCTCCAAAAGTGTATCAAATCAGTTCAAATCATAATTGGGTTTTCACACTTTTTTTTTTTTAACTCTTATTTAATAAAGTTTTCTGTTTAACCAAGAACATAGTAGAACCTGAGACTGTATGTCCCCACGTCTGGTCTGACAAAAATTCTTTTTCTAGAATGGACTTAGCTTAGAGGAAAGGAGTTACATTTACAATATCCTGTGCATCTGTGCAGAGCTTACCTAAAATAACTTGCAATAACTATGTGACGCTGGTTGCTGAATCGCAGGGCCCTGAACCAACACGTTTGGTTTTCACTCTGCAATCTCAGATAATTCTACTCACAACTTACCTCCACGTATCCATGCCTTGACGTTTCAAGAAATACCGAGGATACTTTCCCCGGCTCGATGTGTGTTCTCTGCACAGACAGAGGGCATTTCACAGGAGTCACAGGAACAGAAACATAAACAAACCCTGGTGCCCTGGTTAGGCCTCCAACCAGGAATGCCAAACACCTCCCCCCCACTCCCTGTCACTGATACCTCCAGCCCCATGGGTCACTGCTGGTGGCCACAGCTTTTAATCACATGCTGGGCCTCCAATGATTTATCACCCCTTAACAGGTTTTGTGTTGAAGATTCCCAGTTGGGAGCTCTGCTCCCCTTCCCTCCCACCATGAAGTATTACCCAAGAGCATCAAAACCAAAGCAGGAAAACACACTGGCCATGTTAAAGCTGTTTAAGAAAACTATCTGTTACCAACAGGCACTTTTAGCAAATAATTAGTGAAACCGTGAAAGATTTTAGGATTTATGCAAAGGTTAAAAAGTTAAAGACTTGAAATCTTGTACAGTGTTTCTAACAGACTACATGGCTATCTGCTGCTCTCTGCACATCCCATTTAAAAACACAGTCAGTCCTGCTTTTGATATATCCTTGCTATGAGATTTACCTTAGTTTTCAGCCTCCAGCTGCTCTTGTGGAGTTTGCTTCCAGCTTATCATGAACAGAAGAACTGTGCAGAGGAAAAACTCCATCACTTAAAGAGTGTCAGCATGTGATGTGGTATTCTCTGGTCTGAGTACATAACCAAGATTTGTCTCACAGGAAATACTGATGCAGCATTTTTCATCCACAGGTCCACGAAGTTTCCTGCACCTTCATTCCAAAGCTGAGCTGACTTTCAAATTCACAATGTGGGACGCTGCCTGAGCCTGGGTTAAAGCCAAGCTTTCCTAGACCCCAGCAAAAAGGCTCTGGGACTGACCTACACATCTCTCAGGAACAGATAAACTTCCTTTACTTGATCAGACTCACTGGGAAGTAACTGTGATTCCAAGTCCTCATGTCTGCATCTCAGATTCTGGCAGGGAGTCTTCCCACTCAGCTGGCAATAACCTCTGCAGGACGTGGTGCTGGCAGCGATGAGGAAAATATTTGTCCATCTCCTTCTGTGTTGGAGCTCTGATGGATCCAAACAACCCATCCAATTAATTTTTCTCTAAACCAAAACAAAAGAAAACAGTAGACACCCTATTTGTGGGTTATGAACACAGTCAAACCACCCATTGTGCAGAGGAGCCACATCAACAGAGTTTGACCATTTACTAGTATTTGTTTCAGTGGAAAAAAAGGCAGGCCCTTTGAACAAATGGGTCACATTTCACCTTCACTTCTCTCCCTCACACCTCTGTAGCAGATTTTCTGAGAGAAAGAGAGCACAATCTGTATTTAGAATAAGACATTGAACTACCCGGCTGCGGCCTACGGCCTACGCGGCTGAGGCCTGACCCTGAGGCCCTGAGGCCTTGAAGCCTGTTGCGCAGTTAAAATTACTTGTGACGCAGCAGAAATTAGACGTTAAGGTAGTAATGTGAGATAGCGGGTTGTCTAGGGGTCACCGAGTGCAATTATTAGTGGTCGCGCTTTAGCCACCTTAAGAATAAGTCGAACAGTGTGTGATTGCATTTTTCTCTTTGCTGTATGCCAATGAAAGTGTCGCCTCAACTACAAACTATACAGAACTGTATATAACCTGCCGTTTTAGGCAGAATAAACGGAGAACATGTGATTAACCCTACCGGTTAATCACAGTTGGACCTGCATTGCTCTCCTCTCAACCTCTCATTATTTTTGGGAGTTTCCCTGATGACGCAACTCTACCGTCACTCAATGGTCTAATCAAAGACACACAATGCCAGCAACAGAAGAAAACAAAAGGAAGTGATACCTTTAGGTAACACTCAGAAAATAAAGTCCAAAAGGCAAAAAAATCCAACTCATCAGCCAAATAAGTAACAGGGAAGGACGCATGGGAGGCCTCCTGTTGCCCAGGTCAGGGACACAGCTCCAGCACATCCCTCCTCCATTCCCATCCAGTTGTCAAGCTCATGGAAAGCAGGGTGACAAGAGGGAAAAATGTGGATGGAGAGGTACAGGTCTCATCCTGGCATGGAGCTGCAATGGAGCCAGGGATCATGCACTGCTGTGAGAACTAAGAAATACCTGCAGCTGCCTGATTTTATGTACAGCTTTAGCAATTCCTAACATTTTGTAGGTTCTTTCCTTGTATAACATGCAAGCAGGAATTATTATGGGGATAAGGTTCATTCTTGATACATTCAATCCCAATCTCCCTGGGCTAAGTCTCAATGATGCTGAGCACTCACAGCCATAACCAAAATCATGCCATTCTGGGAGTATCTTCTCTAAACAATGTTATATGCAAAGTTATAACCTGTAAAACAACAGCTCACTGCACATCTAAAGATGTCCAAACATAAACATACAATTCATAAAGCACAACCTGCAACACTGCCTTACAAACAGGTAACTTACCTGGGAATTGACAAAGAAGAAATCACTGGTGAGCCCATCTCATGAATATAAACCTCTGTTTCAGGGAAAATTCTCAGAATGTAATTGACAAAAAAAAAAACAAACTTAAAAAGGGAAGCCCTTAAAATAAACTGGGTCATCCTTCAGCCTCATTACTACTTCCCAGCTTAAAATGAGGGGTGATGACAGTTTATACAGTTTTATATTATTTCAGTTTTATATGATTACAGTTTATACAGTTTTACAGTTATAATCTGTAAAACAATAGCTCAGTGTATATCTAAAGATGTCCAAATACAAATGTACAATTCATAAAGCACAGCCTGCAACACTACCTTACAAACAGGTAACTTACCTGGGAAAAAGGGCAACCCACCACTAAAACAAGGTTACAGCACAGGCTCTCTTCTCACTTCCTTCACAAGTGCATGGAATGATAATAACCAAATATGATAGTCCAACATAACTGCTAGCAAGCACACAAGTGTATAAATAGCATTTTTGTATGATGTCACACAACTAACACCACCCTACAATGCAACAGGTCCTTAATAAATAGGTGTCTGTGACAATGTAAACACTTACAAAGAAAATTGCTTCTTTCTTATAGTTCTACCACTTGCCATAGACTGTGAGCAGAAGTATTAAAACCTGAAGCTAATACACAGGAGGTTTGTTTATTGCACTGCATGGACCAAAGAAGAATTTCCGCCATATGACACCGAAGGCAGAGTGCACAAAAATTCCTCTGGAATTTTTGCAGAGAGCATTGAACAGACCCTCCTCTGTATTAGCCTTTTTCTCACATATCTGTGTTGTGAATTTTAATACAGCTGTGAAAGAAAAAGAAAAAAGAAAAAAAAAGGAAAAAAAGGCAAAAAACAGCCTCACCAATAAGCTTTGCCAATTGGGCATTCAAATGTCGGAGACAAAGGAAAGTTTGGGGAAGAGATGAGTTTGCTGTGGGCAGTGACTGTGTCAGACAGCCAATGACATCACTGCCTGTGCTGTCTCCATCACAATTTTCCAGAACAGGATTACAGTGATGACAGATTCCATTCCAAAACTCCCAGGCAGCTCTTTACATAGATGTTAGCAAAACAAAAGCATTACACAATATTTCCTCTCTCCGTCGAGCAGCATTTGATGTTCTCTAATCCTCACCTTGGGAAAAGCACTGGAGAACCATATGGACTTGCTGAAATCACACAGGATGTCCTGTCTCGTAGCTCAAACTCATGAGTTAAGGGGAGGCAGAGCAGAGGAAGTTGGGTTGTGCCTTTTATTTCCAAGAAGAGAGCAGGGAGAGCCTCCAAAGTTGTGCACATCACCTCCAAATCCAACGGCCACATGTTGCACAGAAGATTATTATGGTGGCTTATTTGGGCACAATGGGGAGCAGAAAAACAGAAAAAGCATCAACACAATGAGCTGCATTAGAGAATTCTTCAGTGGACACAAATAAGTAGTATAAATTTTTAAAATTGTTCTACTTTCATCTTTAAAAACTCAGTTCCCCGCTTGTATGGAATTCTAACCGTAGCTCCTTGTCTAAGGAAGTACAGCAAGTCACAGCTCTTGATATTTGGATGGAAGCTTTCATTTAAAATTAATAACCACCATTGTCATCTATTTCAACTAAAACTGGCCCAGTAGTTAAGAATTTATGTGCTCTATTAATCTAGTTCCCTTCTCTGATTCAACTATTTTTTGACTTTCACCACTGGCAGGAAGTTATTAAAACAATATCCTTATTTTGTGTGGAAATTTAATCTGATTTGTATCTATTGCTGATTTCATCATCTTAAACAGCATTATCAGCATCAGCTGTCTTCTGTGTCTCACCTGACTTGAACAGAAATTGTTTCTACCTCACAGAAGAAAAATGAGCAAACATTTTCAAAATTTGATGCATGCAATTGTGCACAGAGCATTTACCTAATTTTCATGCTCTGTATATTGGAGGAATTACCAAAATCTAAAAGCAGATAGAAATAATAACACACATTCTCCTTGAGTTGGCATTTTTTTAAATTCCCCATAAAATGTTAAAGCTTTATCTTTTTCCCAGCCTTCCTTAGGCATGTACCTCCACGTTGGTATTTAGTTAATGGAAAATCAAAGCAAATTTGACAGGTGTTGTTGTAAGGAACCACTTTTACTTGAGACAACAGCTTCATGGACATTATCTGGCTTGTGGTTTGGAGCCACACTGGAAGGTTTGGATTTCTTACCCAGCTCCATTCCCTGCCCCAGCCTGCTTTATTAATGCCAGTGAAGACCAGGCATATGTTTCAGACAAACTCAGGGGAAGTTCCTCCCTCGCAGCCACTCGGGCCCATCTCTGCTTGCTGTGCAATGCCTTTGTCCCCTGCTGTAGCCTGGCATTTCTGCAGTGTGATGAAATGAATTCAGATGAAGAGCACAGCTACTGACGTGCTGCCCACCCTGAGCCCCGCTCAGGCACATTCAGCTTTGTTCCTGTGACCTCCCAGGCCCCCAGGATTTATCTCTGCAGACACCACCATCACAAGGCATCAAAAAGTGCAAGGAATGTGCTGTGCTTCAGAAACTTTTTTTTTTTTTTAAACTTTTAACTGCAAGCAAAGGGTTGTAATAAGAAAGTATTACATTGCATTACCAGGCATGTCACTGCAAGCAAAACCAGTTTCACATCTTGGGTAGTTTGAGAAGCAGACAAATACCGTGACTGTCTTTTTCTTCTTGATGTCCTTGTATAATTGATCTTGAGCTAGGAACTTTGCATTCCAGCAGAAGCCTGGATTAAAAAGCTAGACCAACAACAGTCAGCCATCAATCTTGAGGCAATCTATCCTATCTGCAACCATTTGTATCAGCCATTAGCTATTCAGTAACTCAGGAAGAGATCATCTTTCAAAGAGAATAAACTCTCAGTGCATATCCCCATTCATTCCCCCTATTCTTTTGCTAATTCCCATCTATTACTCCCTCAGCACTTGCAGTGAAATCGCATGCTCATTGCTTTGGTCATATTTATATACCACATTGCTGAGCATCAGAAAAGAAGAAATAACTGCTTTGTTTTTTTCCCCCACATACAATTTCCAACAAAGATTTGAGAGAGAATTTTCCAAAATTATTGCAGACCCAGGATGCAATAATAACCTCCAGCATGCATCCATACTTACATGATTCTCAGTTTTATCCATTTCTCCTGATATCATTCCTGAAGTGCAATGTAAACTAGGAGCAACAGCATTAAAATAAATTAAATTACCCTCACTGTGAGGGTCCTTTCTCACTGCCAAAGCAGAGTAAAATGAGAGGTTAGGTAAGAAAAAGGAGACAAAGGCTTCAGAAGGCATCTCTTCTTCAAAAACTTTGGAGCTGTCCTTCCTCTGTCTGAAAACACTCTCATTTTACATACAGAGCTTTTACTGAGAAAACACTCAAAATTCACCTTGAAAGTCAGCTATGCTGCATGCCTGCATGGACCAAGGGCTGGGAAAAGGGATGCCCATTGCTGGGTCATTTCACTGTGCCCCTGCCTCTCCCAAGGCAACTTCCTGCCTCATCCCCTGCCCCAAACCAGCCCCAGCAGGAGAGTTTCTGGCTGAAGTTGAGCCAGGATTCCAAACTCAGCCTGAATGTCTGCTCTGCTGTTCGTGCATCAGGACAGAAGAAGAAAGAAAGAATTCCCTTTTCCTGGGCTGAGACAGACTCCTTGGAGCCTGCTGGACACCAGCACATCACCCAGTGAGTGTCTTTGGAGCCCCAACTTACAGCACCCACAGCTTGCTGGACTTCCTAAGTAATTCTCTTACTCAGGACAGTCTTCTTAATTGTTTAGGTGAATTTTTCCAATTGTTAGCACTCCTCTGGGGTATCCCCATTGGAATTCTTGTTCCTAAAGGCCAACAACAGACTAAAGCAAATTTTATTACTTTGGGACTGGTCATTAATGCTGTTAGATTGTTTCTGCTTCTTTTCAGATAGCAATTACAGGCTGTGGAGTGTTATTACTTTTTGGTTTGGTTTCTTTTTTAGTACATTGCACTGAAGATCTTCCTGACCACATGAAGATTACAATTAATTAGCTCATGATCTTTCACTTAGTGAACTCGGTTAACAACATCACATTCAGTACTCCAACTAAATTTCTAAGCCCTCAGGTTCACAGCATTTTGTATTAAAGCTAACAAATAATTTCAAGAGGTGCTTTTTCACTTTTTTATAAATTGAAGTCAATTTGATCAAGCCATGAGCAAAGCAATTTTTAAAGTCCAGGAAAATAGTCTGGTGCCTAATCATGGCAGAAGAGTCAACCCTTACAGACTCCTCTTTAAATTCCTAGTCTAAACAGTCATATTTCTTAGCCAGAAACAGCAACACTGAAATAAAAAGGTGTAAGTTATTTGAAGGGGTTTTTTTCTAATATAAAAAAGTGAATTAATTCATTTTTTAATATAAGAAGCATGCATTTTCTGGACAGCTTCACTTAAAAGGAATTTTGTATGCACAATTAAGATATTAAGCATGGGCCCAACCATGTTATGAATTTAAGTGTGCCAGTACTGACAAATCATTGGCACTTAACAGTTCTGTCTTTAAAATCATCATAATTTGACTTCAGAGCACTGCAAAAAAGCTAAAAAAAGATTTTAAGAGCTGGAAAATGACTTTTCTTTCCAGACTGTTCAGAGAACTGTACATTCATTGTACTTTTTGAAAGCAGTGTGACTCGTGAAACTGGCAACTTTCCCATCCATAAAGTCTCAGAGATGTTTATAGCATATGATATTTTAATTGCCTGGTGACAAAATTATTTGGAAACAGATCAGTTTCACAATGCATTTGCTTTGTATTTGAAACACACACCAAAAAAAAAAAAAAAAAAAAAAAAAAAAAAAAAAAAAAAANAAAAAAGGACGAGGTCTGAATATTACTAAGGTCTGGACATAAGCCTGACAAAACAACACAAATGTTAGGGGAAGATGTCCATAATCCATCACCCTTAGTGAATCCATGAATCCACACACACAAGCTGAGGTGTGGGTGGGGATTCAGTCTGGCCAGCAATTATCCAGGTGCATCACTGACCTATAACCCACCTGAGGGCCTGAGGTTTAACCCAGGCCAGGTCTTCCGAACGACTTGGGCCTTCCCAAGCGAGCAGCGCCTGCCCCAGACCACCATTTCCCTTTGTTATTTCTTTTGGTGAATAAAACCACAGTGGCTTCTAAACAAACTACTGCTATTTGAAACAGCAGGAGCTACTGGACAACGCCAGAGTTACTCTAAAAATGTATCAAGTCATTTTACAGTCAAATTACAACGCTGTGGTCTCATTTGCATAAACTAGGCCGCAGAATTCCATCCAGCAGACACACTGGGTTGGGTTTTTTTTTTCTGCATGTATGGAGGAGTATTTATTACATAAAGTCTCTCCCTGAACCTAGAGGATTGACTGGGTGTGGATGGGGTGTCTGCTGCCTTTTAAGCCAGATTTGTCATCTTTGTTTTGAGGTATAAAGTACTCAAATGGTTTTGGATACACCACCTGAGGGACTGGCTTTGACTCCATGTTGCACTTCTAAACCTGGACTCCTCTTTAATAAAACCAAGTATTGGACATGGCCCTGTAGCCAAACTCCTGAAGTTTTGGAATCTGTGCCTCACTTTCTCTAAGCCCATGCACAGACAAAATTCGGTCTGTCAACCACACACCAATAGATTTGCTCTTAACAGCCCAGCTTTCGAAGAGGTAGTCAGGGAGGTTGATTTGCTGGCAAGAGGGGAAAATAATAAAGTGTTTTGATGTTTTTCATTGCAGCTTTTTCATTTGGAAGCTCCTTCCATTTCTCAAGATTTTGGTTTGTTTGTTTTATCTTTAAGTTATCATACCAGGGTTCACAGGTAACCTTACAAAGCATTTTGAAGTTAAAAAGCAGGGGGAAAAGTCTCTTTTGTACAGCCCACAGTTTTAGGCTCATGAAACTGTGTGTGCAAAGGGTAAAGAATTTTCTTTTTATTTTATTTTACAAAGCACACGAAATATACACTGTACTTGACACATGCACAACTCAGGGCACTTGATCTAAGTGCCATTTACTGCACTTGGTAATCTGCAAATTTAGGTCCTGCTGAAATATCTGAAAGCAAACCCTCTCATGAGCATGAATTTGATTTACAGCAGCTCGAGTACTAAGCTGTAGATGGGTCTCTCAAATATTTGTTTATAGGAAAAAAACGTGGGCCCCACTCCTAAACTGGGATTTTACTGGAACACTGTAGTGGAAAAGGAGTTACAGCAGCGTTCCTTGCCATATTAGAGATCACGTTTTGTAAATGGGGACTGACCTTTAGCTGTACCAACACTAGTGGGTGTCACTGTAATTTATTCCTTCATGGGATTTCCTCTCTGGTGCTTCCCCAGCTCTTTGGCCTTGTTTATCAGCTCAGCAGTAACAAAATGTGCCCACGTATTCCACGTCACATCCTCACCCAGAGCAAGGGGAGCCAGACACCCTGAAATATGGAATGTGCATTAGCAAGCATGCTCCATAAAATTTTCAAAGCCTGAGACCTTTCCACAGCCTGACAGATTTTCCCATATAGCTTTCCACATTCCTGGTGTAACCCAATACAGGCACTGCAGGCTGAATGATAAACAGAGAATCTTTCAGGAAACCTTTGGGAAAGTGGAGCCTCAGAATATTACTCTTTGCTCTGAATATTCCACAGGTGACCAAAGGCTGAACAGCCCTCTTTTTCAAGACAGGCATAAAAAGTAAAAATGGGACCAAAAAAAATTTAACTAAAAGTATCTGGCAATGACTTAGCACCACCTTCAAACACTATCTTTTTGTGGAAAAATAAAAAACACTTCAGTGCTTTCAGATCCTGGAAAAAGCAGAAGCAGCATTTCAGCAGACACACGATTTAATATTGGTTTTTGCATTAGGTGCACCAATGCATGTTATTGCAAGTAAATAAAATTTAACTGCAAATCACGAGAAGCACGAAAAGACATTTCTGCTCACTGACTCACTTCTATTTTTTCTATTTACCACAAAAAATACATATCTCCACTGCACCCCCAATGTGCATCCAGCACTCAGAAAGCACTCAGAAAACATGAGCCTTGCCACAGGCAACACACAAAACTATCCCAGAGTGGAGCCAGGGCAGGTACACGCTGCCAGGCTCCTCCAGGTCAAACCCCAGGGGAAAGCAGAGCATCTTCAGAGCTGCTCTGCTTCCCATCAGCTGTCAGGGGCTCAGAGCTGGAGCAGGTTTCAGGCGTTGCTGGGATGTTTTGACCACTTTGCAGCCTATGGAGCACAGGAACAGAGGGGCAGCAGAGGATTGCCTCGCTCAGAGTGGCTTTTGTGGTGCAAATCCAGAGCGAAACCTGTGAGAGCACAGCCAGGAGCCCCGGCCAGGATGAGTAATGAGGACCTTCTGCACAGCCACTGCACGTAGTGAGAGCACAAAGTACACGGGGTTTTCAAACAAAATAATGCAGAAGAGACCACGGCCTTTGTGCCCAAGCTAGAGCTGGGAAAGCTTCAGCTGGCACTGTTTGCAGGAGCTGTTGGGATCAAAGGAGGGAATGTGTCGTTCCCAGTCTTACAAAAACCCGTCCTATCTGTTACCCAAAGTTATCTGTTAAAATAAAACGAACGTGCAGCCACGTTTCTGACTGTGGATTTGGGCAAAGCACTGCACTGGGTCATACTTTCATCAGCTGTTACCCTTGTTTATGACTGGACAGCAAATCCAGATCCTGTTGCCTCTGCTCCCTCCTCACACTACTCCGTGATGCCAACAAGATGACAGAACAGTGTTTCCAGGCTGGATCTTCAGGCAGGCAATATCTGCTCATTATTTTGAGGATTTCTGCTGCTGTTGGTGATTTTAAAAAATGTTTGCAGGAAATAAACTGAAATGCGGCGTCATCAAAAAAACCCTGATTTTGTGTTCTTTAGCATTCACTTTAAATTCTCTGCAAAAGGAAAAAGCAAGTTCATTAATTAACAGATACCAAGTGCAATGTGACATCCACTCTATTGAGATCAAGGTGCTGAATGACTAAGCTGAAATTCTGATGCTTAGTACAAACCATAGGAGTGTCAACACTTGATTTAATCTGGGAAATTATAGCCCCTGTAGTACAAAACAAAACGAAATCAACAAACAATAAAATATTATGATTTCCACCGGTGGAAGTAAATATTGGGAAGTAACTGACATTTTTTAGTGATTTTGCTCACCTCTGGAATGCAGTGAGCTGTGAGTTGTCAGAACTGTCAGGATTTCCAGTTCTCCTATAAATGAAATCAGGGTGATCTGAAGACAAGGCAACAAACACATCCAGGAAAGGTTTCTCCCTTTCCACACACAACACCAGCAGCATTGATCCTAGCCAGTGAGGAATTTCTGGGAGATAAAATTCCCAGGTAATGGGCTGAGGGAGAACTTGGAAAGAACCAGCACCCCGGTTCTGCGGAAAAAAATGCTAATATTTATGAGAAAAAAAAATTCTTTTACTTCCCGAACATGTCTTCATAGTCTTGACCTAGAGAAACTGATAGAGGCACAGATTTCTCAGAACACATCCATTTCTACATCTAATTATATCAAAAAAGGTTATACATTTCAATGTCATTATCTGTAGAGCTTATTTTCTTGTTAATAATATTACTTTAACATGTAGATGACAGAAACTGAATTCATTACTAATAATCATGCACTATTCTGCACCAAAAGTAAATTTATCTGGTTTTAAGGTAGAGAACAATACTTTGAATAACTCTACATTTTTGGAATCCAGCCTGAAACCTCAAATTTTTTTCCAAAATACAACTATGTTAATAAAAAAATCTCAAACTAATCAGCACAGAAGCTACACATACTCTTAGCTAGAGAAAAACACCATGAGGAGAAACTGGGGGAGACTAATCCCCCTAAGTACACCAGAAATGTGGTTAAGCATCTTTATCTTCATGTCCAGTAAATCTTTTCCTGTCTTACTGAAGAACAATCATTCTTGACTGATTGAAATAAATTTGAATTATCTTTTTTTTTTTAAAGTAATCCACCACTTGAACTTTCCAATTAATCCCCAGGAGCCACAAAAACTGCCTGATGCAACCCTGCAATTTTTAAAATCATCCCTGAAGCTGACCAAGCCACCATGTGTGCACACAATCTCCACCAGCAGTTGAGGACCAAGCTGCAGAACAGGTGATGCCACCATGTGGGGCCTTGACTGCTAAATGAGGTCAACTGACAGGCTTTATTCCGAGGGAGGGGGACAAAAATGGAAAGAGGAGCCAAGGTTGGAGAGGAAGCTTTGGGAGGCTGAGCAGCAGCCTCACGGGCAAGCTTCTATTGTGCTGGGAAACAGCAAGAATTTGACATCTGACCTCTCCTAGGAGAAACCCAAGCAGCATCTCCAGAGCGGGCAGTGAAGCATGGAAGTGCACTGTCCACACAACAAAGAGCACACAAACCAAGACACACTGGATAATAAACACATAAACAGGGGCTTCGTCCCTGGGAAACCCCCAAAGAGCCATGCCTTGAGAAACAGCGCTCAGATATCCTGTGAAAAGTTCTGAAACCTCACAGAGACTGCTCCAAAAACCCTCCAAATTCACAGCTCTTTTTAGTTTTGTGACTTGCTTCTCTGTAAGACTTCGCTACAAGGCTGATTCTTGTATCAAGCAACATTAATGTTCCCCTTTTCCTCTTTATCCAGGTAGGTGGCATTTTCTATTGTGCCCACTTGTGGCCAAACAGGCCATTTATCTTTCGAAAGAGAAAGAGAAAATGAACATTTTCCCCCCCTTAGCATGGTTGCTAAAGGCCTCAGTCCAGAAGCATTGATCACAACCATTTCCACTGCAGGGAATGAATCTCCATGACATCAGAATTAATCCAGAATGACTTTTTGCTCCACATGCTTCCAGTGAAATGGGCAGCTCTGTTTACCAACAACTCCCCAGGCAGACACTCCCCATTCAAATCCGTGCAGTAGGGAATGCTTTGCTTGTGTGGAACACTTACCACCACATGGCTTCAAGTTTCCTTCAACGCAATTTATGTCCCATTTTGAGCTTCATTCACTGTGTGTGCAAGCTGAGCATCTTTAGCTCCTCTAAAAAACAGCTTGGGTGCCTGAACTCTAAAAGCAAATAACACCTGAGTCTCTGGAAGCCTGCTCAAGCAAATGCATCCAGCCAAAAAATAATCTGGGCAGAACTCCGAGTTGTGTCCTTGCCTGGTTTTGGACCAGCAAAGAATGAACCATCAAGCCCCATTATTCAAGGCTTTGAAAAAACAATCTTCAAAATGAGATGGATTTGAAAGTGACTGGTTTTCCCGCACCAGAACCTTCACTAGTGGCTTCTTCTGTCAATTACGTGACTCAGGAGCAGGTGAAGGGAAAAGACCTGACTGACCTGAGACCACTAACCGTGAATCCTGCCAAATGGACATTTTGTAACAAATTTCTCCTCCTGGAATTGTAAATTCTCACATGCAGCCTGAGGAGAGGTAAGTAGGCTCTTTTCCTTTTTTTTCCAAGTTGGCAGAGGATCCTACTCATGGTCAGTTGCTTGGTAACAAGTTTCTCTGGCTACAACATAAATATTCCACATCAGAAATACTTGAGAAAACACTGTTTTTCCTAACTACATTCCACAGTGCTCGGGCCACAGGGTTTCCCAGAAGAGTCCAAAATGTTAACAGGGTTACACAAAGGATGACCTCCAATTAGATTATGGCCCTAAGACAGATACAGATCCGTCCCCATACACAGCACTGCTCACATATTCTTTAAATAGCCTAAAACTTACTCCAGGGTCTGGAGCTCGTGTAAAGTAGTTTAACTGCCTAGGAACAAATTAGCTGGCTGGATCCTGTGCCCTTTTAAAGGTAGGCGTGGTGGGAGACGTTTTGCAGGGACTGAAAAATCTGGAAGTCGCTGCGTTCGGTCTGAGGCGCCCGCCAAGGAAAGCACATCTAAGGAAAGAGACAAGGGAGAGAGAGACACAAAACCAGGTTATCTCAGCACCAGGGATGCTCCTGGAAGAACCTGCTCTGGGATCAGCACAGTAAGTGTTGGAGGCACGTGTCTGCAGGCAGCTCCCAGCTCTCCCTGCCATGCTCCTCTCCGTCCTTTCAGCACTGCTTCGTCCAGGACACAGCCAGTTGAAGGCAGTTCTTCCAACCCTCTGAAAAGATTTGTCCCAGTACCCCAAATGGGTACTAAAGTACCCCATAATGGACAGATTCTTATTTTTCAAATGCAAGGAGAAATACTGTGTCCTGGACCAGTAGAGAAGAGCCTTGCAGAATCAGCTAACTCTGCACCCTTTCCCATCAAAATGACAGGGGATGTCTTCAAAGAGACTAAGAATAGAAGAAGCATTTAGTGATGCCTCTTTAATATCCTTTTCAGCTCTCAGCACTCTGTAGCACAAGGATTTCCTGCATTTAATAGCCCTTGATGAATCCTTCTTCCATGAATTTGTCTTCATACAATGACTAGGGAGGAGAAACAACTAATTCTAGACTTTACGGTTTGTTAATAATTCCCAGAAAAGAGCACTAATTATATAGAGATTTTAAAAAAAAACTAGTGGCAAAGGAAAAGGTATTCTTGAAAGCACAAAACTCTCCACCTAAGATTCAGCTAGAAACTTGGATGAAGAGTTTTAAGGGTCCCAATTCTCAAAGGGGAGGCAGTCAGGAAATGGGCCTAAACTCAGGCACTATAGACCTAGGTTCAAGTATTCCTTTAAATACAGGTTTCAAACACACCTGGGCCTTTCCAAAATAAAAATATTTAGACATGTGCCACCGATATGCAGCCTGGGGATCTAAGGTCAACAGGCAAAATTAAAAGTCTCCCACACAAATGCTGTGGATGTTCCCATTCTAAATAATTTTTTTTTAATTTCTTCAGACACCCACAGCACTCACATCTCAGAGCTGGAGGCTCCACATCTGTGGGATAGTCAACTGTGAAGAGTCTGGAAATTAATTGGGATTACACATCTGGGCATTCACTAGCAGCTTAGAGAGAAGGAACTATCAATTTCTTCTCATACATATGGAAAGGTAAAGGTACTTTCCCTCCATTTTGTTATACTCGTTTGCCAAGGAGATTATTTTTCCAAGATATTCCTGCCACATTTGCTGGACAGGATGCGCAGTGGTTGCTTTATAAGTTCTTATGTTTTCTTCATTATCAGCACTTTGTCCCCTTTGCAGGAATAATTAACTTTCTCCTAATTTTCCTCCATAATGTGTGTGTGTTGCTGATGGTGATTAACACTTTGGCCATATCCGCATTATCTCATTTTGCAATAAAAAACCAAGCTACAGAAGAATTCCTCCTTTTGAATCTACTTCTTTTACACATCTTACTTCAGATTCTCAGAATCTGATTTCTCAGTGTAGTGGTCAGTTTGTTAAACTGGTACTGCTTTATTTGTTAAACTGACAATCTGCTTTGTTTGTTAAACTGACAATCAGTTTATGGTGATTGGCAAAAGCAAATAGCATATTAGCAAATAAACAAATTAGACCCAGGGTCTTCAGGTAAACAGCCACAAAGCAAAGAATAAATATCTCTAGCTGTTTTCACTTAGAACTCAATGATGGACAACGAATTAATTTCCTCATCGGTGCACTCAAAACTTAAGTCTTCCTAGAATTCTGTATTTCACAGTCTATCTACTCTGTTTCTGGGATATTCAAAGCATTGCTCCTGCAGGCTTCAGCCCCAGAGCACTTCATCCTGTGCAACAAATGAGCAAAAGAAGCAGTCATGATACTCAGGGAACAGGGCAAAAATTGCATATAAATCCTTAATTCTATTACTTTCTTAATGTCAGTGCTCAACTTTGCTGGCTCCTGTTAATACAGCCCTGTAGATGCTCAGCATACAATGCTCCATCAGCAAAACCAGAAATTTGCTGGCAGCCAAAAAAAAGGATGACACTTAGGTTCCAGGATTTATATCAGTATTCTAAAGGGATAGTGATCCAGCAAACGTTTTATCCAGTTCTTATCCCTTTGACAGTTCCCTGGACTTCCTTATTCCAAGCTCAAAGCACTTTGCTAAATATGTCTTAGCCTCCTGAGTCATGGACTCACAGAATGTTGTAGGTCACATATTTCCAGCCCAGCTTTTGTCCTGTTTGCTGATAGTCCAAACTATACTAATTTCATCTAGAGTGTCTCCACTCTCTGTCACTCCTGGTGCTAATTCTCCTACATGGTGCAGTCCAGCTTGCCTTTCATTAACTGTGCATGGCCCACTTATCCTCTTTAACTAAAACCTCACTGCAATTTCTTTTTTTCTCTGCCGGTTTCCTTATCCTCATTTCCCCATGTCGTATCTGATCTTGTACCCCTTGAATCTGTGGTAGGTAGCTACATAATTTTCTTGATGTGAACAAGAGTTACATATCCCTGACAGGGCTGAGTAAAAATTCTCTCCCAGAGTGGGACGACTACATCTTTTCAGAAAAAAGTATTTCCAATGTTTTTGCAGCATGGGAAAAACAATGTATTTTTCTCTAGCCTTGTTCTTGGAAGACATTAAACTGTTCTGGCTGAAGAGAATTCAGACGGAGGCAGACACCGACTGAAACATGGAAAAATTTAGTTTGAAAAGCTACTTTGACAAAGTTGTGAACAGCTGGAAACAGGCCATTAGGGCTGGAAGTGCCTGGCAGCCTTAGCAGTGGATGCTGTTACAAGCCCTGCCTGCAGTGAAAGGGCCACTCTGGTCACCCACTGGTCTATCAGGTCACCCACTCTGGTGACAATCAAGCATAACCCCACCTCATTTCTGCAGTAACTCTGTGCCCCTGCTAACCAACCAAAACAAGGCTTCTGCCATTTAACTGCCCAACAATTTGGCACCTAGGTGAACCCTGACAGGGAGACCCTCACAACGTTTCCCCATTCCCTGGGGCCACGGAATGAGGCCGCGGCTTACGGGATTTCCCCCCAGCCCCGGGTTATGAGGTGGCAGTTCGCTGCAAACAGCTGGTGACAGGGCCCCCAGCTGTCCAGATTCCCTCTCAGAGGGTCAGCCATGGCCCTGCTTGTGGCTCCAGCTTCTCCTCCCCGAATTTGGCCGTAATGGACCTACCTAAAGCAATTAGGCCACCTGTTGCATCGCCAGATCTGTTTAAGGGAGTCCTTCAGCGCTCCGGTTTACACGGTTTGACAGGAATTGTTCAAGTGGGTACCAGTGTAATGGCACTGCAAAATGAAATCGTGGCATTATTTTAACCAACCAATATAATTACATGCTCAGATGACCGTGAGCTTGTCTGTAATTAGTTCTCCATACCATAATGCAGTCCATAAAACACCAACTTTTTGCACATTACACATTGTGGGATGGGAATTGCATTTGCAGACAAACAGGATATTTACAATCAATTTTTACAGCTCAGAAAGATCTTTTATCCCCAGTTAAAAAAAACAAAACAACAACCATCAGTTTAGATAGATCAGTTTATTAGAACTTGAAAATGGCTATTTGTTTTGGGAGCAAATTTGGTTTTATTGGTACCACAAAAAAGATCACCATAAATTAGCACAGTCCTAACACAGGCCAGTTCTGCATCCATACGTCATACAGTTTTATTTTTGGTTTAGATGTATAAATAGGATCTATTTTAATCTATATATTCATATATAGATATAGATAGATAGATATAGATATCCCCATCTTAGAGTTTCTTCACAATAATGTCTTCAGACAAAGAGTGGGATTTCTTCTCAATAGGTTCCACAGCAATTTTGGCCACTGCTTAGCATGTTAATGATATAAATCAATAAAAATGTACCAAATCTATTTATATACAGTAGATTTTCATTCAATATTAAAAATACAAATAATTTTACATTAGTAAGGATTTTAATATCGCAGTATTTCACTTTCATTTTTTTTTTACACATACCTTTGTTTCATGTCTTGAAAGGGGGCTCCACCCTGTAATCCTCATTCACACTGCCCACAGCTCAAACCTGACATTAAGCACTTATTTATTTTTAAATACATCCTTAAATGCAAAAAAAAATAAAAAATCACCGGGGTATAAATATCTTTCAAATATCTAAATGTCAGCACAGCGCTCCACAGGATCACACCAGGAAATGTCAGTGGATACTTTCATATCATACCATACTTAAAGGGCTGAGATTTTTATTATCTCCATGAAAAGAGAGGGCAAAGACCTAGAGGAATAAAGAGGAATATCTCAGTTTCCTTTATATTTTGCACTCTTGAAAGTGTGATAGGCCTAATTCTGTAATGCAGGATAAACAGGATGGCTTCCCATATCCTGCAGGATGGGGTAACTATATGAATGCACAGAAATTAACCCAGGTGCTGTTCAAACTGCTTTGAATGAGCTTAGTATGCATCAAGATCTAAACTAACTTTCCAGTCAAAAATTTTATAATTATTAAATTAATTAAACGTGCCTCGAAACATGCATGTTCTAATAAACTGCTTGGGCTTGCAGCCAGTTTTACCATTGCAGGACACAGAGCAATATTATGCCAAATAATATTTTAATCTTATAATATTATTATAATCTTATAATAATATTGCAATCTAAGGTCCAAACCAAATATTTTAGATCCACAAATACCAGCAGAACCAGCCCAAAGGGTCCATAACGAGACCACACACTCTGATTTACAGGGAAAACTTGGAATGCTGCCCTGCAGGGATAAACAAATCAAAGTTGTGAATTCCACAGCGGTGTCAGTTCTGACATCCCCAAACGTTAAAGGCAGTAAAGCACAACCTCACCTGTACCACTTCTCAGTACATCCACACTTTCAAACAACTATTGCAAACATGACTCTGTCAAATGCAGTTTCAATATGACTGAAATAAAGAATTAGGTTTATTTCTTAAAGGCATGATCAATTTCTCCACAAGCTTTGTTTTGCACACAACAGCTCAGAATAGAGATGATTAATTGAAAGAACAAAAACGGATCACTGTTGCTATTTTTCCAGCTATTTTATTCATTATAAAAGGTATGTCTGCACATGAAGTAGAGAATATTTCCCTTTGTGGTTTGCTGGTGTTGGGGAAACAAAAAAAGGAAAGAATTATCATTAAAATTAAGAAAGAGAGAAACAGACAAGGAGTTAGTTACATCTACATATAATTTATTGTTGTCTGGCAGGATTTCAAACCCATGACATACACCTTCATGCATTACAGGCTGTTTTGTAGATTGGTCATCCACCAAAAATAAAATCTGAGGCTGAAATCAACTGGCCTGACATTTACCCTATTCCACTGTCTAGGCACACACCAGCTCTCGTGTCTGATTTTTAGGAAGCTTTAAGAGACAAAATGATAAGGGCTGGTGAGCAGTTACTAATGACAAGCCTGTAGGAGCGTGTGAGTCATGGATGGCCCAGAAATTGTGTATGGGAATACTGTAGGCTTTTACCTAGCTGAACTCTGATATCATCATGTGAGCTACCAAGAGACACAGAAATAAGTATATGAAGTGGTAACCTTCACTTTCACATAAGACAGAAAATGATCAAACAAAAAAAAAAAGGACTTTTAAAAAAGATTTTTTTAAAGAGTGACTGGGCCAAGGATAGTGCATTTCTCAGGCAAGGTGAGAAATATGATTTTCTTATCTTTACTGTAGAAAAATTCAGTTCTTAAAAGACAGTATTACACTGAGTTGCAGTAAGATTAAGGTTGTTTGACTTAATACAACACCTATTTTAAAGAAGACAGTTCACATGGAAAAATTTATCTCCTTTTGCCAGGTAAGTTAACCAAGAAATCCCAAGACACTTTGTCCTTAGGCAAGTAGTCAAATCCTCCAGTGTCCTGGCAGGGTGCTTATTTCAGGCCAGACATGAAGGTCCCTTGCAGGGCTTTGGTGTCAAAACTCAGTCACGTTGTCACTCCATCCATTGTTGGTGCTGAAGCACAATCAGAGTCCATCAGAAAATCTCTGAGACGCAAATCTGCCTTCCAAGGAACAGATCATCCCAGTGGTATCCACCTTGTGCTGGTACTCAGACACATCACTTGCTAAGAAATGTGAGTATTTGGCAGGTTTTGGTCAGCTAAAGCCATTCAGCCAGTTTCAGATCTAACTGGCTGGGAGGAGCCATGAGGAATTTGGTAAGAGGTAAAAATCTGTTCCTGCCAGCCCACAGTGTGGCACGTGGGCACTGAGCACTCTTGGACTGCCCAGCAAGAGGGTTCCTTCCAGCTTGTCCACATCACTTAACTGGCAGAAGTCCACAGGTCTGTTCCCAAACAGCAAATCCATGCCCAAGTTGGATAGGAAGTCATTTGACTCAATCAGTTGTCATTCCTTCCCCTCTGTCAGCATGAGGCTTTCTGAAGGATCTTCACTCGGCTGCAGTCTCAACAGGTCATTTCTCTCTCATCAGATCCCAAGGTAAAAGCTGCTCTAGCTCCATTTACCTCATCCAGCCCTCCCCATTGTCAATTCAAATCTGAACGAGGCTTTTGAAGTCTCTCAGTCCTCTTTTCTTGCGTCAGGAAACCTCTGGGACACTTTATAATCTATGTAAGCACTAAGACAGGACCACAAAATGAATCGTATTAATATAATTACAACCAGCAAAACCATCAAAAGGGCTGATTCCATATTTAAGCTAGAATAATGAGGTAATGTGAAAAAAAATACTCCGGGAGATCTAATTATATAATGCAGTATTCAGTTCTGCAGGGCCAGCCCAGCAATTCCTCTAACATTCCAATCAAAGTGATCTCACTAGCATGTGAGAGAAGAGTCCAGCTGACAGATTTGGGACATGTAACGTACTATTTAGTCAAGAGGCCCCATGTGCTATTCATAAAGAATTAACAACTCTTATATTGACAATGACAGCATTGTCAGAAGACCTTTGGAAAGGGGGGGAAAAAAACCTCCATAAACTCCGTCTCTGTGAAGTTGGACTTCAATTTTTTTTATTTTTTTTTTGGCCCCTCTTTTCCAATGCTGATGTAATCTCCAAACATCTCCAGCAGCAGCTGCTCAGCGAAACCAGGCACCTTCTCCCTGGTCCCTTTCAGCAGCACACGCAGCACTTTCCAGCTCCCTCAAGACAATCAGGGCCTTTCTTTCACCAATTAGCTATCACTTCAAGAGTCCTGCGCTGTCCAACGAGCTCTTAAGAATGGTCTTTGCAGGAAACAACACTGGAGGAGCTTTTTTTTTTTGCTTTTTTTTTTTTTTTTTCCNGGGGAGGGGGAAGAGGGGGAGACAAAAAAAGCACAAGAAAAAAAAAACAAATCAGAACACAGAAGCCGTCCAAAATGCATCGCTCGTTTAGCACATCGACAAATGCAGAAATGTCCTGGACAGCCAAGGCTAGAGCAAAGCACACACACACACACACACACACAAAAAAAAAAAAAAAAAAGCTCCTGCTTTCTTTAGGAGATAGTTTGTTTAGTCGAGTATGTTAAAAAGGTTTCAAAGAAAGAAGTGCTCTTGTTACAGCAAGTCTGAGCCGTGCAAACTTGAAGGGAACGAAACTCCTGTAAGATTATGCCCCGTTTCCTTATTTGGCTCTCCAAATGTAAAGCAGCATTATTTGAAGTAGACACTATAGGGAAGAACTCGGCTCAGCTCACTTTAAATATAGATGGATTGATGAAATGAGTAATTACTGGAACTGCTAAGATCTTTTAGACTTACTAACTAGCAAGCTCCTTTCCCCAGAAACCACACTTTCCGTCTAAAAAGAAATTAAAGCCTGATTCACAGACATAAAGCTCTGGGAATTCTACATTCTTTTTCCCTTAAATCCAGGGCACAGTAATACCTTGAGGTCCTTGGAGATGCCAAGTCCTCATTAGAACTAACACATACTCCAGCACCCAGTTCAGATGAAAACAAGGAACTTTTATTGATGTTTAAAGCAATTCCTTGCCCGGGCCTGGACACGTCGAGTCGTGAAGGCAAAACTGGGAAGGATCAGCAGTAAGTGAAATGACTTGGACATGGTCCAAGCAATAGCCCAGTGTCAGAGCTGCTTCCTTGACTTTTAAAAATCCTGCATTAAACCAAATGTCATACCAAAATACTGACCTGTCAGTTTCCTCTCAAAGTACCACTACCTGGTCAATTTTGCCCTTGATTGGGGTAACCCCATGAAAGTCAACACAGCCAACAAAACACATTTACACTGCAATTTACAATAAAAATAAAATAGTCTGTTCCCTTTTGTTGACTGTGTATCAGAAGCAAAGCCCTGGGCTTTGTAAACAGTTGAATGGCAGAGCAAAGCAAATACTTTCAGGGGTTTCAGGAGTTTGTTCACCCAAAAATCAGCGTTCTCAACCATCACATGGGTTGTTTAATGGAGGTGGAAAGTGTCAGAACTGATCAGATTGCTTAAAAGGCAGAAAGTCTGACGCATTTCCCTGCATGCATTTATGAAGGAATGGGAATCAACTCAAATTCCTCTGGACAGGAGGCCTCAACCAAGGGATGAGTACACAAAATCAGGATTAAGGAGGAATCTTTGAGGAGGTGCACCAAACAATGTCTTTTTATACCTACGGATTCCAAAAGCTGCTGAGTTTAAAGGGGCTGCTCCTTTGATTTTGCTGAAAAAATGCAGCAGGCTGGAGAGAACAGATAAATACATGTAGATATGTTACTAGGGTCACCTACAGCTATAGGAAAAAGGATAAAAGGGACCCAAAGGTCCACCAGCTTGCCCTAAAGCAAAACCAACTATGTCATATTCCTGACAGCTGTTTCTCCAACCTGCTCTTCTCTTTTAAGAGACCCACACAGATGAGAAGAAGGGAAACCATCGCCTCATCCGAAAGGGATTTCAGCAGGAAAAGCAGTTTGACAGACTGTTCAGTGGCTCCACCTGCTGCAACACAACCCCTGCAAGACAGGGGCTCCACAGTATGCACTCACCTGGGCAACAGGCTCACGTTGTAGATGAACAATTAATTAATTATTGGTTGAGGCGATGACACCTGATTTTTTTTTTTTTTTTTTTTTTTTTT
>VZDJ01000384.1:352034-433031 GCA_008694505.1 Cyanoderma ruficeps
TTTTTTTTTTAAAAGAAGCAGTATCTTTCTACCAGCCCATCTGCATGGATGCAAGGGAAGTGCACCTTTAGTGACAACCCTCTTCCCTCGGGTGTGCTGCTGTGGGATTTCAGCACCAGCCGTGACCCAGCACATCCCACGCCTTGGCCACCAGCTCCCCCTGTTAGCGCCGAGGAGCCCGGTGGCGATTTCAGGGAAGAACTGGGGGCTCATTCCAGCTCCAAGGGCAACAACAGGTGCCTCCTCCTCCTCCTCCTCCTCCTCCCTGGGCTCACAAGCTGCTCCCAGCTCCGAGGAGCCTCCGAGGTGTCCAAGGCGGAAGGGAGGCGGCACATCCCTGGCGCCTGGCAGCGGGATGTGCCCGGGACAGCCTCACACAAAGCCGGGGAAACTTCCACGCCGGCTGCCCGGGCAATGGCAGCTCCCCTGGCTCCACATGCCACGGCTGTCAGCTTGGCACCCTGCATTTATTCACACGTGGGAATGCTGCCCGAGGTGGAAGGACTGGTGCTTTCCTGCTTAGATTTCGCTTCTCTCGGGACAGATTTCCTCCCGCGGAAAATTAATGGCACGGGGCGTGAGCAAGGGGAATTTAAATGCCAGCTGAAAAGTGGAGCGGCCGGATTTTAGAACATGCAGTTTAACGTGGGTAGTTGTTCTTCCCCTCTTCGCAAAGCATTTTGAGAGCGAGTGAGGAAAAGCACCATGTAAACCCTATACATTGAGCATTATTATTTGGATTTTCCCGAATTTCACTTTTTCACACAACAGATGGTTCCTAATGTCCGGCCCCATTTTTAATGCTGTGCCTTTTCTGAAGAATGTGTGCTGTATCACCCATAAAACCATCCTCTCTGTTCGGAGTTTATTTTGTTAAAATCGTTTTTCAACTAGTCATCTCTCTAGGGAACAATGACATGATAGAACAGCATTTCTGACGGGTGATATTTTATTACTAACATATGTTTTCGTCACATCACCAATATTACTACCCTATTCTGCTATAAATATTTATTAAAATCCTCTAATTTGAAACTATTTCCGAGACAATTTTCGTATTTTGCTTTTAAATTATCACGTAATTAATTGTCCTGGTAAATGCCCATTGAAGGGTGGTTTAGGGGAAAAAGAAGTATATATTATGCAGTCCTGTTGACTCTAAAAATGTAAGGCAACAGATTTGACATCTCATTTTCCAATTTCCTTATAAAGCAATCTCCTAAAACATCACTACATTCCCAAAATTTTAAAACATCAAGTAAACTCACAAGTGACAAAGCAGACAATGCAACAATAATCATAAACCACCCACTGTTAGGATCAGTTTGAAATACATCTCAAAACACAATTAAATCCGAATTAAAAAACAGGATATCTGACTTACTACATTTTCCACACATTCAGAAGTCAGGACATCTACCAAAGGAAACAGCAAAGAGTGGCAGGTGTTGGCAAGGCTAATAAGAAGTTCTGAGTTCTTTGTCAAAAAAAAAAAAAAGGAAAAATTCAAGATCAGCGCTTATCTGTCAGAATCACCTTCCTCCTACAGTTATCAGAGTCAAAAAGGCACCTTGCTCCAGGTTACACACGTGAAACCTCCTGAGCAAGCATTCTACATCACACTGAAAACAAAATACCACTTAAAAAGAGCCAGATCAAGTAGTCACCGCCTTAGAGGACAAAAATCTGACATTCAGAGTCAATTACTGCTCCACAAAAGTTGTGATAACGTGCCTGTATCAAGATCATTCAATGTCACGTTGAGTCACAGCAAAGTCAACACCTGCCCCACGGGTTTTCTCCTGGAAAATCCCCAGCAAACACACTCCCACTACAGTCAGTTCAGTATGACCATTTCTGTGATCAAGAGCAGCAAGGACAGAAAGAAGACACTTCATTTTATTATAAATTTCAACCCTGGAGACTAACTCCAGCCTCCACAAAACCAGAAGTGTTGGTAAAACTCCAGCTCGTCCTCAAAGGTGTCGAAAGTGAGATTTAAATGCAAGAAAAGAGCACACATCACAGGAAACAACATTGAAAGTGAAGGGAAAGGACTAGAAAGAAATTAAACAAAACCTGATAAATCAGCCTTAAAAGTGATTACACAAAGACATCTGTATTTCCAGAAAGACTTGATGAGACCTCTGCTGTCATTCCATGACCACCTCCATGTGCTGCTGGATGGAGCAATGGTCAGCAGGAGACACCTTGGTTCCCTTTCATTTATGGGAATTTCTTACTAGGAATGTGATCAGAACACGACCCAGCAGCAGCAGCAGAATAGATCAAATACATCCCACGATACTTAATGGCATCAATCAATTAAAAATCAGCAATGCCCAAAATGTCCACCTAACTGTGAACAAATATAAAAATACTTTGTGACTCTACAGAAAAAAATCAGGGATACATATTTAAGGCTGATGTTATAAAGCTCAGAACAGCTTGTTATCAATTATTATCTCCTTAATTATTACCTCCTTAGTGATCAGAAAGACCACACACAATTTGCTAAGTTTTCACACTCGCCTAGACAACTACTTTTCAGGGTAGAAAGAACCTCAGGGTTTTTTTCTAGGGAAATTAAGGAATTATCACCAAATTTGACCTAGCCCTAAACCAACTTTTCCTTGTGCTCTCCTTCCATCAGTAGATTTTTTTTTTCCCTCGCTGAATTAATAGAATTCCCATCAATACAGCAGAGAATTTAATGAGCACTATTTTTGACAAAGCAACGTTCCAACAAAATGCCAGTTTTTCAAATACAGGAAACTGGGAAAACGTGCTTCAGTTTTGACAAAATGTTTGCCCAGAGCTGCTTTTCAGATCCCTAAAATTCAAGATCAGTACAAACCAGAGAGATCAGAGTCTTCAAACATTATGCAGTCAAGGCGCTCATGCATAAACCCGCAGTTTTTATGTGGTCACCTATCTCTGGGCTATTCCCAAGCCTCCCTCGACTTAAAATCCTTGCTTCCTTTTCACTGTGTACAAACCAGACTGGCACTTTCAGACACGTCACAGGATGGAAAACTCACTTCCCTCTCATCTGCAACTCCATGTCTTTGGCAGACCAGATCGCTTGGATGATGCTCTGCCTGTGCTGTACCAAAAAGAGTTCAGACTTGACCCTTCCTCTGGTTTACAAATAAATTTGGGTGTCCTGGCCATCCTTTGTTTTGACAGCACAGATAGAAGCAGACAATGACGCAGCTGCCATTTTCCTGCAAGGTCCACCATGTGACAAACTTAACAACTGAAGAAAAATTCAAACTTTCTAAAGCTAACCATAAGCAGAACGTGCTTTGGCGAACTACAGACCTTGGAAACGACCTGAAGATTATATCACCCCCCCTCATAAAATGCAGTTATTGAACAGAACTGTTATCCTTTGTAAGTGATGGAAGGCAAACATTTCACATGCTGCACTGACACTGCCCCAAACCTCATCTTTTCTACTCAAAAATGAAAGTCGTGCTTTCAGCAAACTACATTGTGTTTTGAAGAAGCTTTTCATTCTACTGGCAACAGGTTATCCTGCTTACTTCTACAGTCCCTTTGCACACAAAAAGAAGGGGAGCTGGGGCAAAGAAGGGAAGAAAAGAGTCCATTTGAAAAAATTACACTGCTAGATTACAAGAGTTGAAAGCTGGTATGTAACTTTGCTCCGGGTGATCAAACTGCTAATCAGGAATGCTGTCGGGAACAGAATGGAATTCCAAATAAATTAGCCATGTCCAAGAAGCCAATACAACACAGGATTAAGGCTTACAAAGAAAACAAATTTATTCAGCCTACTTTATCAGAATTCTTAATAATGTGTACTACTTTTTCTCATCGCAGTCTGAGTTCTTCCACTGGAACAGTGTGGAGAAGGAAAAATGAGTCACACTTCATAAATCTCCTGCTTGTACAGACACCTAAAAATGTTACATGGAGCAAGTCACACAATGCCATTATATATAAAAATACATATGCTTATCACAGCCAAGGCAGAAATGTGCAGATTTATTTCTCCGACTTTATTTCCGAGGCACCTGACCAAAGAAAAGATGCCCCAGACTTCTGTGAAACTCTACAAGGCTGAAGGGAAAGGTCAGAACTTCACTGACCTCCATGCTAAAACGAGGTTCGACACCATTGTATATATATTGAACAATTAACTACAAAAATAAATCTCTGTCCTCCAAGACAATCCCATTGCATCATGTTTTTTATCAAGTACAACAAGAAAAATTTGCAGTTCTGTGGCTGAGGTACTGTCTGCAACCCAGAGCATATTCTGTTCTCACCTCTGACAGCATCCCAGAGCAACTCCTCACGACAGCTCATGCCAAAATCACAGGAACATTAAAAGATGTGCTTAAGTTCCTGACGCTCCCCAAACTGGAACTTTATCAGACTGTTTTTCCTCATCTGTGAAATGGAGATTACAATAGACTCTTACTGTACAGTAATTTGGAGACAGAACTCAACTTCTGAAGCATTTTTGTAACAATAAAATCTTAAAAAAGGAGATAAAATACTCACAGGAAGTACTTCATGCAGAATCCAGACACACAGAGAGGAATCTTCCTGTGATAGAAGTGTATCATCTTGGCTTCTGAAAAAAATTAGGTAAACCATAAACAAATTCTCACTTCAAGCCATATATTGCCCACCACCCCTATTCACTGGAAAACAAGAGGCTGAGGACAACACCACTTGTATTTACATGATTTATCAAGTGTGACTTACATTTATTTTTTTTTGTCAAGTGTTTTGTCCTCCCTATAAAAAGATATTTGCATAAATATGCAAAGAAAAGCATATATTCCCAAATCCCCTTCTCTGGAATTGCACCTCCAGAGAGTAAGGGTCAGATGATGAAAGCCATTGCTGTACCACCAAGACATGTGACTGGAAGGGTTCTGTCTCTACCTCAATGCCTCCATTAAATGCAAAAAGTAAAAAAAATATTTGATTTGAACAAAATATTTTAAATTAAATATAAACCACGCTGTTTGCTCAGAAAAATAAACCAAGAAAGGAACAAGCATAAACAAAACTTTGCATGAAGACCAAGGAAAAGTGCTGATTTTCATTTTCAAAAGGGCCTCCTTGAACAAAAACCAAATTTTTATTATTAACTACCGAAAGAAAAGGTTTGATTCAGGGGAACAGCAGAAAAGGTCATTTCCCCAGAGATTTAGAACACATCAATGAACTGTTTCGAGTCATCTGAGACAGCAGTTGTGGCAAATGAACTGCTGGTGTGAAAGGTGTTACCTTCTTCTACCTTGACCTGCCAAACAGGGCTGCGCACACTCTGCACTGATGGACAATTCACAGGCTCGGGCTGCAAAGTGCTTGAAGAGCTGGGGTGGATTTCTGCATTTCCAGGATGCAGACCCTGGGTTTCTGAGGGAAGAAAAGGAGGATATGGCTGCTGGCAAGGAGCAGTGCTGCTCCCCTGGCTGGCTCTGGGCTGATCACGGCCGAGGAGATGCATTCTGGGTTACCACACTAAATCTTTTGGCTCCACAAAATAACGTCCTGAGCTACAGTTTGATCAGCAAGTGCAAATCTCCTCTTCTACCCTGAAAACAGCACGCTTTGAGGTGCATCTGAGATTTTTCAAAATTTTTTTCTTTTTTTTTAAAAAACACAGAAAATAAAGCAAGTAGGTGAAAGGTAACAGTATCGCTTTACAGACACAAGCTACCCTCTGATCACAGCTAATTAAGATATTCAGCAGCCTTAAAACAATACCTTTTTTTTTAATCAATGTACCCAGACGGCATTCACAGCTTTTTTTGTGATGACAAATGCCCTTTGAAAGAGTTAATAGGCAAAGGTTTGTACTGGCAATGAATGGGGCTACCTTTAATTGATCCAAGAGCCTCAGAGAGCCGTCTTATAGCATGATGATGTATTTGGGTTGCAAGTAGGCCAAAATAAGCATAAAGAAAATCTGTAAGACCATGAGACCTTTCATTTTTTTTTTTCATTGCAGGGAGGGAGAGCAGAAGAGGGGGGAACTGCTGGGGAAAATGAGAGAACTATGATGGGGTTATCTTTGTGCTCTGGCACTCAAAATAGATAAAACGACAGAAATTTTGAGGAAAAGAGAGGAAGTGATCAGGCCGTAATTCTTAGAAGAAACGTCAAGATGCACGGAAATGTACAAAACAAGGATTCTTCAGAATAAAGAAAAAAAAAGCCATGAAAAAAGAGGAGATGACCTAATGGTATAAAGAAACATTGATTAAAGAAATAGCCAGAGGGAGAAAGATATTCCATCAGCTTTAACAAACACTGCATGGCCCTGCATTCCCTCTTCACTTCTCAAGCAAGGGGACAAAAAAATGCCTGGAGAAGAGGTAGTCACATGGATCCATTTATAATTTTTTCCCCTTATTCCCTGCCCATCTTCTGGATGGTTTTGTTCAAGATGTACAGGAAATGCGCAGACTAAAAGTGACTCCCAAAATTAAACATGATAGGTGAGTTGTAAACATTTTACCCTGAGCAGCTAAAGAAGAAACAAAAAAATATCATTTTTGTAAGGGATATAAAATCCATTCAGTCATATTTCTTTTCTTTATGAGACTGATTATACATTAATATTACCTAGTAATGAAGGAAGCAGTCTATCCACGCTTGCACTAGTCTTTCATCAGAAACACAATTTTGGCAGAACCCCTCCCTCACCCAGCAAAAGCTAAACAGATTTCCTTGAACTTTCACAGGTGCAAACTTCATGTCAAGGTAGAATTTTTCTGGGAAGTCTGAGGCAAATCAGACAAGGAAACTCCTAGTCTAAAAGACTATTTTCAAATGGAATTACTGTGCAAGCATACTATCAACAACTCTGTAAAAAAAAAATCAAACAGAAAGTTGTTGGCACCTGAGATTTGCTTAGAGGACAGGTATGGGAGGAGCTAGGAAAAAACAGCTGACATTTCTCCTTAAAGATAAAGAAGCAGAGCAATAAAACATCCTGCTCCAATTTATGCATCCAGATGCATTAGGAAAAGTGAGTCAAGTCCAGTTTTAATCTGGAACAGGGAACAGAGAAGCTGTTCTCAAATTCCCTTCATCCTGTCCCTCCCAGAGCCATGAACAAACCCTCTTCTAGCAGCCACTCAACAGGAAAAGGTACAGAGCCTTCATTATGGTCTGGGTGAAAATGAGGATTAAACTCACCTCTCCAAAGCAGAAGAACTCTCATAGAATTCTCAAAACAGCAACACATCCTCCCGTTAGGAATACTTGCCTCCTGTGAGTCTTCTCCTATGGTACAAAGCTCTGAGGAAAACAACAGATAAAAACTTCACGTCACAACTTCCAGACATTTTCCCAGTCAACCATTCCAAGCCCACATCACCAACCACCACGGAATTACAGCCATACCAAGGCGAGCACCGGCTGCATGCTCCAAAAAAAACCCCTCACTTCAGGGCACAAACATCAGCAGATGAGGAGAATCAGGATATGTGGATACAGTGTGGATATGTGGCATCCTACTATGGAAAGCAGAGACAAGCTGTGCACATCCTTGCTTACTTCTGTATGAAGAGACTCAAAATACTGTTTGCACTTTGTGTTTTGAGTGGTTTTCATTAAAAAAAATAATAATTTTGAGAAAGTCTTCTCTATTTGTTTCATTCGCTTTCAATTCAGACTCCCAGAGTCTTCCTTTGTAGCTTTAAAGCCAAAATGTTTCCTTCCACCTTATCAGGTAATATGTAACTTCTAGCTACCAATGAGTTTTCTGAGAAGTAAACAAACAAATAAAAATTAGGATATACAAGGATGCTTCCAGGATATCAACTTCTTTAGGAACAGTTTTAAATCAACTGCTTCTGGTGCAGGGGACAGCAGATGGATTGCCCATCCCACTCTCCCCAAGCATGGTGAAGCACCAGTGTTTGATAAAACAGAAGTCAATCGTATCACAAAATAAATATGTCCAGCAGCTTTGTATTTGATAGGAAAAAAAATGGCCTTTAGAGGTCCCTTCCAATCAACTCTACAATTAAAACCCATCAGGTTTTGGCCCTCACGCCAGTGCTCAGGCAAAAGTTTCCCAGGTTCCTTATAAACTGAAATAACCCTCCTCAATAATTTAAATTTTTAAAAGTCATCTCCAGCAAGCTTTACCTAAGAGCTAGCCGAGTCTCCTTGCAAAAATGTGTTGTTTAACTGAGGTTTAACTAGACTGTCACCTACAATCCCAGGCCCAAATACAGGGAAATAAACCCCACAGTGTTCTCCCAAAGGAGGCAGAAGGAGTTTTCATGCTGTATCCTAAGAGGCAACAGGCACAGATAAAGTTGTGCTTTCAGCTCCACCAGTATAAACCCACATTGGATTTATAGGAACTCCACACTGACAGAAACCCCCACCCTAAACTCTCCAAGGACTCTCCTCAGCTCAGCTGAGGATACTAAGGAAGCAAACTTTGATCCTCTTTTTCTTTTTTTTTCCCCCCTAGAAATCTGCTTCACAATTCAACACCTTTGACGTAAATCTTTCAAAAGACTGTGATGGCATCAGGGACGGGATGGAAGGAAATGAGTTTCCAACTCCTCCGTGGGGGGACCATTAGGAGGAGGGTTAATAGCCCTGGGCATGGGATCAAATGAAGGTTTGTGCCAGTTTCCCC
The DNA here is from genome assembly GCA_008694505.1 of Cyanoderma ruficeps. NCBI lineage: Eukaryota > Metazoa > Chordata > Aves > Passeriformes > Timaliidae > Cyanoderma > Cyanoderma ruficeps. Next base: position 360,688 of record VZDJ01000384.1, read on the forward strand.
CGGGTTTTTCCTTGCCATCCCCACCTTCCCCAGGCTGGGCAGCTCACCCTCATCTCCCCACCAAAGACAGCTCTTAAGCAGAAGCACGACGGACTGAAAAAACCAGAAAGATCATCACACTTATATGGACAAAGTATGAAACAGACCGAGGGAGGGGAAGGAGGGAGGGAGCCTCCCGTATCTTCACCTTTGGAGCGACACAAACTTTATGTATGTCCAGTTTAAAAAGCCGGGAGGTGGTGGCGGGGAGGGGGGAGCTGGAATCCAGACCTTCCCAACATGTGGACGGCAGCCCCGAGCCTAAACAAGGCCGGAGTTAGCATTCAGAGCACACAGCCCGGCAGAGTATGGGAAAGGGATAGAGCAGCCCAAAGAGCTGGCGCCACGAACTGACGAGCAGAGCGCAAGTGATAAAGATTTACTGCGAGAGAGGAGGAAACACTCCGCTGGCCCGATTAGAGCTGTGAATACCGAGTTGTTCAGGGAGGATTTTGCAGCTGACTGATCACAGGCTGTCGGAGCAGGCCTCGGACAACAGCTGCAAGGCTTGCTGGGCTGCGGAAACAAAAGGCGCCTAGCACGGTGCAAAGAAAGAGTTGACAGGTTGTTGTTAGCAGTGGCAAATGTGTGAGGTATGTCACTGTGTGCGAGACGGGCCGGGCCGGGGAAGAAGGAGGGCAAGAAGCACAGGCAGCCCTCGGAAAAAGAGGGGGCAGGGACACAGGCTTGGTCAAAGCGTTTTCCTAAAATCAGGCCGGTGTTTGTAAGGAGGACAATCGCAAGGTCTGTTTACTGCTGCCAAGATGAATTAGCCCATCGTCTCATTTATAGGACGAATCCGGTGGCACAGACTATAAGGTGCACGGCGTTAAAGGGACTAATTAGACGATGCTGGCAAATCTGAATTAAGACCCTTTCTTTCTTTGAAAGATGGAAAGCATTTCTCAGGACTCCAGTCAGATGGCTTAGGTTTTGTTGGGCCTTTTCTTTCTCTTCTGAGAAGGGATATCTCGTGTGCAATTCCCTAACTCGCAAGGGTCTGCTCTAAATTCTGCTCCGAGCTTCAAGAACAGTTGTTAGGAAGCTGCTGGCATTTACATCATATTTTAAAAAAAAGGTCCAAACGAAAATCCCGGATTCTGCAGGAATTCAGCTTCCAGTCCAGGGACAAACTTTACAGCTGGTCCCTCCTGGGCTAAACCAGAAGCCCACATGAGAACACACCTGAGCTAAGAGGCTGCAGCNAAAAGCTGGCTCCTAATCTGACACCCACCCCCTCCCAATCCAGTGCCTGCAGCCAAGTGCTTTTCCCAAGCAGCTCCGAGCTTTCTGGAGCCATGGTTCACTAAGCGTGTGAGTGCTGGGCAGGAATGTATCAATGAAACTCCAGAGACGATCAAAGACAGGAGCTGGAGAACAGGAGACCTCACTTTCAGCTCCCCGTTCGGCAAGTTTAGGATTCAGTTCTTGGAGTCTGGCGAGGTTTTACTCCAATTGTGACCAAAAGAAAGTGTTCCAAACACCTCTGAAGCAGCGGTGCATGCTGTTTGCATACAACCACTATATTACAGTGGTCACTATTAAAATGTTTTACAAGCAGTTAAGGTTACCATGGCACTCACGGCATACTCATAGAAGGGGAATACCATGAAAATCACAGAAACATCCAGCACTGCAAGCTGCAAATATCAGATGTTTCACAGTAATTAGCGACGCTCTGTAAAGCACAGGCTTCTTGCATTTTAACACACAGATCTATCACCAACAAATAGGAGAGGCTAAGAAAGTGCAGTGGCCTTTATAGTGTCCAATTATACCAACAAACCTTATTTTGATTTTTCTCTTCTAAATGGTCCCTGGGACCCAGTTAGGCTAGTCCCAACGGGCAGCACTTGATACACTGTAAAGAGAATTCAGAACAAGAGGCATTTCAAGCCTTCTAACACAGGTCCATTCTCCCAAAATATATGTTAAAAAACCAACCCGGTGTGCAGAATACTCCATCTAGGGGCAGAAATGTGACTCGAAATTTCCTCAGCCTTTGCTTTGACATGTGTTAACCTCATTCTACCAGGTCTGAGTGCATGATAAATAATCAGACATTTCGCAGAGGTTCCAAACAGCTCTTCCTCAGTATGAGTCCATAGATTTTTCCTTGTTATTATTTTAAATACAGAGCTTCCAGCTTGAGCTTCCGCTTAACAGTGATGAAGAACACAGGCACTACTTTTATACATCTACTAGCAACTGGGCTACACTTTAAACTACAAATATTATCTTAGGAACAATTTATAATCCATCATCCCCCTGTGCTCGAAGTTTTCAGCTGAATAAGGGTGGCCAGTGAGCCCAACTAAAAAGAATAATGAAACGCCTACAGGACTACTTGTGTAACTATATTTTTGTACATAATTGTGCTTCTGCTGGAGTCAAAGCAAAGTCTGAATTTGACTGCAATGGGAGCAGAAATAATTTGTGGCAGAAGTATGCTTGTGAATCACAAATTCTCTCTGTAGGTGGATAATTCAGTATCATTTATGATTAATGGAATTTGTTCGCCAAACGTATTTGACAGCATCGTATACAGCAGACAGAAGCAACAATTCACAGGCTCTGAGAAAACCTTGAAAATACAAAATAACTCCCTTTAAGAATTTTTTTCTCTTTTTAGGGAAAAAATTAGTTGCAGAAGCATATCAAGCCTTGCCTTCCAGTGACGTTCCTTTACACAAATTGCTTTCAGCTGACAAGTCCTCACTGATTTTCCATAGTCAGCAACGGGTTACGGCTTGGCCATAATGTCACAGCACTTTCCACGGCACCATGTCTTGCTCTTTGTCTCTCTGGTGCAGAGAGGCTGCCTCTGAGGCTGCTGTTAACACTCTGGAAAGCAATCAAATTACTTCCTACATTTGCTCTCCTTAAACACCTCTGTTTGATCCCCTCCAGTCTTCCTCTTCAGCCTCTCAGCCGCGGCCCTCATCCTCCATAAACGCAGAGGTCAGAATTTTCTAGACGCCGCTTTAATTTTTCAAATAGCAATCCAATTACCGAGCAAATTGGCACATGTGCCTGGTTACACAGTGACTTGGCACTGCCTCCCACTCGCCGCTGGCAGTGATGAATGTGTTCCCCCCCCCAGCCCTCCTCGTCTATCTGCCCCAGCCTCCGAGCCAACACCAGTGACCACATAAGGAGAGTGCCTGGCAGCTGCGAGCCCGAGGTGCCAAGAGGCAGATTGTGTTCTGTAGCAGCAGGATCTGGGTCTGTGACTGGCTTCCTGGCTAGTCTTTTGTAAGACCTTTTCCATGGCCTCTAGGTTGGCTCTAATGAAGCCTGTAGAAATGCCTGCAGGGAGCTGGTATAGAAGCGAGTTAAGTCAAAGGTTTAATTTAGTTTCTAAAGCGAAGTGAATGTATATTGGCCTCCTCTTTCCACCCCGCAATTATATTCCTGCCACATTTATGTGAAAATACAGTATTCAGCCAACAATAGGAGCGCATTCCTGGGTATGTCTGCGCCGCACATTGGGGCAAAGATCCCCAAGCCAGCCTCAATTAACTTCGCTGCAGAACCAGGGGCAATATAGCCGTGTTTGCTCGAGGTGACACCCGAGCTAATTAACTATGTGTGGCAGTAACAGAGCTTTACTGCTCCTGGCACCGAGGCTGCCGTCCCTGTGTGGCAAACTGCTACAGACATGCCAGCTCACTCGGAGGTAACCAGAGGGCTTCCCAGGCCAGTGCTGCCCTGCACTGCCCAGATACGTCCAGGAACACTCCGGGAACCGGCAGGAATTTGTTGGCCATCACGTGAGAGTGGCGAGGTTACAGATGTGGTTACAGTAAATGCGGACTGTTCCACTTCCATCCCAGTCACATTCCTTCGTTGCTCGCAACATGATGGTCACAGAGCATCTTTAAGTAATGTGCTGAGCATCTTGAGCAGCATCTGTCACATGTGCTGCTCTCTAAATATCTCACTTCCTCCTCCGGGGGCAAAAAAAAAGCTGGACAAAAATATTTTAAAGTCTCACATTTGCTTTTTTTTTTTTTCCTTCCCCACCCCCCAAGAAATTTGGGTCTTAGTCTTAAGTGAACTTCTTTCGACTATTTAAAAAGCCATTTTCAATTATTGCCATGAAGCAGATAAGAACTTTCCCACAACGGGATAGCTTCTCCCCATCTGGCTTTTTTATGATCCCCAAGAAATTAACTTTCTTAAAATAAATGAGGGCAGGTTCCAACGACCAGGGATGCACTATGATCCCTGTAATTCAAACAGGCTTTGGTGAAGGTAAAAACAAAACACGACTCGCCAGCTATTCCTCTTTCGGAATTCCACCTCAGGCATACCAAGAAGCTACTGGAGAGAATCAGAGTTATTTTGCCCAGCAAATTTCTGATGCAGATGGTAGTCTGGAAAATATCTGAGTGGACTCTGAACTGCACACACAAGAATATTTCACCGAGTTTGCTTGCTTGGACTTTACTGTACGAGTTGCACTTTATGAGTACAGTTGTTTGTCACTGATGGAGTTCTTCCTTTCCTTTTATTTTTTTTTTCCCCCTGGATCAGGTATTTTGACAAAGGTACTTAGTGAGATGTACCCAGAGGTACTCAAGGAGCGGTTGGATTATATTTAATTAAATCATCTGCATTTGTAATTCAAGAGCCTTTACCAGTAGTGTTCATCTGTGGGTAGATAAGAAGCCCAAGGTCTTCTGTTGGCTTCCTAGACAAACAAGCCACGCTGTAATTCCAAGAACCAAGTATGCAAGGACTTTCTCTTCAAACCTAATCAATTACCCCAGCTCTCAAGACTACTGCTTACAAGGCACCAAACACAGTGATAAACTTTAACACGTGCACCCCTTGAGCTATCCCTCTGCACAAACACCCACAACTGTGATGCAGCAGCGTGGATTTTAATTAGCTGTTTGTTATCTGAGCGCGACATTTCTCGTCTGTGCTCTCAGTCTTTGCCACAGCTTTGCACGGGTTACTTGGAATCACTTTAAACAAACACCACTAAATTCTGCCTGGGCACCAGGCAAGGTGAAGTTACACATATTGCTGGTAGGCTTCACACCCTTTTTCAGGAGTCTGTACCTCTGCATTCCAGTGATGTCCATGAGAAGGATAAAAAACCCCAGAGCTGCAGATGAAGTGCAACCCCATTGCCATCTTCAATACCTTCTATGGGAGCTGGACAGTGGACCCACACTCCTGTAGGACACAAGGAGGAGTTAGTTAAGCCAGAAGGGCACACGAGCATGGGCCTCTTACCAGGCACGTGAATGCCCCAAACATGCCAACATTGCTGTGGCCAAGCTGTGCTGGAGCTAAGCATGCACTTAAGAGCTTTGCTGGATGGCAGCCATTTACAGAGGGACATGGAGGCACAGACCTTCAATGGGACCTCTGAATTCTCTTCCAGAAGACACATACTTGGTTATTGCAATTAACATGTTTAGGAAACCAAGTGCTCTTCTTCTGGTTACATCTCAGACACTGACATATGTATCATTTTTCCAGGAGTCCTTAATTTACCACCCTTTTTAAAGATTCAGGGCCACATAAACAACTGAAAATCAAATGCAGGCAGTAGGTGGATTCTGGTAAGACAGAACTCTCCCAGCTCCTGTTTGCCTCTTGCTTTATCCCTGATTTGTTTGAAGATGCTGGCGGGCGCTTGCCTGCGTGTAATGATAACTGCTAACAGCAGCTTGACGAATAAGAGAAGAGAAAGTGGAAAAGAAAACAATAGGAAAGGCATTAAGGGCACTAAGTCATTCCTTCTGGGACAGGCATTAGGCATATGTTCGCTACTCCGGTCCCAGGGCAATCAAAGCTGTCCTGTGCCACTGCCAAAAACTGCAACAGGTGCCAGAAGATTACAGCATTGGTTAAATCCACTCTCAAGGCACCAGCTCAGGGACTGATCCAAATCCCAGGAGCCAATGAACATCTTCCTCCAGATGTCAACTGTTTTCAAATAGTTCCCCTCTTATTTCCAGCGCGATGCTGGGGAGGGGCAGGGGGATAAATAAATTTGGCTGCCAGGAGGCAACGCTCTGATTTCACCACTGCCAGGCTGGACGGGCGCCAAAGTCACGTACAGCCACTCCAACGCATTTGTAAGGTAATTAATATTTTATATTCGCAACAATAAGAGAGAGCCCCATTCACACGCAACTATTAAGACAGTTTCTGGTTCCATTCTTCCCAGCACATTATTACAACAACTCTGTGCCAGCAGCAGCCACATGGCCTAAAGGTGCCAAGCTGGCAAGGATCCTCTCTCTCTCTCTCAGCGCTTGGCATCCAAAGCCCTTGGCAAAGCCCTCAGCAGTTGTGCTCGGCTGCCTTTGGATCCGTCATGTGGCTGCTGATAGCCGGGGAGGGTGCTGCGTCCTCCTCCGGGCACCATTTCACTGTAACACCTGTCTGATTCGCAGGAATGCGCACATGGAGAGCCAGATCCCGGCACAAATCCTCCCGGAGAGCCACGGCACATGCTCCATTTGTTACTGAAAGGGCTCGTTTCCTCACAACCACCCTGCCTGCTCTCTTTTTTTTCCTTCTTTCTCCCCTCTCTCCCCCTCCTCTTCCCCTTCACGTATCTGTATACAGCCCTTAGAGGGTCCTACATCCTGCCATGCATTCCACATGTGTTGGAGGTTTCCTCTGTGAACAAGGAACACGAAACGTAGCCTTTCTGTATATAATGAAATCTCACATTTTACTGTGCTCGCATAAAACCGTTTCTTTGTGACCAAGACTCTTTTTATTTGTGACGTTTTAATGATCTACAAATGTTCGGTACAGATGAAAGGAAATTATTACTTCCAGGTCACCTTGCAGTAATACTTTCTGATAGGCACCATAATTCCAATTAAATTGAGTAATAAGGGAGGGGGAAACCCTTCAAACATTTAAAGTGCCACTGAAGCAGAAATATTTTTAGGGGAAAACATAAAAAACAAGCACATACATCTTTTACCACAGGCTACAAAATATCAGAGGAGCACAGATAAGGAAATTCAAAGCCCTTTTCCCTCCGGGGACCATTCAAACAAATAGAGACTGTAAGAATGTGACTCCTTACCCCACAAAAAACATGGGTTTGTGTCACAGAATTGGGGCTGGCTCGGACACAAATTGATGGAAAAACTCCCAAGTCTGGTCCCTCAGAGGTACCTGTCAAAAGCACAGCTACCACCCCGAGCTTGGAGAGGCAGAGCCCCGGGAGAGATGTCGCAGAGCACCTCCCCAAATCCCTGCCCGTCCCAAAGCACTGCCCCCACCAGCCTGCCCTGCTTCTTCTGGAACATTCCGACACCTTTGAGCACGGTTATCTTTGGGTCACACAGCCCGAGGCCTGTGAAACGCACGCAGGTTGCTAGGCTCACATCACAAAATAGCTGCTGCCGCTGGCTCTGCAGGGAAAGGCTCCACGTGCCCATCCCGCCCCAGCTGGAACATCCAAACACAAGCCATGGCTCCCCTGTTCCCCCTTTGCCTGTCACCTTGCACTGTGAATTTTGCCTTCCATCAAGCTCTCGGGGCCCATGGGCACCAGCCAAGGCCTCCCTGTTCTAGCACAACACAAACCCTGCTTGCTGCACGTAATATGCATCTATCAGTGCTCCTGTGGTTTGCAGCCACATGAGCTTTGCTTTTTTTTTTAATTTTTTTTTTTTATTGTTTTGAGGGAGATGGTTTTCGTTGTTTTGTCGGGGGTTTATTTCCCTCCTTGAACAGCTCTTCGCTATTTAATCAGGGAAAAAAAACTTATCTCACTCCTCCTCTGACGCACACGTTTTCTTCAGAATACTAGGGCAACATATAGGATGGACACTTGGACCACGACAAATTTAAGATCCAGCATCTTGGAGGCTTTCCTGGCCACAAGCCAAACCTTTCTGGAATGGAAAAAAGCTTTTCAATAAGGCATTTTCAGTAAGAAATTCACTATTTAACCCCGGGGAGGTAAGGAAATACTCCAACTTAAAATTATTATTCAGGCGCATATAAAAATGTTATTTTAGATCATTTTTAGGACTTGCTGTAATTTCATTATTTTCCCTTTTTTTTTTTTTTTTTTTTTTCTCCGTGACCTGGGCAGTGGATTTTCATTGTGATTAAAGCACCTGGCTTTTGGAGCAAGGGAGACGAAAAATAAATACCAAATAAACATATAAAACTCTCAAGCAACATTCCTGGAATAGTTCCTCTGTAAAGTGCATGGCATGTTCAGAACACATGATTTCCTAGTTACAAGGATTTTATTGGCTTCACTGCTCAGTGTGGTCATCTCAGATTCATGCCAAATAAACCTTCACACATCACACTGACATTTTATTTTTCATCTCTGGCTACACCTACTCTTTCTAAAAAGCAAGTTCCCGACTCCTGCAGGAATTCCCAGGCTGAATGCATGTTTCATTTTCTTCCCTTGAAAATGATAAGCTACAAGACAGTGCTGCATGTTACTCTTGGCAACTAAAGTGGAAAGCAGCAAGTACAGGGTTTCAGAAGATGCAACAGAAGAACAAGAGCCAGGGAGGAGGATTTGCTTCCATCAGGTTCCTGGCACCTTGTTTTGGCAGCATCCCAGTGCCAGGTACCACAGGCAGACTGGTTCTCACATGAGTGCCAGCTGGAGGGAGCCCTGGAATGAGCACACCTTACAGCATGGATTGTACTCAAGTCATGTGGAAGACCATGGAAAGGGAAAAGAAACTGATATCAAAGTCAGAAAAGCCTCCAGTTTCAACTACATACCCGTGAACCTACGTGGACAGACCTTGCCAGGGGTTTCCTTATCATAATCCACTTCCCCTTGTTAAAACAAACACAACTTTACCCAAATCAAATTCTGAGCATTTCCCCATTATAAACCTAATGAACTTTCTCAGGTTTATACAACTTTTTCAGCAGTAAAAGTCAAGAGCTTCTTCATGAGAACGTGCCTGACTGGGAAACTTATTTTTTTTTTAGAACAGTTACTGTGCCATGACACAAGGGTAGAACACTGCTTTAAAGGGCTGCTGACTCTGGACAATTTATATGCTAATTTCAGAAATGATTCCTCCTACATTAAATAAGGAGCTGAGGAATGTTCCAAAGGTCTAGACAGACCATGCCATTAACAGATTGGGTAAATCAACATTAATACTGCCCACAGCATATTACACCGTGTGAACTTTCTTCACTGCCCACACTTTACTAAGTTTAGTTCCACGTGGTTCCTCAGCTGACTGGCCAAAATATAAACTACATCACCTCCCTAAAGCCTCCCTGTGCCCATCTTGACCTTGGACTTGCCTTTAATATTAAACTTGAGGGGAAAAAAAAAAAAATCCCAAATGGTCACACTTTTTTTATTCAGGGTACGTTTATAAATGGTTTATAACGGGTTAATAATGATTAATAGATTATGAAAAATGTTAAAGATGCACGGACGACTGCAAACACTAGGAATTGCTGTTTGGCACCCAATACTAACTGAGCAGCCATCTAGAACATACATTCTAGCCCCAGCTCCATCAGTGTGAAGGCCAAGTCTGGCAAATAATTCAAATATCTTCAAACTTGTTTGAGCATTGACAAGTTCTCCAGCATTTATTAGTAGCATTCTGAGGCTATTATTCTTAAAGTACAAGTCAAATCTGTCTCTGAATTTAGACTTTGAATAAACAAAGTTGGTCTTAGACTAACAGAAAAATACCCAGGTTTTATTTTACTTCCAACAAAAATATCTTTATACGATTCCTCACATGGCATATGTAATGCTAGTAACATGGAACTGAAGAACTCAAAATGCAACCATCATCACTAGATGGATCATAAAATACCAGGATCAATTGAACTTTTAAAATTCCTTCTGGTTTTGTATCTCAGCTTAATAGCTACACTGCTAAAACAAGGCGCTGGTGCAAAGCATGATGCCGAGTCCAAGTGCTTAGCTGTCACAGAAAAAAAAAATCAAATCCCACTTGGGATGAAATTTTGGGTTCAGAAATAAATCAGCACGCGAAGCATTTACAGCATTTTGTGTATTTATCAGGACGCGACGAGTTCTTGCAGCATCACTTACTGGTAAACCCTAAAGCAGTAAATACTGTGAGGTACCTTCACGTGACAAAAACCTGATTTCTTTGCAACTGAAGTCAGAGCCCCTGATAGGCTTTTCTTTCTTTCTTCCACCCTCACATCCCTCCCTCCCTTTTATTTTTTTTTTTCTTTCTGCTTAATTGAGGATTACACCAAATCCATGTGAATGACACAACCTCGTAACTTTCTTAACAGACATTGCAACATTTCGGAGGTGCAGAAGTGAATATTAAGTCAGGGGAGCACTGGGCAGGCACCTCCTCTCATTGAATTCAATAGCTGAGCTTCCACGGAGTGCCAAGGGATTGAATTAGGTCTGTTTATAGTGTGGGTGCCAGCAAACTCTTTGTGCTTCATCCCCCTAACCAATCACTGCGCTATGACTTAATTATTTCACAGGAGCCACCTCTTAGCAAACCACAGCCAGGTGTGGAGTGAAAAAACCTTCCAAAAACCAGCCCAAGCAGGACCCCAAGCCCTGACACAGGTAATAAACACATCACACACAGCAAGGACACGTTTTGCTGTACCTGAGACACCTGAGCCAAATGGCTCCTGATAATGATCAGTGATGGCAAATTGGCAGCCTGGCAGGCTGCTGGAAAAATTCCAAGCTTCACCTTCCAGCTGCAGGAATGAAGAGGATATGTGTGAATGTGATCTTTGGCAGGGAACGGTACATTGTTTCCTTGCTGTGGGAAAAATGCTTAATGCTCCAGCGTTTCCTTAAAATAAGATTTTGAAATGAAACATTAGAGGTAGCGTTATTAACAATTATCAACTCTCCCGGGTAAATGAAAAAAACAAAACAAAACAAAACTTCTCCAAACCCATCTCCAAGCTGCAGGAGAGAAAAAAAGAAATCTAGTGTTTCATCCCTCGTTTTTTTTCTGAGCACTTCAGCAGACATGCTACAGCAAAGAGAACAGGCCTTTGTGTGCTCTGGGTTTTAAAAATCAAAGCAGCCCCCAACTTTCCTGTTCTTTTTCCCCATCAACGAATGAATGAGGAGATTAATCAAAATTTTGGGGTTGGATGATAACACTTGATATACTGAAAACAAGAACACACCTCAAATCACTTTCTGAATGGTGAACCTTGTGGATCTTAACCAGCTTCAAGGCACCACCATGAGAAATTGAGAATAAAAAGAGAGTGCCTTTGCCCTAGGTAAATGCTGTCCAGAGTGATGTCGATCATGCTTATCCACTTTTGCAAAAAAGGAACCCCAGAAAGCACGTAACAAACGTGCCAAACATTACAGCACCTAAATCACCAGTTCTTCTGAAAAAATATTTATCTTAAGCAATTTCTAGAGCATGAAATGGAATCACATTTACTCTAGGCACCTGTGAAATATTAAATCGTGGTGGGAATTTTATTTTTGTGTGTTGTTCACCCATCTTTTCAGGATACTTAGGAGTAAATTTTACCTGTTCAAAATCACTCCTTTCTCTTCATTGAGCTGCCTCAACACAGTCAGAAGAACTGCAAAAACTTTCCTATGAAAGACCATAATTGGATATAGAAAAATTTCAAAATACTCAGGAAGACACTCACAAAAACATTTAAAATTTGTTTCTAAACAATTGCAAACTTGTGGGGGAAAGCAAGTTTTCCCATTGTCAGCATGCAAAATAGGCACAGGACAATAGGCACCATGATTTTTCTGCAGTCAGGTTGGAAAATCCTTGAATGTGAAGTAAATGAAAGCCAGAGGCAGTGTGTTCCAAAGAACTATGAATTAACTAAGGGTTATAAAGCTGAGATTTAGAGGGCTGACTTCGCAAAGAGACAGAAGCAGCACAGTCTTGAAAAGAACACGAAATTTCAGTATTAGAACAGGTATAATGGATTTCTCTAATAAAATAAGTTTTTCCCAGCATCAGCCTCTTTCCTCAAGCGGTGTCTTTGCCCAAAAGAAAATAAGAAAATTCTGCTACATGTTTTGCCTTCTTCTCCCAAAAATCCCAATTTCCCAGTTAACAAATAACTTAATAAGCATAAAAACCACCACAAAGAGAAAAATTCAGGAATGATGTCAATTCACTGAAGTTAAATCACTGCCAAGAGAACAAAGATGATCTAATGTAAGAGCCTCATGACATCTGGTCCAAATACAAGGAACCTTCCTGTGACTGAACAGGTTTCTTTTCTCACATTCATCCTTGCCTGATTTTCCCAGCTTCTCACGACGAGGGACATCAGATGTCTCAGTTACTAGAAGTTGAGGCATCAGTTGAGAATCTCTTGCAGTAATCTGTACCAACAAAACAGCAATATAATTTTAGAGGTACCTTTCTTCAGAGAGTTCCCAACAGTTCTCACCTGTGGTATAAAAATAGGCTTTATTAAGCTCTGCAGGAGCTAAAAGCCTTTATTCCTCGAGGAGGCCATATGGCACCAGTGAACAAGGGTTTAAGGCTCCCAGGGAGCTGGGATCCAGAAAATGCTGCCTCTTACTGGTGCAAGATCATAACTTTTGGAGATAGAGAAGCAAGCACTGAATCCTGAGCTCAGTGGGAGGTTCAAAACGGGACAGCTCTTGTTCAGAGCTTGTCCTTGTTTCTGTGGGTTGTGGGCCCTGGGCTTGAATCAAACAGGAATCAGCATAGTTCAGAAAAACCTCAGCACTACCAAGGCAAGACTGTAAGGCTTGGCACCTGACATTCAGCGCTCAGCAGGAGCAGTGAACCACAGAGGTCCCACCCTATTTCAGGGACAAACAATTCCCAAAGCCAGCCCCTCCCTGATGCCTGAAGGAAGTCCACGGGGACAGCGCTAACTTTCTTATTCCCAGGCCAAGCGGCAGAAGAAAGATGTTAAATTCCTTCCAGTCCCTGAGTTTCCACATTTGGCACTGCCCATAAAGGAGGAGATTGATGGCATTTCCATGGGGGTGAGGGCAGAATGGGCAGTCAGAAGGTAAGAGATTTACCTGCAACAGCAGCAACTCACAAACCATTTTTTTAAAAGCCAGCAAACGAATTTTCAAAGTCTTTCAAGCACTATCTACCTTATCCAAAAAGGCCAAATACTCACGCTGCAGAATAAGTATGGAGAGGTTAACTTCTTCCTGAAAAGATAACAAACACTGCCCTGCTTGTCATATTTTTACTACAAAAACCCAGAAATTACTAACAACAACTATCACTTTTTCTGGCCACATTCACAGACCCCCTTGACTCTTTCCAGGAGAAAAAACGAATTTAGAAGTTTTATATGCTTTTATTCACACCAGCACCAAGATGTATCCTTTGGTCTGCCAGGGATATGGGATCTAATTTGGGAGCTGGCAGTCGCAGTCATCACATTAAAGCTCCTCAGTATCACAGAGCAAATCTCACCTGCAGAGACACAGCTTTTATGTTTACGTGCATATGCAAGTTTAGATATAAATACATATTTTTACACATATTTTACACAGACACAAACACACTTTCAGAGGGAAATCCTGTGTGTCAAACACAAAAGGCTGTCTCACCACAAATACCACTCCAACATCTCATCCGCAGCTGCCTAGGTATCACAAACATGCAGAAGAGAAGCTCTTCCAAGCTTTATTTTGCTGAGAATGCCATGGCAAGTGGTAAATGCTCTGCTGCCACCCAATGACGTTTCCAGGGATTGTCCGTTTCCCAAGCCCACTTTCTCCTATTCTACCACCAGGTTTTAAAAAAAATAATAAAAAAATCAGATTAAGGGCAGCATTTAGAGCCGGAGCACCTCGCATACCTGTGGTGCCTTGGCCTCTGGGGAACAGAGGGACACGGGGACATCACCTGTATGCAAATGGCCCCAGGCCCTTTTCATCATCCCGCCAGCAGCGGCACAACTTCATCTGAACCCCCCAGCCACAAAAAAACCCATCATTAAATTTTTACTGGTTTACAACGCGCTTTCCTTCGCACGGGAGAAGCAAACCTTTCCCGCAGCTGTTGTTATGCTTTATGAAAGGCCATCAAAGCGTTGTCAATGCCAGACACGCCGGCTCCCCGCGCCCTTCCCACCGCTCAGCTCCTTTCTTTGCTCCCCTGACAAAGCACAATTTGTTTTAGCCCTCGCCACTACGTCTAAATTTAGTTTGTATAAGCACACAAGTGGTAGCCCGTCAGGTTGAAGCGGAAAAAAGGGGAAATGCTGTAACGCGGGGCTTGAAGTTCACCCCACCTATAATTAAGTTCTCAAAATTTCAAACGTTTCCTTGCAGTAAAAGTAGACATTTGTGTGGTGCCGCTTCAAGGAAGCCCAAGAAACCAGCCAAGAAATTTTTTTGTCAATATGTATTTGCACACAAGAACAAGCTGCTCAGCTCTGAAAAAATCTGTCCAGAATTTTAGGGCAACGGCACGCGCATCTGCTCAAATTAGTGTAATTTAACATTTGTCAGCCCAGAGTATACAGTGAATTACTTTAAAACGTGGTTTACATTTTCAGTTATCAGCTTGAGCTGATATAAAAGACCCCGACTGCTCAGGGGTGAATGCTCAGCTGAGAGTTTATTGTCACAGAGGAATCACAATTACAGGTTTAAAGGAAGCCCAGCAGTGCCTGATTTATTTTCACCTATTTCATTGCTATTCTTGTTTTGGCACACAAGATGTAGCAGGATGTTCCTCTCACCAGAACATGCAGGTTGTTGAATAATACACCAAAAATCTAAAGGAAGGAAGAACTGACTTCTTTCCCAATAACCATCCACAAGAAAATTTGATCACTGCATTAAAAGATAGAAGTTACTTCCAAAACATTCTGTCCCCTGCTGCTCTCTGGGGTTCTCAAAGATCAGAGATTTTTTTTGAGACTCATTAACAGCTAATGGTATTTAACTATGGGACAAAAAAAAAAATTAGATTTGGCACTTTATAAGAAGTGCCACTTTCATACCCTTATATTTTCATACTCCAAGCACAGTGCAGAAGTGTTACAAACATCTTGGTACAAACAGATGTGTATTCCTGATAATTCGCTTCCTCAAAACATACCTTTTTATGTTTTGCCATTAAAAAAACAAAACCTGATTGTATTCCAACCCCCTTGATTCAGGCCCCAGCACTTAACTATGCTGAGAATGTTCCATTAAGTGCATCCAGAAGTGCTGATCACACAGCCCAGCCTGCAAGGTCAGTGTAAAAGGGGAGCTTGAACACCCTCTGCTGGCTAAAAACACAGCTAAAGAGCTAAAAAAACCCCCTCATGTTTAAAAAAAAAATTAAAAACTTTTAAAAAATAAAAGAAGGATAATATTAATCTCCTCTTTAGAAATTTTCATCTTTTTTGTTGTTGGCATCTCAAAGCGATTTTGCAGTGCCTGAAAGGAAAACTCTTGACCTCCCCTGTTTGAAGCAATGGAGTGGCAAATAGGGTTCAGTCCCCAGTCCTAAGAGAATTTTTTGTGGTCCAAGTCATTTTGGCTCAGTTTCTTCCCTGGACAGTGTTTCTTCTCTTGATCTACCTCAATTTCCAGAGAGAGGATTTCTGCCCCAAGGAGCCTACAGTGCAGATTCTGTGCCTGGTCAGATATTCCAGTGTCTTTAAACTCACTCCAAAATTATTTTGAGAGCACTGGGTCTGGCCTGCCACTACCTTGCACGGGATCAATAATTCCTACAGCACAATTAAGCAGCCAAGAAGATACTGCAGTCAGGAGGATGGTGACAGCAACCCCATAAAATGACCTGAAGCATAAATGGCAAAGCAGCCTGTGCTGGTCAGAGGGCTCTGCCCCGCTGACCCCCTGGTAAGCCCAGCTCTGCAGTGACCCAATTCAAAAGGCAATCTTTTACACATGTTTTGCTTAAGCCTGAACACCACCACAAGTGGGATTCAGACAGGCATTGATGGGTGACAAACCTTTTAATCCAAACCGCATCCTTATCCGTGTGGGATTGGGGTTTAATTTGGCTCTTCCTCATTTAATGAGCTGGACATGGCCCTCCCCAGACACCTGCTCATGAGTGCCTGCTGAAAAGCCAGGTAACACCTCTCTGTGCAGATCAGAATGGAAATCTGGTGCACAACTGCCTATGAGCTGCCTCACACCTACATTTCACAAGGTTCACGTCTACAATGCATGTGAGCCTTAGGATATTTAAACCTGAACCCAAACTCTCCTCATACCTCCCTTTCCAAAGTCTACACAATTAGGAAGCAGAGGATCCTGCTTTACAGATCTCCAGAGGACTGCAGCAGGATCGCTCAGGAGATGAGAGGAGAACCAAGGGCTTTGGAAAGCGTCAGAGGCAAAAGTTAATAGTCACTGTGGAGGGTCTCAAACAAGCAGATGTTTCAAACATGTGCCTAATTTTTAAGCACTGAGTTTGATGGCAGTAGATATTACAGTGGGCACCAACCCAAGGCAGAGCTGAGGAGGAAAGGCTAGTGGACAAAACAGGAAGAAAAGCAGAGCATGAAAAACATTTTTTCACATGCTCTCCTAGTCTGTGTAATCCACCCTAGAGAGGCCTCAGCAAGCAAGTTAACTTCAGACCTCAATTACAGCACGTGGGCAACTTTATTGCCCAACAAAAAGCACATTAGACATTTATAATCTCATTTTATTAGATTTTCCTACCCGTGACATTTACGATTGGATGTGTACGCGTGTGGGGTTAATACAAAAATCTATATTATATCTGTATATTATCAAGATTAAAAGCTCACCTGCGTGGCAGGTGCTGCTGCGGGCACATACTTGGATTATGGATTAACCAACTCCTATCAAAAACTGGGGTCCATCACCAAATCTAAAGCAAGGCAGGCAGGTGCTTTTCCTGCTGATCATCTAGCTGAGGGCTCTGATTGAGTTACACCAGGAAAGAATAGCTTTGCTTCCCTCATGAAATCTGATTACAGAAAGAGAGGGGTGACGCCTCACAGGACGCAGGAAAGCTTAAAGGACAACCTGTTCCTTCTGCTGGCTGCTTTGATCTAAGTTTTATTGTCTGGGCTTAACACCTTCACCTTTGATTTCACAGGGAACTTCTTTGGAGGCGTTTTCCTACAGCAATTGTCCAAATCTTTTCAGAGAAACCCCCAATTATCCAGGACACCGGGAACTAAA
Organism: Cyanoderma ruficeps; assembly: GCA_008694505.1. Classification (NCBI taxonomy): domain Eukaryota; kingdom Metazoa; phylum Chordata; class Aves; order Passeriformes; family Timaliidae; genus Cyanoderma; species Cyanoderma ruficeps. Next base: position 377,873 of record VZDJ01000384.1, read on the forward strand.
CACTTGTAGTTTTGGTGAAATACAAGATTACTCTCACTGGTATTAACCAGGTATGGGAAGGCACATTAAAGATTCAAGTTTTACTTTCTAAGATCAGTAATTATTTTAAAAATAAAAAAAAAAAAGCACTGTCAGCAGCTCAGCAAATCGTGTGAGGAACTAATTCATTCCTGAAGGCCAAGGAGACCTAACATAATAACCTAGGTGAGATTGGCTTTCCAGCTCATCCCAGAAGGATGCTCCTTGTCCAAGGCCATTGTTACACCACCACCACCACCCAGTTCAATGTTACACTTTTGCAGCAGACACAAAAAACCCAGCAGTTCTTTCCTGAGAGCAAACAAATCCAGCCTGCTTCTAGCCAGACTCCTACACATCCCACCCTGATTTTATGCATAAAAATCAAAATCCCTTCTGGTCTTACCAGGCTGTGAAACACAATCCTTACAATTCAACTCTAATTTCTGCATCCAGTCCAGCAACCTGTGGCTGTACTAGAGGTCATATTTCACCTTACACACACACACACCTGCTACACAGCAGAATTTGGGTCCTAAAAATGCACTCAATTCTCTATTTTGACACACATCTCCACCCTCTCAAAAGCTGATGATCCTTTGCCAGTCACTGTGCAGGGCAATTGGCCTCCTGGGCAGTTTTCCAAATTCAGGATGAATTGGATGAGCAAAGGCTCACCAGCTCTGAAAAGTCAGACTGTCCACTCACCTCCAGGAACAAAACAGAAGCAGTACAAAGGAAGATGAGGCTAAAAGCATTTTTGAAGTGTGCTTCAGGTCCGACAGAAGGCTGGAGCTGTTGTTTAGGATGATCATGCTGTATTTTTCCTCTAGTTTGTACAGCTGAAATAGTGACTTAATAACTAGAATCTATCAGTTTACTCACACTTACCAAACTTCCAGCACATGCGCCAGTCTCAGCTCACTCCTACTAATTACAAACAAGGTGGCAAATCAGCAATAGTCCTCCCTCCTCTCTTGGTAAGATAGGAAATAAGTAAATTTAGAACTTTAGAGATTCAAGGATTTTTTTTTCTTTTAACTTTTAAACAACGTCAAAAAGTTATATACAGGAATAGGCAGCAACAAAATCATAAACCAATTGATGTGGAAAAGTCAAAATCTTCTAAACATGCAACTGAAGCTCACAGCTGGTGCAAAAAAAAAAAAGAAAAAAATGCAGCATTGTGTGTTAGCAAAGGCTGTGAGCAGGGACTGCAGGTCTTATTCTTAACTCTCCCACGGATTTCAGGCTCGGCTGCGGGCAGATCACCAAATATCTCAGCTGATCATCTACAGAATGAGGATAGCAATATTTTCCTGTCCCAGCAGGATGTTTTCAGAAGAGTTCCTGGGAGGCACTGGCTGCAGTGACGGGGTCCATGAAAGTCTCTGCACAGAACAAAGACAACACCTGCTCCGCTGGTTAATGGGAAAAAGATGACTGAGACTGTTACAAGGGATTTCCAGCATTAAAGGACAAGCTGCAATGGCCTCTGGCTCACAGTTAAGAAATTCAGCATCAGGGAACCATTCTTTCATACAATTACTGTGGAAAAAATTTAAGTATAGGACTAGATAAGAAAATAATGCAAATAAACTACATCAATGGCTGGAATCCCACGCCAAATGCAACGTTTAGGTTTTCCTTTATAGTGGGTAACAGAGATAGCTCATCACAAAAATATCCTTTTGCTTCCTTTGGCAAAGAAGCGCACAGATGACGGAGGTAAACGCACACCACAGTTCTCCCTCCAGGATTGCAACAATTTTAGTTAACTAAGACACTTTTGAAAAGCATTTATTATGCCTCGTGACTCCATTTTATACAGTGTTGAAGCTCTTCTCATATTCTCTGTGGGAGATAATTATAGGTGGCTCTTCCTGTGGCTTGCTGGACATATCCCCACGTACTCAGTATTTGAAAAATGCCAGCTCAGCCTTGAGGTTTTTTTTTTTCCTGACCATCTTCTATCCCATCATGCAGGGAAAATTGTAGTTCTACAAATATAGAAAAGGTTTTGAGTTCACGATGAAATACGAACTTTAAGATTAAGGAAGTCTGATGATCTGGTGTTTATTCCTGATTTAGCAATACATTTCCCATGACCTTAACTTCATCACTTAGATGCTTCATGATCTGTTTTATCTTTTAAAAAAGAGATCGTAGGTCTGGAGGGTGCAGAAAAGAAATCAAGGCTTCAGGTTCTACTCTGTTGGATCCAGGGGAAACATCAGACTTATTTCAATTAACAAAATTAATTCTGTTAACTACTTCATGGTTACCTTTGGTAAGGTAAGGTTTTGTAATATTAGGCGTAATTACTACATCTTTGCTTTTTGTAAGGTTTTCCAGTTGTTCCTAAGATTTATGCAGCATCAGTCCCGTGGTAATAACTTCTGAATTCGTTCACCAAACCAAGTGTGAAAGAAGAGCTGAAGTGTGAGAGGTGTGAGCGTCACGCATTTTGTGACACCTGGGAGCGGGCAGAGCAGAGTGCCCGAACTAAGAGTCCTCATGAGGGAAAAATCAAGTTATCAGACCTACTTGGCTTGTCAGTGAGCCAACACAAACTGGGAGAAGGGCAACACGTGCCCTCTTCTTGCCCAAAAAGCTGATGGATTTAGAAATGAGATTAAAGGGGACCCAGCAGAGTGAACTGCACAGAGAACTACGGGGAGCAAGGTCAAGTATCAGCAACACAGCACACACGACTCAAGCTCATCCTCCTGGATTATAATGGGAAGCTGAAGGAGCTTAATTTTGGGTTTTGCTATCCCTACTTGCACACTGTAAACATTTGTAAGCCATTAGCTGGATCCAGCAGGACATGCTGTAAGGACAAAAGCTAGGTTTGTTACAGCCCCGGGAATTCTTTCCAGGGAAACCACAGAGAGGTGGGCGAGACAGGATCTCAGGGAGCAGCTGAGCCACCGGGCAGCTTCACAAACATCCAGCCAAAGCTCCAGCAGGTGACTGTCCCTAACAGCAGGTGACTAACCCTAACCCACCACCTTCTACACCAGAACATGCTACCAAAGAATACCACGGACTCTGCTAAGTTACGTGCAAAACCTGAAATGTTCTGAGAATGCTTTTCCACTGACCTCTCGGGGAAAAGAGAGACAGAGGAATTCCTGGTCTGTAGAGACGGAAACGCAGATGAAAATCAACCTGCCCAAAACCATCAATGCTCAGCTCCAGTGAGGTTTCACCTTGAAAACTGAGTGTGCCAAGCACCTACAGAGGATGCTGTGTGCCCCTAGAGTTGGGATATAACAGAGCAGCAGCACCCTTTAGATCTGCATTTTGAGACCAAGCACTTATATCCCACTTGCACATAACCTCTTCCACGGGCCCAGCCCTTAACTGGCAAAAACAATGGGAACAGAGGTGTCCAGCACTGCAGAAATCAGTACCAAGGGAAAGGCAAAAAAAACCCCACAAGAATCATTTCAACACCCCAATTATTTTCATGGTTGAAGAAGAAAACTTTTTTTTTTTTTAATAACGCAAACCTCAAATTTTACTTGATGACGTACATTCATTTTCATGATTTATACAATTATTGCATAAGAATTGTGGTCATTTACATCTTCCAGTTCAAGTGACATTAGGTAGTACAGTTTTGTATCAAATTCCAGTTACACTTTCAGTAAATTACACGAGCGTGAAACAAGAACAAGAGTGACTATTCCCTTCAGAATGCCTTCTCCACATTTGTCCAGATGGTAAAGATGACATAACGGAGACAGTTGTGATGTTGATGGCAACCCCACACCAATTTGTGCTGCTTTGGTAGATTGTAGTGTAATTTAATGGCAAAAAAAAAAATATATCAATCAACCACAAAACCCCAAAGAACCTTAAGAGGCAAAAAAAAAAAATAATCAAACTTGTAGGCTGATAAGAACGGGACACTTCCTTCTTGGCAAGGCAAAGCGACTTCAAGTACTCAGGAAAGTGGGAAACAAAAATAATTTTTCTCTTCAGTAAAAAGGCAAAATAAGAATGCTTCACCACTGTGTAATAATACATTGGTGGCAGTGATTACACTTCATGAAGGAACGGAAACCATCCTGACACGAAGCCACGCTGAACAGAACAAACTCAAACCCAGAAAAACCGTGTGCTGCTGCCTTCATCACCTTGCCACGGTGAGTGTTTTATGTGAAAATAAGCAGGATGATGCCACTGAAACCAGTGCAAGTGACTTACTGGGTGGCTTCATCTGGAACAGAGACAAGAGACTGCACACAGACAAGGGCATGGCTTAAAAGAGACAGGATTACAGGAGCAAATAAAGACTGCAGGAGGAGCTCAGAACTTAGCTCACGTTTGCTCTGCACACAGGAAAGCTGCAACACATTTTTTGCTCCACAGCACAAAGGAAATGCCAGCAGAAAGGTAAAGAAAGAGACAAGAATAATTAAGTAATTTCTGAACAGTAAGACAACAAGGCAAAAATACGGTTTTAACCTCAAATGCACCGTTAGCAGGGCAGAGAGAAATGGCAAATGATGAAAAAAGAGGAGGAAAGGTACAGAGGATGACTGCTTGGCACTACTAAAAAACAGGTTTTTTTAAATAGAAAAAGAATCAAGGGACTTATAAACAGTAGCCAATTCCCTCCCTCAATCCTTTGTCAACACAGAGGCGACCGCAGTGTCTGTTTTGGTGACAAGTGTCTCAATGAGAAGGCAGGGCCCCAAAGGGCAGTTTCATTTTCACATATAAAAACAGTAGTTGTGGTAGATTCTATTCCTCATAGCGGTTTACTCGTTATGTGACAGAGATTCAAGCACAAGCACCTTTTCAGAGGAATAAGGGATAACAAAAAGCACGTGGGCACAGCTTACTGCAAAACCTCCACTCTGGATTTGCTGAGAAACTTCTTTACCCTGTAAGTTTTACCCAGGTGAAAGTCAGTGGTACACAGCATGTGGTCATTAAGCCATTAAAGAATGTGATCCTGCAATACTGGTTGAGCACCTTCAATTCCCACAGGCTCAAATTAAAATTTCAACTGTTAAGCACTTTGATTATCCCATTCAACCTTTTTTTCTTCCCCTTTAAGTGAGCAGCTCCAGTGATCATGGTACAACATTCCAGCCCAAGTTCATTTCCCTTAGCTTTTCCATGGAATACAACACAGCGTAGAAAAGGACTTGGAAGAAAGTAAAAGGAAGAGGTTCAGCAAAGGGCGACATGAGAATATTGACTCTGAAAGAGAGCTCAGTCTTACCACACTGAAAACCACGAGTGCAATTGCTCCAGCCCAGGTTCCAACTGCCCTGAGTGACCAGAATGGCACAACAAGCATTAAACCCCCCCATGGAAAGCAAAGAAAAACAGAGGATGTGCAAAGCAGGCAGTCCCTGCCTCTAAGCTGGAATTGATTGTGTTCTGACGTGATTAACTCCCCAAAATTTGGTAAGATATGCTGGCATCACATTACAATAAAAACAGTGTTTCAGCTCTCGCTACAAGAAGATTAAGGATTTTGTTCTGGTCCTGCCTAATCCATTCATCAATTGCAGGGCACAGCCCTTGCCACACTCGCCTGCCAGAAAAGGGCAGCTCCACTTTCTTGTGCTGAAAAGAGTAGCAGGCTTAGTGGTTATAAAGTTCATGTTTTAAAGTGCACTGTCATTTTAAACAGACTTTCCCTGTTAAAAAAAAAGTAAACAAAACCTTCTGATATAAACACCCTATAAAAATAACAGCTGCAATGCTCCTCCTAAAATTGCAACTTAAAATCAAGTCAGCGAGGTTCAAATCTTTTTCAAAAAAAGACACGAACCCAAAATAAAAAAAAAACAATTCCCAAGCAAAACCTCACATAGTGTCCTACACGCCCCTCTCCTAACAGCATCTCACAGAAAATCCACCCAGTTTCTTCCAGCTGACAACCTCAAGAAAACAGAGGTCTAAATAAATCAGTCCTTCCCACCAGTCACCTGCACAACTGCAGGTGTGGGTGCTGGTGCAGTTTTTCCATCAACTCCTCCTCTGTAGGTTCTTCCAAAACATCTCTACAAAGAAAAAGCAGGAGTTGTTAGGGGCAGCAAAGGGAGCTTCCCAGCATTTGTTTTTTTGCAGTGTGCACGCTGAGATGTAACTGTGCTCGTTTCAGGGGAATGAAGCAAGGAATTAAAGTTACAACAAGCTGATGCTCCCTAAAGATGCATCTAGTTGCAAGTGATCCATCCTCTACAGATGTGTCATGGAAACCAGCAGCTGTTTTCCCACAAGAAGCGGGGAAGCAATTTCCTGCACGCAGCACAACACAACTGAAGGTCAGTGGATCTGTTTTCCTGAAAAAACTCCCAAATGAGAACATGCTCCCAGTGCTACTATTGAGTATCCAACACACACCACGAGTTCCACTAATGCACAATCATCAAGGATTAACTCACCACCCACCATTTCATAATGAGCCAAGAGCATGCATCACTTCCCTCATCTTCCCTTTTCTTCTTTCCCTTGTTTTTTCCTCCCTCAGCAGTTGTTCCCCTCACCCCCAGCACCTCTTCTCAAATCCTACTATGAGCAGAAAGCACATAAAGGTTAGGCTACCAACTCAGCTTAAAGCAGGCCTAACTAAAGCACTTTTCTCCAAATTAATAGGTGAAACAGTTTGCTTCAGAGGGAGGAAACAAAGGACATCTTGCAGCCAGCTTTCTTTAAAACAGACAAAAGAAAAAAAACAAACCCTACACTGATTACCAAATCCAACCCAACTCACCTGAACATGAGCTCAACTGTCCTCTGGTACTCAATACCTGAGAGAGACTCTCGCTGGCAGCGACGGTCCCACTTGTGAATGAAGTTCTGAAATGCAGAAGGAACAGCAAAAGACATAAAGGCTTCTTCTGATGGCACCAGGAAAGGGGTTATATCTGGTTTGCAGATAAGGTTTGGGAGGTGAACACTGATTTATTTAGGCATCCGCTTGTTTACTTGCTGCAGGTCACTACTTTACTCAGGCCTTTGGTTCAGCAATGAAATAATTTTCTCGTCACAAACTCAAAGGACAGCACAGCAGAGGACAGCCCTGCTGCCTTCAGCTCCTAGCAAGGACTGCCTCCCCAAGACAACCCTGTGAACTACCTACAGGACTCGCCTGATCTGAATTTCTTCCTCTTTAAAAAAACCAACAGTATTCTGCCAGTCCAGGTTTGGTCATGTCCCCTTACCCGTTGTAAATAACTCAGACAAATACCCAGGGGGTAGACACACAGCTCAGACAAAAAAAAAGGAGGGAAAACAGTGACATCCTGCTCTCCTGCTATGGAATGCTGCATCTTGGCTCTGACAGCAGCCTTTGGCCACAGCCCTGCAGAAACAAGCAGGTAGAAGATGTCCTAGACTGAAAGTTTGCCGTTCTTCCCACTGCGGTAAACTTCAATTCTCAGTACAGTCAGCAATGCCAAGAACATCTCCAAAAGCAACTTTCATAGGGTTTGGGATGGGGTGAAGTGCCCTCTACAGGCTCTCAGTTCCCTCCACTACCTAGGAGAGAAGTCTACAAGGGTGGAACCTGGAGGAGATGGTTATGATTAGCTCTCCCCCCTCCATCAGAAATTTGGATTTGCAGGAAAGCATGCAGTGAGTAACTAGCAGAACCACATGTTCTTCGTAGCATTGCTCAGGAAACAGCACTCCCACAGTTTCTCTGAAAAACTCTGGAACATGAACCCTTAAAAATAAGTCATCAATTCCACTCTAGTGTGGCACTAAACAACAGTGGTAATTCAAACTGGGCTGGGAAGAAACACAGAAGAACCAAATAAAATAAAAATTTTAAATTCAAATTGCTCACTTCATCTGCTGACAAATTAAAATGCAAAATTAAAATGCAAAATACCTGCAGCTTGAATAACTAATGCTGAATTTAAATGGCAACGTACAAGAGACGAGCAATTTTATGACACTTTAAATATTTCTCATCTTTATTATAAAGAGAGTGCTACAATGAAGTTGTAGATACCCAATGAGACACAGCCAGTTTTGTGACAGAACTGCAAATAAAACAGAATTCTCTAGGGAAAAGAAAACAATTCCTCAGCTCCTCAGGCACAGGGCAGTAAGGAGAAAGACAAAGTGAGCAAACACACAAACCCAACATAAAATTGTCTGGGTTCTTCTCACTTCCTGCACAAACCAGAACCCATCCCCAGGGTCTCACACCAAACAAACACACTTCCTTACCTCCAGAAGTAAAGCTACGAAGAGATTAACCCAGATGACAGAGGAGATCAACCACCAGGCTACAAAATAGATCTTTGCCCACCTGCAGATCAGATGAACAGACAATACGTAAAGGAGGCAGTAAACAACTCCAGCCTGGAAGCAAGTAGAGCACCATGAAAGCACTTTTTTTTTTCCTGCAAATATAATACTACTGCTTTCTTAATGGAAAAAGGGGCCTGGATCAAAAAAAAAATTGAAATTGTTTGCTTTTGATTCAGTTAGCAAAACAGACTCACTCTCCGGGGTTAACCAGCCAAGGGTCACTGGAACAGCTCAGCCCAGGCTCTAGCCAGCTCATTCAAACATTCCCCGTGAGGTCAGGAAATACAAATGGAAGGTATGGCCAAGGTTTTAAGTCTACAAAAAACTGGTCAGCCACAGAGAAAACACAGAAGCATTAGGTTTATTTCCTATGTGTCTGAATTGGTGCAGGAATAAAGGTAAGCAGCACCCCTGGGAGCAGATGGTAGCAACCGTGCCACGTGTGTACTTCTTGTTCAGGAACATTATTTATTATAAGCCAGATTTATATGTGATTTTTTCAGTATTATTACAGCTACTCACGGACTGGAATATCTTGAAAATGCATCCAAAAAGACTTGCCAGTTGTTCACCACCATCACATCCCACAGGGTCACCACGGCTGCCTAAACAACGGGAGTGCAACAGCGTTCAGGTGGCTGCACCACAGGATTTAACCACAGAAAATGAGGAGGAAAGACAAGCAGAGAGGGGAGGGAGGAGGGATTTCCTCCAGGATCAGACTCACAGCAAAGTCATCGAAGTTGTTGGGCCAATATTCCAGCTGCTCATAGGTGCCACACTGCAGAGTGACGTTGTCACGGGTGGTGTTGGCAGCACTGCAAGAGATCACAGGCCGATGTGAGCACAGCTCCCTGGGAACTCTGCTTTAGAATATTCCTATGAGCCCCTTGGAGAAAGTTAGAGTATCTCATACAGGCAGAAAAACAAGGGAAAACAGTGCAAAAAAAAAAAAAAAAANAAAAAAAAAAAAAAAAAGGCAGTTCTGATAAAGCAGGGTAAAATTCCAAGCTACAGATAAGCATTCCTGCTATTTCAAAGGAGCAAGAAGAAACAGAAGGAGCAACAGATAATGATGAAGCTTTGTAATTTAACATTAAAAGTAGGATGGCTGCAAGAATGAGAGGGAAAAAAACCCCAACAAACAGCTCAGAGGTAAAAAGCTGCAGATGCTTTTGAAAAAACAGATTCTTTCTGAGTGGTGATGTTTAGAATCTTACCTGGTGTTTCCCAAGGGAACAACAGCACCTTTAAACAGCATTATGCCAGTTATAGCAAATGCATAGAAAACCACCTGGAAGGAACACAACCAACGATTAGCTTTGAATATTTGTCACATATATATATATATCTCACAATATAATTATTGAATTATTTGAATATATGTCACAAAGTAAGAAAGCAAAATGCAATTAACACAGGATTTATGTTAGTAGCACTGTTGAGGTAATTGCACCAAGAACAGTGCCTGAAGCTTTTAAAGTGAAATTACTTCCCAACTGCTTGTTTTTACTTTTAAATATTCTACCTAATTTTCGGTTGTTAAAAGGCATTAAATCATTTTCTCACCTGTTTTACTTCTCTGTGCCTCAGACTGCTGATATTTAACTAAAAAAAATTCAAATAGCGACTCAAAGCCAAAGCTCAGTACCAGTGTTTAAAAGAACAATCCAAATATCTGAGGAGTTTTCTGCTAGAGCCTATGAAAATAAGCTTTTAGTAAGCTTACCTGAATGACAAAACTATGCCAGTGTTTTATATTCCATCTGCAACTTGCTTAAAAAAATGCCAATTAGCCTAAAAATAAAGTTTTCAATAACACAAAGGATTTAGGAACTTCTGTCTTGTAATTGCTGAAAATGCAAACTTCTTTATAAAGAGACACCTTTCAGTCTTCAGCAGTTGCCTAGGTGATATTGCAATTTTCATCCTAAAGAGATTGCTCAAGAAACAACCTACAGCTTTGCTTCTCTGAGAAGCAGCCATTTGTCCCAGGAAAGCTTGAAGCAAGCTTAGTCTGCAAACAAAAAGTTTTTGGTTGGGTTTTTTATTTGTGGGGTTTTGGTTTTTTTTGGTTTTGTTTGTATTTTGCTACAAAACAAATCCAAGCATGGGAAGTCTGGAAGGAATAGAAGAGAATTGCCCTGGCCTACAAACTTTTGAGTGTCACTGAAGCTGATATTTCACAGCCTGCCAGAAGATGGGGTATCCGCCCTGGCAATAAAATTAATTTTCTTTTTTGAAAACAAAAGATATATTTAAAACACTCACTGCCTGAGAAATTAGCTGATCAGTTACATTATTTTATCAGCATGTGTGTTCCAGGCTAGCATTAGGAAAGGTATTTTGCATCAGCTGGCAATGGAGTCAGATTTCACCAGGGCAAAAGCTCAGTGAGAGCCCCCATGTAGCCTCAAGCAAAAGCAAATTAAATTAAAGGAAGGGGAAAAAATACTCTGGCAGACTTGTGTCAGAAATGTGTGTTGTACAGCACAACGAGGTTTTTACCAAGTTAGATTTGCCCCAACCAGTATCTTGATTTCAAAGTGCAGCACAAGCCGATTTCAGGCCTACCCTCTGCAGATAAAGTAGAGGTTATTTAATGACAAAAATAGATATTCTGGTTAAATTGCACGGTAGGTATATAGACCAGAGCAACACATCATTGATCTCTAACCATTCAAATTAAGGCACCCAGGAAGAAGAGCAAAACCAAACCTAGCCAGGCACTTCTTTGCCCCTCATGGTAGCAAAGCCAGAAACTCAAGAGTTGGGAGAACTTATGCAATGGACATCACACATTGTGATCCACCCTTTAAACACGTTTGTTGAGTGGATGTTCTACACAGACACACCTGTAACAGGATGGCAGAGGCTCTCAAACATGTCCAAACGTGCCATCTCCAGACCTCCTCAGCCAAAAGCAATTTTAAAGTTGTTTTTGCTATTTATTGTAACATAAGCAAACCAGGGCAAGGAAAATGGGTCTGCTTTTAGCATGGATGAGTTTTTATTGGAATCCACACTACCCAAGCTAAGGCAAACATTCAAAAGGAAGCTTTAATCAATCTTTTAAAGGTAGTTGTGGTGAAGAGGGCACTGCCACCGTGTGCTGGCCACCACAAACCAGCAGTTTATTGTGGCTTTCCAAGACGTGCCCTGGGGAAGAATTGGCTGGTTAAGGTGAAATGTTACTGCTGGTGGTGATTGCACAAGAACCTTGTTCACTCTGTCGGTGACATATCCTTATCATACTATAACAAAGGAAATTACAGTCTTGCCTCATGACTTACCACAAGGATTCCTGCAAAGGCTCTCAAGTTCTTCACCAGATCCAGCAGTGTAGTAACAACCAAAGCCATGAACTAAAACAGAGCAGAATTTTGTACCTATGACACCCATCACGCTTCCAATCCCTATCAATTTTTTACTAAAAGGACAAAGAATCACAGCAGGAGAACCTGCCTGTTCCCTCAGCAGAGAAAACCAGCTCAAAGAGACAGTGATTTTGTGAGGGGCTGTGCAAAATCAGGGCAGTTAGAGCTGAGCTATTCCACTCATGGGCAAGAGAACTGCAACCCACACGTTATTCTGAAAGGCTCTAACAAAACTTATAGCTTGACCCACAAAGAAAGCAGAGCTGTGGGGGGAAAAGCAATCACCTTCATGTTGGGGATAATCCTCAGGAACCTGAACACAATTAACATGTTCACCAGCCTCACCATGTCCCACAGGGATAACAAGCCCATGAACTCGGGTCTCCTAGGAAAGGCAGGAAAAAATAACAGATCAGAGTTATTCCCACGACAGGAAGGCACAGTTAAACCTACTGGGCTACAGGTAACTGTAAATACATTCATTTCCTTAGCAGCAATCTCAGCTACAGTAAACTAAAAACTGATGAAGGAAGGAATCCCTTTCACCTGGGCTCTTAGGTATGTACAGAGAGCTCTCTGAAGTGCATTTTTGTGCCTTCTGCTGGGGAGGAGGCCCCAGAGAAGGTCCTGTCAGAAAACAAAGTGAATCAAAAGGTCTGCTAGAGGGAGAAACTTCAGGAACTTGCACAAAGATGGGCATCAATCCTTCAGGGTCAAGCTGAAATATATTAGGTTGTGTATGCTGTACCAAATTGCCACTCCTGCACCCCTGATATGCACAGACCTGCCAAGATATTATCTTAAATCACATTACAATTAAAACAAATGCATCCTTCTCAGAAGAGCTACACAGAACTCTAATAAAACACCAGGAAAAAAAGAAAAATTCTTTCACTTATCCATATTGCATGGCCTCTAATGACTACAAGGGTGTGAAATCCTATGAATTTGGTTGATTAAAGACTGGGCATAGCATCATGATAAGTATGATAGTGTGTGTGCTCCCCCAAAGGGCAGCAGGTCACAGAGTTTACTCACCAGCCAGGGTGAGGAAATCCATACACGGCAAAAGTTGCAATCTCCAGAATCTTTGGTTAGGAAAGAAAAAACAAAAACAAAGCCAAAACTTCACTTTGTGACTCCAAGTTCCAGAAATTATGCAAGTTCCTTGACAGGAAACATTTTTCAAGAACTTTAAGGCACTAACTGGACCCACTTTAAAGCTCTGAATTGTCATATTTGCCTAGTTATTCCCCAAACTAACCAAATGTACACAGAGCATCCAATAGTGACTCATGAAAGGATACACAGTGAAACCCATTAACCATGAATTTAACCTCATCTGCCACATCAGGCTTTGACCAAATAATTATTACAGTAGTCTGATTTTTTTTTTTTTAATTTAAAGAGAAAAGTGGTTTTAAACTGTTAAACAGAATGCCTCATGCAGTTATTCCAAAAAACTGAATTTTTCCAAATAAAATTTTCAAGGCTTCTTATCAGGAAAAGCACCTTTTCCACGGATTTAAATAAGCCAATCTTCAGAACACAGACTCTAAGACAACCATGCACCACCAATGAAAACTTTCCAGCCACAGAAACCCACAACAGAGGCTCATGTTGTCCAGCTCAGCAGATCAGTGTTGGAAAGAAAAAGCTCTTGTAGTTCCCCTAACTTCCCCAGCCAACCAATCCAAGAATGTGGAAGCCAACAAAGCACTTACCAGCAAAATTACAGTCAGAAGTCCATCAAATCTATTGCTTGGGTAAGACAAGTATCTCTTCAAGCCCATTGCTAAGATTTTCAGCAGCATTTCCAGCAGATAGTAGAGGATGAAGAAGCAGTTGATAGCCTTCATCCCCCAAAAGAAAAACAAAAAAAAAAACCATTAGAATAACTGATATCTCAGGGAACAGCAAAAAACTGCGTGGAATTTTGTTGCATCTTACCCCCAGGAAGAAGTCATCTCTTTCAGACGGCTGCTTATCTGCATCCATCACCAAAACCACCTTGAACAAAAAATATTCTATCAATCTACTGCTTCACTGCTACATCGAGGAGATTTTACAGCACAAGAACAGTCTTTCATGCTTTGCACAGACCTTTCCAAGCAGCTCAAAAGACATTTTTAACTGCAAGTATTCCCTCTTAACACATTGCACGATTAAAGCATGCCAAAAACCCAACTGCTAGAAAAAGTAAAGAAAAAAGTTAAAGAACAAAAGCAGAAATTAAATCTGTAGCAGAGAAAAAACAAAAAACAATGACTAAAAGAAAAAGAAAACCACTGCCCCACAACAAAAAAAACCCCTTTACTTACACAAATAGAAATAATGTTTGCCAGGGCTACCACATTCCCCAAGTAGCCAAAGCAGGGATGGCCAAAGGCAAACTGCATCTTCTGCATAAAATGGGATTGGTACTCTGGACTGGGAGGGTGCTGAGAAGAGCACAAAGGATTTGCTGAGTCACAAAGCCTAAGCATTTTAAAAATAATAAAAGAATTTTAAAAACACACCCCGTCTCAGATTTAAAAAGAACCCAGAGAGTTTCAAAGCAAAACTTCAGGGCCACAGGCTGATTTTGACATTTCATCTGGAAAATGTTTTCCAGCTGTGGCTATTAGCAGCAGGAGATCATTCCTGACTGTGGCACAAGGTAATGGCAAAGAAGGGAGATAATCCAACCTCTCTCCAATGCCCCAAGCAGATAAACTAAACACCAAGTCAATATTTGTACACATCCCTTTCCCCTTTCCCAATGTTAAATCCAGAAGTCTTAGTTACATGCAAACATAGAAAGAAAACCACTAAACTATTTCAGGGTTAGGAAATGGTCTTTTCTTTCTCTCTCTCCCCAAGTGGAGAAAACTGCTTTCTCTGTTCATCTTCACCTCAACACTGAGAGAATCCACATTTTGTTCTTCATTCAGGGATTGAAGCTATTTTGCCTCACTAACTCACTTTAAAATGCTGACAGAATAAACAAAGGTTTATTTTGTATGTTTAACACCAGCTAACGATCCCAAACTAATGCTGTAAAAGCCCCCAGAGCCATTTTGTTTGTGGCTATAAAAGCAGCTCACAAAAACCTTGAAAATCAATGCCATGTGATCACACCTTGTGTTCACAGGCTGCAAAGTTTGTTTATACACTTTAGCAGAGTACTCTCACTTGTTTTTGCACAAGACCAGACAACTTCTGATGCTTTAGAAATGATGATCACATCCATACTTGCTTAATGGCATCTCTGTCCAGTTCTTCAAAGAGCTTCTGGAACTGGGCAGCTGACAGCTGGTCACAGGAGTACACTTTGAGTGACTTCACATGAAAGAGAAACATTCAGATCAACATCTGCAACAGGAACATCTGCAAAGTTTGCCCAAACCCCTCAGACTACCTTGGACATCTAGGAATAAAGATGGAATTCGAGCTGTTGGAGTAAGGTTCAATATGGCTCTGCTTTAACACAACACTGCCAAGTGACTGGAGGACACATCCAGCCTTTTCTGTTGTCCCTCTCTGGGATCACATGCTCTTCTGACTAACTTAAATCTTTAAATCTCATGTAGTAGTGCCAGTGTTCTGTAATGATCCAAGGAATGCTGCAGCAGAGGGCAGAGCTCTGGATCTGCTAGCCAGGATTGACAGTCACCAATATAAAGGTTAAAAAAATCCAGTTCTTACTGTCACGATGGCTTGCTTGCAACGAGAATCCATCTCAGCTTTCTGCAGCACCTGCAGTAAGGCCCCAACACTGGCACAGGACCTGTTTAAAAGGAAACAGAACGGGCCCTGCTACAGATAACTTTACAGATGGCAAAATGAGCTGCTCCAAATGTGTTCTGCCTCCTTCACGTTTCGAAAAGCAAACAAAACTGGAAGCAGGAAAAAAGGGAACAGGCTCCCTACGAGTCACAGTGTATTTTGAACATCCAGCTACAGAAACAATAAATAAATGAGATGAGCGACAAACTGCCGTTCTCGAGAATGGATCCTCAGCAAACATATTAAAACAAAACAAACATATCAAAACAAAACAAGAAGACCAAAAATCTACTACTTTTTTTTATTTTTGGGGCTAGATAATCTGGTGTTTCAAGATCCTTCACTTACTGTTGAGCACTAGCAGGAGTCTCTTTCAGGGAAGACAGCACCTCAAACGCAGCCCGGATTCCCAGCCGCCTCCTGAAGAGGGAGGACTGAACTGATTTCTGAGCAGCAAAAAACACCACAGAGGAAACAATTTACTCACACTTCAGGCACTACCGTGTCCTACAGCCAGATAATACGCTGACCCTTGGGCACACATCCCAGATCTGTGATTAGAGATCAGAAAAGCAGACTGCCCTGGGCCTCGCTCCCTCCAAGAACTCCGCGTACGAGGAGGAAGGAAGCGAGTAAGCAAACAAGTCCCTGGAAGTCAAGTAAACATCCAGGTTGTGGTTTATTTTTAATTCTGCAGTGCACAGGCACATGCCTCTTCCAGAGGCACTGGCAACAGCAAAGCTCAAGCATTCACAGAAATTCACACAAGTGTGCAGAGAGAAGAGTAAGAGAGCTTGTCCTACTCCAGCTTCTTGCCCAAAAGCACAAATCCATGTTTTTCATGCTTTTTTTTAATTACAGTAATCATTTTCTAACTCAGTTACTTTATTAGTAGCCAGATTATGTCATCCTGTCATGTAAGAAAGAAGAAAACTGGGAAAATTTTCTCAGGGATGGGATGAAACGGAGGAGGAAAGGATTGCCAAAACCCAAAAATCCTTTCTGCACCTGTTCTGTTTACACACTGCTCTGTCACCTTCCCTCTGAGTAACATTGCCTCGGGCTCATCATCCAACAAACTTCACCTTCTCTCTGGAACTCTACTAGAAAAGCTACTGGGCCAGTGTGGATAAGGCCTGCCCACGTTGGGACTGAATGATCTCTAAGGCCCCTTCCAACCCCTTAATATTCTCTGATCTGCAACAACAGCTATTTAAACAGCACAGCAGATTTCTTTCACACAGACCAAGGTGAAGTTACTCAGCCACTTCTCCTTGTTCAGTCATACAACATTTTCTTTTTTTATTTCCCCCCATAATAATCAAAATTGCAGATCCACAGCATACTTGGAAATATGCAAGAAGGCAACTTTATCACAGGAGGGGATCGGGCTGTAACAGCACATAAAGGGAAAAGTATCTGCATCAAAGAACGTTTAGCACCTTAAAACTGCATCTGCAACCAGAGTGGGAGGGCTCCTTTAATGGACAGATAAAAATTAACTCTTCAAAGGTTTAAGGTTATGGCAGAACACAGAAATTAGGAATGCTTCACTCACCAGGAGGTACCCTCGAAACTGGTTGTATATTATTGCTGTAAGCAAATTCATCAAAAACAAGTTGCCTGTTGGAGAAAAAGAGGCAGTAAAATTTACTGGACAACACCAGTTTCTCAAAGAAGTCCCAATGCACGCAGAAAATCAGATGCAAAACTCAAAGAGGGTTGGTTTGTCTTGTGTCTGATTTCCAAAACGTTTTTAATGATTGAATACACTGTAATGTATCCGTTCCCCTGTGACATGTTACCAAAAAACTGTAAGTGCCTCCCAATGAGAATGATCTCACAGACACTAGGAAATAACCGGAAGAACCACAAAAACTGAGAAATTCATGATTGAGATTTCCTGGAGAAATAAAACACTGCAGGTGGCATGCACAGGTGTCAAAGCTGAAGTGCATTTACAGTGCTGAAGACAAGAGGCAACTCACCCAACACAGTGAAGAGGATGAAGAAGATTGAGTACGCTCGATTCTTCGAATATGCAGGTATCATCACTGTATCAAATTCAACACAAATAGGAAATGATATTTTAATGCTCAAGATGCACAGCAGAGACCTCTATGAACTCTTTGGCAACTGGTAAAAGCTCTCATACAGCTGAGAGGGGCATATATAATTACACCACAGAAAGGCCAAGAATCAAGTCGCTAAAGGCATGAAAAACCTTCCCACGACCTTCCTCTGGCTGTACTAAGAACCATCAGCTGAAAGAGTTGTTACAGTAGCCTGAACAGAGCAATCTTACTCTGCTGTTGTTCAAAAGGAGAGACAAGAGTTATTTCTGAGAGACTGCTCACCATCAGGATTATTTGCAGTGGTCAGCAGGACCAGCAGTGACGTCAGGGAATCCGGCAAATTCCGGAAATACGCCACCCACTCCTTATCCTGCTGGTTATCCTAGGCAGAGATGTGCTCATTGTCAAGAGAAATACCAAGGAATTTTTTACCAAAAAGAAGGGGGGGGGGGAAAAATTTAACTTTTTTCTTAAGGATTAACATCAGTCAACAATCGAATTCTTACACGCGTGATCAAATCCACCCCGTGGAAAAAGCAAAAGCCAAACATAAAAATTAAGGGAATGTGCATGAATACAGAGCAATCACATCACTTATTAACAGCAATTAAAAAACAAAGGAAGAATGTGTAGTTAGCACCTCAGACCCAGGAAGAACAATCGTGTCACAAACTGACAGCACAGGACTCACAACCTTCATCAAAAACACACCCCAAAGATCTGAGTGTGATAAATTAAGATACAGAAAGTCTAGAAGAGAAGGAACATATCAAGATTGCTGAGCACAAAACTTATTTTAACCACAAAATTTCAATTTTGCCTTTCAGAAGAAGGAAGAGAAAAACAAAAGGAAAACCCAAAGGGATCAGAAACCAAAACTAGCACATGCAAAAACCTACCAGGGCATGGCCAGGGATACCAGTATTGAAAGGTGAGAAAACACAGAAGAAACTAAAGCTAGCAAATAAGCTAGATAAGGAAGAGAAAAAAAGAAATGAGTGATAACATAAATGAAGAAGTGGCAAGAGCTTTGGAGACAGAACAGCACAGAGGGTTTCAACAAAAGCAGAGAAAGTAACTCAAGGGATCAAACTGGGTAAATGTATAAGGAAGTCTCCTGTATTCACCATGCACCTGTTAGAGCTCCCCAAATGGACTTCAAACTCAGCACATCTGACCTTTTCCAGGGAAAACAAGTTTCACCAGTCTGACTATACAGCTAGACAAGAAGCAGCTGTTGCAAGGAGAGAAAAAAGGCGCCCAGATCTACCAAAGCAGCACTAGAACTGATTACCTTAGTTCGGGCAAAGAGCAGCATGGCAAACATGGTGAAGAGAGACAGATGAACAGCCAGCAGTAGAAGAACACTGTTGGAGAGAAAATATATCCAAGTATTAACAGTTAATTTGTATTATTCTTGAATATCCTCTGCTAAAAATGCAAAACGAGGCCATGTAAAGAAAACCAGGGGTGTTTTGAAGAAGTTTTACAGAGATAACAGCAGGAGATCTGAGTTTGGAGACAAAATAAAAATCATGCTTATGTGCCTCAATCCTTCCCTTGCAAAAGGGCTCAGAAAAGCAGAATCAAAACCTCCCACTTGACCAGCATTAAAACACCTCTGTCACATACAGGGTCATGTGGAAGTCTAGAGATGCTGTGCAGACAGTTCCCACAACCTTCACCCTCTGTGACCTGATCTCGTTGAGCTACCTGTTCCAGAAGGAAGCTGCTCAGCTGCCCCACACCAGAACAAAAAGGGAAACAACCCTTTACTAACAACCACCCTGTGAAAGGATGTTTTCTGCGCTATAACCCACCTGGCCATCTCAGGCAATGTGCTGTTGATACTTTTTAGAGTTTTCTTCATCATAGAGGAATTCTGGAGGAGGAAGAAGGGGCGAAGGATTCTTCTTATTCTCACACTCTGCAGAAAGCAAGGGATCAGACACTGAGCTCCTGCAAGACTGGCAGCACAAATACTTTGAATGCAAGTTTGTCAAAAAAGCACTTGACACACACACACGGACAAAGCCAACAGAAAAAGAAGTGAGCTCTGCTCTTCTGAGCTCACAAAACACCAAAAAAGATTCCACACCTCATTAAATTTGAGAGGAGTGATTGCTTTAAAAACACACACTGACATTCCCACAGTCTCATCAGGCCACTAATTAGAAACAAGCTAACTTTACTGCTCAGTAGACACAACAATCTGGCAAGAGATGGCATTTTTGTATTTTCTGCCAAGGTCCATCTCAAGAAAGGGATTAATTAATAAGAGAGCTACTTCCAATAAAAACAAATACATATTCTAAAAAATAAGTGCCTAATTTCAATTTTCAGACTGTTTGTTTTGTAATTAAAGGGCCTGTTTATTACTTAGCAGTTTCTGTCTCTGACAAGACTCAAGCTACAATTGCTTTTTTTCCCCACAAAGCTACAGCAAATAATCTTTTTGATTCGTGCAGTCAAGACATTTGCAAGCCTTCAAGTTATTCCTGTCACTTATTTGCTACTTCAAGTGTTTCAGCATTCCGCATTTTAGGATCAGTCTTCTGTGGGCCACACTTAACAGCAAAAAAAACCCATAAAAATGACTTTCTTTATTTCTATTCTCTCATTCATCCATCCCAGCAGTTCAACTGCTCCTTCTGCCACTGCTTTGTGTTGGGAGGCTCCTGTTCAATCTACCTGCCCACTGTCACACCTCAAGATTTTACATTTTAAAGATAATGTGTCTCTCATTCACTTCCCAGCGTTTTTAGCCGATTTTTTTTCTGTGTTTCAGTGAATTATCCAGCTATCAAAGACCAAAGTAAAGCAGTCCTTACCTCTTTGCAGAAAAAACTCAGTGACACAATCCAATCAGCAAGGGAAACAATTAGTGTCAGTATATAAGCCATTAGCCATTTGTTTTTCCAAAATTCTTTCCATCCAATCAAGTAACTCTGGATGAGGGGAAAAAAAAAAAAAGAGTGACCATAACTTACTTTAATAATAAAATCCAATACCCTAATAAGTCAGCATCAATTTTTTTTCCAAGTACTTGCAATTTTAAATCAGTGCTCTTGAAAAGCTCTCCTCGAAATCCAAACAAAAATACATTGGTGAGAGATTTTTTTTCTACAAGAACTAAAAAAAGGTCAGTAAAAGTGAGAGGTGCACACAGGCCATGCGAGAGAAATCCTTTGAAAGCAAGAAAATTCTTCCACTTGATAAACATAAAAAGGGACTTTCCAAAAATAAGTATCCCAAGAAAAGTCAATTTCTGACAACTTTTATTGTGTGTAAATGAACTGACACATATTTAATACATACACCCTGATTTTACAGCTCAATACAAGCAGCTGAGCCAAAACACTTTCACTCTTAGAAAAAAAATCACTTTGTTTCATACAATCAGGAAAATTAGGTTAAAAAAAAAAGGAATGAGGTTGTAATAGACCATGGTGATTTTATCCTGCAAATTCCTTCTGCCACACTAGTGTGTGTGCCTGCTGTTTCACTGAGCAGCACAGGAGGGAGATGCTCACCTTCACAGAGACATCAGCCACGAAGAGCAGGAAGCAGAGCAGCTCCAGGCCCTCGGTGAGGCCGCAGGGAGGATTCCAGGCGGGAAGGCGGTACCGCACGTCCGAGGTGACCGTGAGCGAGGAAGGCTCCTCCACGAAAGCCAAAGCCAAGATGACAGTGATGGTCAAGCTCAAGATCCTGTTTGGAAAGAGATGAAATGAAAAACGAAAGCGACGAAACCGTAAAAAAAAGAAAAAAAGCCACCCCGAAAAACAGCCACAAAAGGAGTTAAAATAGTAACAAAATACTCAGAGTAAAGCAATTTTCTCTGAAGCAAACCAAGCTTTATGATATCATATTTCATTCAAATGGGTTAGACCACAAGGCAGAACTTGACTACAACGTTGTTGCCTGCACCGGAGAATGACCGGAGGTGGTGTCCTTTTGAAACTAACAGCAGCAAACAATCCTGCCGGCATCCAACGTGTTTAGAAACAGACACTTTGAAAACTCTCAAGGCACAGTGCTATAAATCGTGCTCATTAGTCCACTCATGCAACAGGGCTGTGGCTGCTCCAATGAGCCATCTACGTCATCCCACTCCCACCAAATTTGCTGCTCTCCACTTGATCGTGTTCACATGTGGCCAATCCCCTTGCTTCGCACAGCAAGTTCTTATAAAGATTAAAAAAAACCCAATTATCTATTTGTCTAACAAGCAAGAAAGACCAAGAGTAGTTTTCCAGAAGGACTACCTCTTACACAAAAAAAGCAGAGAGAATAACCAAGTTCTTACCACTGGCAAGTCCTGGAATAATACCATCGATAAAGCCACAGGGATTTGGAGTCCACACGGTGATTTATGGATCGATACTGAAGGCAGGAAGCAAAAAGGCTAATTCAAACATTACATTCACTCTGTCTCAAAGATCAAGTGACCAAAGCAAACCAAATTAGTACATGTTATTTAGAGTATTATTAGAATTATTAGACTGTCAGGTCACCCATGACCACAGAGGTATCCTACATGTGTGAAAAGGGAAAGATTTTGAAGAAGTTCTGCTCCCCAAACGCCACACAGCTGCTCAGACAATTAAACTGTGTGCCAGTCACCTGAAGCAAGCACTGCCATCATTTCAAATAGCAGCATTTGTAATAGTTTGGTGACTATTTAATGTACTTGCCAAAATGGTCCACCCACTTAAATCCCCCCCTCTCCAACATTCATTCCATTCATGGATCTTCTTTTGCCTTTCTCTTCCAACAGGCCATAAGATGCCAACAAATTAATTCTGAATGTAAGACACCTCAACCTATGTCCTTGAATAAAACATGCTTTTAGATCAGGAAGTGCCTGTGATTCTTCAGGAATGCCCAAAATCCATCCCTCTTCTGCGACAGCTCCTGGGTTGTTCTTACTCTGCCCCTGCTGAGTAGATGCTTCCAGAAAGTGGCCACACCTTAAATACATCTGACCCCCAAAAATCTCCCAACCAAAAGCCATCTAGATGGAGTAAGAAAGATCAGGAACTGCCCTCCAGCATTCCCACTGCCTGGGAGAAAACAGGATCTAGGAACCTGCAGTAATGGCCAGTAAAGGAGAGACAAAGAGGGAATCAAGATTTCTCAAAGGCACCAAATTCAGCTGAAGAGTTGCAGCGTCTCACTTAAAGCCAGCCTTAAACTCTTAAGCTTTTACCAGACGTGCAAGTAGTCAGATTGAGAGGCAAATTACAGAGTTTGCTCAAATAGTTTCTCTCAGCAGTAGGTTAGTCACTATCAAAACACCCACAAGCAAACCAACCCAAACAAATAAACAAACAAAAAAACCACCATGAAAATCACTCCACAAACCAGCACAGTCTTCTGAAACCCTTAAGGAGATTACTTCATTGCGGGGAAAAATATTTTTCTCCTAGGCACGCCGGAGGAATTTGAAATTCTGATTTTGCTTTGTGAACCGAGATGGTGGTTTACAAACGTTGCCTGAACTCAGAAAAACTTAAAAACTGCCAGAGACTGTGACAAACACCCAGCATGGGAAGCACAACAGCTAACAAAAAAAAAAAAATTACTTACTTGTATTGCATCTTCAATAAATACTATGGCTTGGTTTATGTAAAGGTCATTATCAGCTCCAGCACCTATGAAGTCAAAAAAATAAGAATCACCTGCTGCCATTTTGGATAAACAAACTTTGGACAAAGCAGCTAATCAGTTAACAGAAGGTGCACAATCATGCTTCTCTTGACAAAGGGCACTGTACACACACAAAAAAAGGGAGAGTTCCAGCCACATTTGCTCTGTCAGCAGCACTGTGCATTACATTAAATAAGTAATAATATATCCAACACATCAGGCATCTTTCTGTGCTTTGTTAAAAGGTTCTCTTTTAGGTTAAAGTAGCCAGATTACATTGGTAGTTAAATGCCACAAAACTCCACAGGGACAAGCTCTAACAGGCAAAATAATGGATATTCAAATTGTTCTTCGACAGAGTGTACAGTCAAGAGAAGCCAGAAAAATCAGGCACTACTATTATAGCAATTTTTATTCTTGTTTAATAAAGATGCTGTGGTTTAGAGTGATCTTGTTCCTCCAAAACCAACAGGAATCTCCAGTCATATGAGAACTAAATTAAATGCTTTTAAAATTTGTTCTGAGAGTTACTATAACCATACTAAACAGATCAGCGTTCAAGACAGAGCCAAAGTGTGAAAGAACACAAGTTGAAATAAAATGCCACTAAATTAGCTGCTATGCCACTTTTCAAGACTCATTATTAAGAAGTCTATGTGAAGACAGACACATAAAAAATAAAGGCCAGCCACTCGTGTTCAGTTGAAGTAAGACCTTCCAGGAATTAACCTGGCAATTAAGCCAAAGAGAAAAATAAAAGCAGTTAAGGTCAAAATAAGGGGAAAAAAAAAAGAGAGAGAAAGAGATGGAAAAGAGATAAAAAACTGAGGGCAGCTGAAAATATGAAAAACATATGCTAGTGGAACCTTCTCACAGAGGGGAAGAGCCTCAAGGAGCACTTCAATACTGTCTCCACCAAGGAGACAGCAACCACAACTTGGGATACAACAGGAAAAATTCCATCCCAGCAGCAGCACAATGCCCTCCTCCAGACACAAAGCAATGCCAGAAACACCACCGATCAGAGCCCCAGACAATTTTATGTCCCACATGATTCAGCAGCATCAATTTCCCACAAAGACTGCAAACGCTTTTTAAATGTCACCCTTTTTCTGTGCATCAGCAACAACAGTTTTGTCCCGATGCTGATATGAACCATGAGCATAAACAGGAGGCAAGCCAGGCCCACGCTGTAAAGACATTATTTTTTTCATGGCAACTCACGCTAGTGAGATAAAAATAAAAGTTGCTTAAAGGAATCATTAGCTAAAAGGACTGCAAGGGCAGCAAAAGCTTTAGGTACTTGAAGCACACAGCAAGCCACTAGTGTTGACGACAAGGATTTTGGAAGGGCAGAACCTAAGTGACTGTTCGCAGTATAAAAATAAAACAGGGAAATTAGCCAAAAATGTGTACTTTAGCAATTTCTCCATCCATTCTACCATGAGTATCCAACTTATTCTGCAACTCTTAGTCACAGCAAGTGACACTTAGTCACAAGCGATGATTAAAGCACTGCTCCGTTTGGGCACACAGGATCCATCCGAGACCCCACTGTGCTTCTGGCACTGCACAAAAAGAGCAACAAAAAGCGAAGGTTCCCTTAGGCGATGCGATACCCTGGGAAGAGACAACCTGAGGTCCCCAAAGGATTCCATCCTGTCGCACCTACGACAGTCACCGGCTCCGAGAAAAAACTTGTCAGCGCCTTAGAGGAAAACCCTACAATTACATAAGGAACTGACGAAGCCTGGGGCTGCAGCAGCACTGCGAGGCTCACACCTGAGCCCGGCGCCAGCGGCTCCCGGAGCGCCGTCCCCGCCGGAGCTGCCGGGAGCAGCCCGGGCAGGGCGGCCGAACCCACCGAGCCCCTCCGGCAGCTCGGGGGGTTTCCTGCCTCTCCCGCTCCCGGGAGAGCCTCAGCTCGGCTGGAAAGGGGACAGCTCCGCCCGTTCCAGCGCCCCGGGCACCGCCCGCCCCGGGCACTCACCGTCCTCGGCGGCCGAGCGGGCACCGCCGCGCTCCCGCCGCAGCCCCCGGCCCGCCCGCCAGCGCCGCGGGGGCAGCAGCGGCTCCGCCTCAGCGCCGGCCTCCATCGGCACCACCGACCGCGCCGCCGCCGGGCTGCGAAGGGCTAGGACGGGGCGTGAGGGGAGGGAACATGGGGGCGGGACGGCAGCGGGGCTCGGCCCGGCCCGGGCGGCTCCGCCCGCCGCATGTGACCGGCTGCGGAACACGGTGCTGCCCCGGCAGTTCCCAATGGGCGCCATTGCCCGCTCGTCCATGGCGGCCCGGGGCGCTGAAGCGGACGGGGTGTGATTAGAGACGTGGTGGTGTGAGGCAGGAAAGTGTGGTGTTTTCACCTAAACTTGCGAGGGGGGGATGCCACCCGTCATTTATGGATTTAAGAAATGCATCCCTGATGAGGAGTTGAATCTTTTTTGCCTCACGGCAGCTGCGGGTTGCTGGCTGGGTGCCTCAGGGCAGCGGTGAGGGCCGCTGCCCGCATGTATCAGTCACAGTCCTAAACAACCATTTACACCCCTGGTCGCGGAAAGCACTTAATTTGTATTTAATTGTATTTCAATAAGCAACTGTGAATTTCGCTCATGCTGTTTTTACTGTTAAAAGATGCTTGGCTTGTGCTACTTGACCGCTTTTCTCACGGTCCCCTTCACAGGCCCTTCCACGGGTCAGTTTGAGAAAGCTGCAGTTTCAAAAGAGGCCTCAGGACAATCTGACAGAGCTTTTCTGCCACATATTGGGATCTGTGGCAGCCTAATGAAGAACACAAGAGTGCATCAATCCCTCATTTTAGAATTCCAGACTGGTAAGTAAAAGCTTTACCATCCTTTGCTCTTTAATTGAAAGTTACACGCTGTTTATCGAACTGGGTGCTCTTTACTTCAGTGAATATTTTACACGTTTACTAGTCGAGACTGTTACAAGGTGACTCTTAATTGTACGAACTGGTTGAATTGCAAATAAAATCATGGACCGGGGAGCAATGTTCACCATGGAGGATGGGTGTTGCCATAGGCCAGCTCTCTTTCAGGGAGCTGCTGGTATGTAGGGATAATATAGTCATGATGTGTCAAAAATTCAGCCAAATGACAAAGGTCTCTATGGGCCACCTTTATTTAACTTTGCGAAGGAACACGTATAATTTTATATATGTTTGATAAATAGCAATGGGGTAGCTTTTGCTTTCATCTGCACCAGTGCTCAGTCAAAAATGAGTTTAAAACTGACTTCCACATAAGTGAGGGCAAGATCCAGCTGAAGATTAAAAAGAAAACTCTTTCGATGTTGTCTTTATCATAATGGTTGTGCAGTGGATGGACCTGGGCTGCTCCATCACTCCCCTCCTCAGCTGGACATGGAGAGAAAATGTGAGGCTACCTCTGTAGCCCTTCCCCACTGAAACCTGGCCACACAAATCCAACACAAGTTGCCTCCAGTAAACAGTGAACATCATCAGCTACATGTCAGAATTATTTCCCATTCTCAGTTGTTGCTCTAATCTTTAGCCTTCTGATTGTTTACATTCTTCAACTGGAGTTTCTCACACATGTAACATAAACAAGTAAATTGTTTTCCCATACCTCTCAGTGATAGACTTCTAAATTAACCACTGGGGTCAGAGAAGTGTTCCTTTCATCTACCAATGCTTGACCAAATTCCAAATCCTATTTAAACCCCAAATCATAATAAACTGCGCTTCTTCCCTCACTTCAACCTGACGGTCAGTGTGTGGTTTCTTTCGTGTCCCTGCAACAATGCACTTACAACACTGGAGTTAAGTGTTGGTAACAGTCAAACTAGAGGCATCAGATGGAACAGACACAGTGAAAATTTCTGGAGAGTAAAAGGGAAATAGGAGAGACCTGGTACAATCTCTTAAGTCAGGGTTAGCAGGCAGGAAATAAAATGCAATTTGTACGTGTGCTGTACATGCCATTTCTAGGAAAGACAAGTGTCTGAAATAGGGTACCAACAGTGTGTACATATTGTTTTTGTGCTATTATTTTTTATTTGAATTAAAGCAAATGTCTCCTCTCTTCTGGGATTGTCCAGAAAGAGAAGCCAGTAACTTCAGGAGGAAACAAAGAAACAAGAAGCCTTCAAATATACAACAAATTCTTGAACTTCTGTTAGGAATTCATCCATTCCCTCTGGGATGGGAAATGGAAATGCCCACCTAACTGTGAAGGAAGGCAAATTGCAGCTGGGGTTTTCCATCCTTCCTACCAGCAGCACCCATTAAGGTAAGTTAGTTGTGTATTTAAATTAGTACCACGTAACAAATCCACAATGAACGATGCAGCATCTTCACCTCCAAGTGAATCAACTCCCGAGCTGTGGAAAACAAATGTGGAGAATGTGCCCTTTCTAGCACTGGGCCTAAGCTCTCCTGTTGGTGCAGTTAAGAATGTTGTTTGCCCAGAACTGCCAAGTGCATTTCTAGTTTTCCCTATTAGAAGTGCACCTTTCAAACTGAGGTTTAAAGAAGGAATGGGAACAGCCAAACATCAAAAAGGAAAGGCAGAAAAGGGCCTCGGGCAAAGGAACAAGTCCATCCTTTTTTATTGCTCCACAGCACTGAACAAATTTAAAAGATCAGCTGAAGTCATGAAGTTAAAAATTACGATTTTGCAAAGCGTAGGTGGGACGTGGGTAACACTCTAATGGGGCTCAGAGGATATTGGTTTTATACTTCATTCTGCATTTGCATTCATTCAAACAAAACAAGAAGCTGAACTCTAAATTTGATCCTGCTAATATGAAGATTATCCATCTGCTTCAAGATAGACAGGCTTCCCTTGCCAAGTTAGACCTTGTGGCCACTCAAAATACTGGACCACTCTACAAAGCCAGTGCCAGGTAAATAAAAAACATGTGGAATAAGAACTGAGTCAATCAGCATGAAGAAATTACAAGTTTATTGCAAAGTAAGGTGAGTTTTTTCCCCCTCAACAGCACATGCCAGAACTGTTAAAATTTTACACATTCAGCTGAATGTTACTCAACAGTCACATCCAAATTATCAGAACCAAACAAAAGACTACCCTGGGTTTATTTATGATTATCCAAATATTTTAAATCAAAGGCAATTAACTCACGAAGTTGAAGAAAATTCTTAATAAATGATCCCTTAGCCAAACTGCAGTTTAAGTATATTGGGAGTAAAACAGGGAGTCAATTAAAAAAATTTATTCCAATGGTCAGCTCAAGAACTGTTAAGCAGGTCATCCCTGCTCATTATCACAGTATAATCCAGTTTTGAACATTCTGTTTGGCAAATTAGTTACCAGAGTTAAACAAGACAGGAAGTCAGTCCACATCTTCAGCTACAGAAATTCCTTCCTTTTTTTCTAGCTTGGATACCTGCAGGTAAAAAGGAAACCAATTCAGTGGCAAAAACAAGCTTGTTCTTCCATCAGCTTCTGCTACTGGTTGTAAAAGAGACACACAAAGGTCAGGTTTTTATGAAGTGTATAAATCTTTTGGTTTGACCAAATGCAGCTCATCTTGTGGTGTGGCACTGGAAAAAGCAGAAGACAGCCTGCAGGTTTCTCATCCTTGTGGGTAGATGTGCCAGCTTCCTCCTGAGCCGCATCACACTTCCTTCAAATTATGCCAGCTCTTAAAATCCTTAAAATCCTTAAAATCTTAAAATCAGCAAACACTGTGGCACCTGGAAAGTGCATCATTTGTGCTCTGACCACAAATCCTTTATTTGAGACACAGCTCCAAGGCAGAAGCTACAGGAAGCACTGGCAGAGTTCCTAGGGTTGTTCTAAACCCCCTCAGCCAGGCAGAGCTGAATGACATGGAGACTCCAAGAGCAAATCTGGCAATTCCCAGCAATACGATCTCAAATTCCTTTTAGCCCTGTTCCTTCTGCAGCAAATACAAAGGGAATTTTGCACTAAAAATGAGTGTATAACTAAACTGGCTTGAGTACACTACAGACATCCAAAGCAGAAAAGTACTTTCTACAAATCCAACAGATTTCTCTATCATTAGCACTCCAAATTGCTTCCATTCACAAGTCAGCTTGAGCTGAAACGTGACTCTCCTATTGGAAACCCTGGCATCACCTAACTAGAAGTGGGGTTTATGTCAAGTTTATGCCACATTTTCACAGTCCTGTTACTATGCCAGAAAAACCTTAAGTGCAGATTGAGTCCCAGGAGCAGAACCATCAGTGGGACACTGTCCTAGAGAGTGATTCTCTTCAGAATTACAGTTGTGCTGAACACCTACAGTAAGAGGAAACTCCTCCTGCATTCCTTTTCTTGAATAGGGCAGATTGACTCAAACCCTAAGTTACTATTTTCCAGTCTTGCAAAGAGCTGCAGGAGTTATCAGTTCAGGTTACTCTGATCTACACAATAAAATCTTCCCCAAACTTGTCTCCCAGTTTCCAGGAAAAGGTTGCAATGGCCACTACCCTTGCAGAGCACAACTGCTATTACATGCAAATCTAGTTAGAGAGTGTAACAGTATCCTGCATCATTAAAAGATCTTAATCACATTTACTGTAAGCATAAAATGATTACATTTTGGTTCAGACCCTACAAAAACATTTTGCCTGACTCCCACTGAGGCCAAAAGAACTTTCATCCTGGGCTTCAGTGGGAAAAAGTCTAATATGATGTAAAAAATCCCCCACCATACATACTTTACAATAAAGTACTGCACATGGTAGCTTTCATCCCAGATTTCAAGGTAGTAAAAAACTATTACAACATGTCTGGCATTTCACAGATGAAGGAATTAATATTTTATTACACGTATAAACATATTCTTAAAAGCAACTGGGGTGTAAAATCTCTGGCAGAAAAAAACTTCAAGGCGCTAAAATTCTCCACCCCAGCACTTCTGCCATAAAAGAGGCATTAAAATAAGCTTGAGGGGGTGGCTAAAAACTATAAAAAAGTTAAGCATGGTTCCAATAATGGCCTGAGCCCCTCCCCATCTCGGTGCTCCGAGTGAGCAGGGTACCATGACTGCTGCTGTGTGTGAGCAAACATCTATCTGTGAGTCAACTAACTTGGGAGTCAGACAAGGGATTGCTGCAGCAGCAGGTGGGAGAAGCACTCACAGTGAATTGCTGCCTCTTACACTGGCTTTCCCCACGCTGATGTGGGTCAAGTCTGAATTCTGCCATTAAGCAGATCCCTTCTGACAGGTCCTGAACTGAAACCAAAACACAAAAGCTGCTTTCTCCCATTAGCACAGGACTCCACGAGTCTGGGTACACCTATTACTTTCTGTCCTCAATACATGCATTCTTTCATTTTTTTCTTGTTTTCATAGCAGTGTAACAAAAAAGAACCTAAACAGTTTACACTGAAATCAGAGGATTTTAGCCTCACAGTTCTGTGGAAAGAACAATCACAATTATTCCTGTAATAACCGCTACCCTAAATTTTTTTGCTGGAGATTCACTGGAACCAGGCTTGACCCACTTTGAATCATTTCAATACAAAACCACTGCAGAGGCAGAGGGCGTTTACCTGTTTGTCTATACACCTGAACTGCCAGGACCACGAGGTGTTGTAGAGAAAGGGCCTCAGGTCAAAGCGGTTGTCATCTGGACTGTAGTTCTCAGCGTGGTAGGAAGGGGTCAGGGTGGTCATTTTGTGCCTGTTGACCGAATACATCCTGAAGAAATGCTTAACCTTGGATGCCACCTGGTGTACAAAGAATGTAGCTTTGAATCAGATGAAGTTTCTTAGTATTTTAATTAAAGAATTTAGAGGAGCACAGTAGTTTTCTGCCTTTGCACAGTCTAGATATTCTTTCAAAGCAAGAACCATTTTTTTGTCTCAGAACACATAGCCAAAGGCTTCAGAAGCAGTTGGTCACCTGTATTTCAGAGAACAATTTTTCCCGAGGTATAGTTCTGAAGTAATTGTTTTCAAATTACCCAATTAACAACAGTTTTAACAATTTGTAGCACAAAACAAGCTCCATTAAGAGATGCAGACCAGCTTTTCCAGCATATTCTGCTGCAATTGTAGAATAATCTCTAAAAACAAAATAAGGAACCTATTTCCCCTTTCAGTTGAAAGGAACCTGACCTTTCTCCAAACATAATCTATTTTGGCAGTTATAAAAGCATTAGACTATTTGATTTTTTTTTTCTTTTTGGTATTATTACCTCTCTTGGAGTACAAATTTCCTTCCACATATTAATCAGCTTACAGAACATACTGTATGGTCCAGCCTTTGCAATTTTCCTTAATTTCCCATAGATTGAGAGCTCTGCATACGTCATCCCCATATCTGCCTGAAAAGACACACACACACACAAAAAGTCACTGAAAATCTTAACTGTGCAAATTTTAATGAACACTTTCATGGAGCAATTTAAATAACCCAGTTAAATCAAAGAAACACCAAAACGAAATTGTCAATGTCAAAAAGACATAGTAATATTAAGAGCAGAAATGAAAAAGCCACTGGAATCTCTCTGAATTGGGAGAGGGGAGGCCACAGAGGTAGTTTTATCAGTCCTCTCCTTTCCAAAGGGATAGCAAAGAGAAGAGTGCTTTGCCACCAGTCATTTTCACAGCACGAAGGCCCTGACTTTCTTTTGATATTAAAAAAAAACCTTAAAACAAACTGCATTTTACAACACCCATCCTTCTAAGTGTCCAAAAATCGAAAATAATTCAAAAATGTTAATTTGCTGTTTTGGAAACTATTGTCAACACAGCTGAGCATATGTGGGAAACTAATGCCTTGCTGGCAGCTTTAAGACTGTTTATAACATGCTTGTCAGCAAGTATGGTTACATGCAAGAGTAAACAATAGCTATAGGACAAACCCCAGATTTTGGGGGTTTTACAGATTTTGGAGCATTTTACCTCATCGGTTTGAGCCACTTGTCCATCCACCAGGGGCTCCAACTCTGCCGTGGGTGGAGCTGACATGATACTGAAAGGGAGAGGGAAAAGGAAAAACACGGATTCGAAGCAGTCTTAGGAGTGTTGGTTTGTTAAAACAGCGCCTCATCCCAAAAACGAAGCACGTGGCTCAGACAGTTCCTCCAGTTTACCAGGAGGAGTTCCTCCAGGAATTAACAAGTCACTGAATCGCTTCTCACCTCCTGAGGGCCGTGAGCTGGAAGTTTTCGATGCAGTACTGAATGAAGTTCTTCAGATCAGTCTTGCTGATGCCACCAATGGGGTTGATATCGGCACTGGAGCAGTCGTACTTGGTCAAGTAACCACGGAGACTGAGCAAAACAAGGAATTTTGTACAGCAGCAGTTCATAATAATGGAACTGCAGCGTAATATCTAATCCTTGACACTGCGGAGGATTTATGTGTAGCAGGAAGAAAAAATGGAGAAACTGAAGACTGCAGGTTAGTAACATATTTATACCTAAAGGGCAAACGTGTTTAACTGCAATAGGGCTATCCTAAACCCCTGAAATTTCCAGCAGATGAGGCTTTAAACAATCATTAAGCACTGCAAAACTGTCCATGCTGAGGCAATATGTGCAAAACAATTAAAATACTGTGCTGACCAATTAAAACAATAAGTCTCAAAACACCCACACAACCAGCACACAGTGCTCTCACAGTTTTAGAGGTTACCACTCCCACAGTCTTAAAGGGATTGCTTTAATCTTAGAATACTCAGCTCTAATAACTGTACTCCAGGTTTTAAAGTCTGTTTTTTCAGCTCAAAGTTCACATCTTAATTCCTAATGCAGTAATTAAAAATTCAACAAATGGGGAAGTTAGGCCAGTGAATGCACAGGTAAGCTCTACTGAAAACAGCATTTTATGGGAAAGCTATAGCAACACTTTGGCTAAACCTCTGAAAAATACACGATTTCCCATTCAGGCTGATTTTACTGTCTTCATTCATTTCACTGTTACCAGCGTATTCTTACATTGTTACTTCTTCTGAGTAATAACCTAGAGGGGAATTTGGTAGAGTTGCTAGGAAATGACAGTGACCTGTTCCACCTGGGTTTGGATTTCTAATTTTCACCAACCTTTCATCCACGTTGGCTGATCCCAGCACCAGCAGCCCCCCTGGCATCCCACGGGCCCACAGTGTCAGCTGAGCAAACAGGTAGGCAAGGACCATTCTGATTCTGGCCTGCAAAGCAAAATGAAAAGGAAAACAACATTTACGTAGCAGAGTGATTTCTCCCCAGTCACTTTTATCAATTAATTGTCTAAACTAATGAAGAACAAAATGAACACGCTCAGGAAATCCGGGTTCAGTATCTGCAACTGCCACAGACTGAAAAGTTCCTCCTGGCCAACTGCAAATTGGGGAGTAGTTGCCATTTGCTACCTCTAATGGCACTAACAAGGATCCATGATGGATGAACTATGCAGAAAAACCACATCCTTCTGCAGAGTAAATAAATCCCTCTAGTCTAATAGAAAATGTTTGTAAGAAGTTCACCTTGCTTTTGTCCCCATTCCGAAACTCAGCTTTATCTAGGGATGGCAGTAATGCCAAACCAACCTGGGACCAGCTCCAGCTGCAATTGTGGGTGATGTTAAGCAAATACCCACACTCCTCTGTGACTTAAACCTCTCCTGTTGCCAAAAAGCAGATAAAGGATTTAATGTTTGCTTCCAGAGCCAACAGCTGGATTTCTCTCCAGTAACAGAGAGAAAAAGATCAAGTCCTCAACAAAAACTATCAAACAGGATAACCAACGCTTGGAACTAAAGCAGAGCTACTGGTTAGGTTGGAAAACCAAAAATATCAACCCAAAACCCACAGAATCAAAAGAGTGTGAGCTGATTCAGCCTACAGGACACACACCTGCACATTCTGCAGTGCCAGGCTCTCTCTGCTGCTCCCTCCATGGACAGAAAACCGGGGAGTTCGACCTGTCACCACGCTGAAGATCCCCACAACAGCTTTCACGGCCACATCGATGTTCAGGTTGATGTGGTAGCTGAGAAGAATTCAAGCACAAGTGACTCAACCAGCACAGCCTGACTATATAAAAGAGGAAAAAAAACCCCCAAAAATCCACCTATCAAATGAGGTTTTAAAGCTGCTGAAATCTCAGATCTGGGATGAAGAAACTTAGGAAAGAATAACACTTTTCAGAGTCTGTTTCCAAAATTCCATCTCCTTTGCCAAATGCTTCTAAGTTTACCTCACTTTACCACTTAAATAACAACTGTAGCATTCCTACTTAACCCACCTCCTATTCCTCTCTTATGTTTTTCCTGTTTTCGTGCTTGAACGTTTTAGGTGTAAGTCTTTGCCAGAACATGATGTTTTTCTCCCAGCACTTCTGAGCTTGTACCTGCCTATTTGCTCAGCCAGCAGCTTCGCCCTGTTGCAGGTATCCTGGGAGGAGTTCTCACTGGCCATGTAGCACGTGGTGAAGACACGCTTGCAGAATTCCCGAGGATCCTCAGGGATGTAGGTCTCATCATTCACAATCCTGCGTGCATCAGCCAGCACATCTGCATCTGAGGACAGAGAAAAAAAAAACAGAACAAGAGTGGAAATTATTGTGCAGGAAATGCAAATGTCTGGTACATCCCTTGTATTCCAGTTAAGCTTTACATGATAAATTACCACATCTAACTCCCCCCAAAAATTTTCATCTATCAAATAAAAGAATTACTGATCTTGCCCCTGATTTTGAGCACAGAAATATTATATCCTTTTGCTCTACTAAAGACTTTTCATAGAAAAAATGATCCAGTATGTACAAAGACTCAGCTAAAAGCATGAAGTCTGCTTAAAGCCTGTTTAAGAACTTAAACCATTCCTAAGCATGCCGGTTTAATAGAAGGGGGAAAATTTCAGAATAAACTGAAGACTACGTCAGCCAACATTTGAACAATAGTCTAGACAGAAACTAGTCTGAGTTCCACATCCAATTCTTAAACCCAAAACGAAACCGTTATGCCAATTCAGAGAATCTGAATCTGGACACACATTTTTGCTGGAATTTCCAAAGAGATCCAAAGGACTCCATTAGAACAACAGGAAAAGGGTCTGCCATTAATAAGCTCTTGCAGCTACTGCACCCAGATAACATTAACTTGTCCACAGCTGTCCACAGACACACAGATCTACTTACTGCCATTCTTGACTGCCAGGCAAACCTGCTGGCACATGGAATACACTATGCAAGCTGTAGCTGAGCTGTCAATTCCACCACTCAGAGGTAGGAGAAATCCTGCCTTGAAAATAGAGCAAAGAAGAGGTTCCACATAGCAGAATTAGAAAAAAATACTTATTATACTACTCAGAAACACACCCCTGTAAAAGAATGACAGGTGCATTGCTCAAGGCTGTTTATATTCTACTGGGGAAAATCAGAACAAACCACCCAGAGCAAATCCTCTGAAACTCTCATCAACTGGATAATCAAACAAGTAGTCAGTGTAAAACCCTTTGGCTAGAAAAAACTTCCAGCTGTCTTCACCCTCTAGTAAGACAGAAAAGCTAATAATAAGGATTACATTGTTCATATATACTTTATTATTACACTGAATGACTCCTCCATGTCACTCTGCTGCACTCAATAAAGGACAATTCCTAAAGGAAAGGTGCACAGAGCATACTGAATGAGCTACTTCAAAACTTTGTACCTTGGACTAACATCAGTTTGGGTTACCAGCAGCACAGGATAACAATTTGGATCGTGCCTGTGGCACAAAAGAAGCTGTGTACACCAAGGGAAAAACAAACTGAGTTGTCCTTACCTGCTTGCTGCGCCTTAAATAGTCCCAGAGCCAACATGCAGGTCCAAGGCTGAAATTACAGAACATCATAGTTCTAAGAAGGTAAGGGAATAACACCTTAGCAAGTCAACATATTTACTGTGGTCTTCCAGTGAGAGACTTCCTTTACTTAAATCTAAACATCATCTTAGGTTTATCTCTTTCTTTGAGTTTTGGGTTGTTTTGTTTTTAAACAGAAATAGTTTTCAAGCAATAGATTCAGTGTTTGTTTACCTGATCTCCTCCTCAGGACTGTGGTGTCTCCACTGGATTGGCACACAAGTAGGAACAGCTACATCATCAGGACACGACAGAGCAAAGTCCACTTTTACCCTGGGATAAGGATTCACTTTACTTGCCTAAGCAATAGTACAGAAGAATTCAGAAGACACCAATTTTAACATAGCATATACCTATAAAATATCAGCTCTATAAGATACTGTGAAAATCAATGCAAATGCTTTTTACATTCAATAACTATTCAAACTCGGCACAATTTACAAACACAGAGAGTTCTTACCGCCAAGTTACGAGACGAGATCTCTGCTCTGTAACTTCGAACATCCTCCAGGTCCAGAGTGGCAACCAGCACCTCCTGTGGAAAGGCTTTCAACATTAGAACACTCTGCACAAACAGCTAAACAATGCTTGGCAAAGGAAAAGGCAAGAAACCTTACTGGGGAAAGAGATGGGTCTGGCACAAAATGTGAGGAAACCTAGATGACAAATCTGCTTTTTTCTGAAATCAAAGTGAAACCTTGTGTCTACAAAACTGGGTCATAATTAGAACATTGCAGTCTTTGACCTTTCTTCCTTTAGATAAGGGAATCTCAATTAACAGGGTCTCTGCTCCTCATGGTGATTGCATTCAAAAATGTTTTCATTAAGTTTTTCCACTGTGACAGTTCTTCCTCACAAAAGCAGGAGAGCTGCTGCAGGTAATCTGACCAGAAAAACATTCAGATCTTGTTGAATAGCATAATTTAAATACACCCTTTTTAGTCTAGAGATGTGGACCCAGAGTCTGGAATGTGTGGGAAGTGTTGAGCATAAGTGTCCTAGCAGCTGTCAGGTGAATACATTACCACATCATCCAGTGAAAACTGGGATCCTTGTGCAACTGTTTCTCCATTCATGGAAATCATGGCACAGCCATCATAGTACAGACGATCACCGTCACAGCCTTTCTGGTTTGCTAAAATATATATTCCACCATTCTGCCAGGGAAACAAACATGCAGGGAAGAAAGAAAAAACCAAAACAACTGTTCAGAATGTAGCACCTGACAGGATGTTAAAAATCAAAATGTTATTCCTCCATTCCTGCCCTTCTTACAAACTTCCTCTCCCTTTACGTGGCTGAGATCCTCTCCTGATAGGAGTCTCTATTAGTAGCAAGAGTCATTCCCTCAACCCAAACAGAGAGAGAGCTGCACTTCTAAATTGAAATTCTGAGTTCAAATTGAGGTTGGCAAAAGCAGGAAGGTGATGACAGAAGCTGTGTTTGGATATCAGAGGAGAGAGCAGATACTGTTAAATATAAGCAAAGCACATTGAATTACAATGACAAAGCAGCTTTTTCCCAGTGTAATGTACCCTCATAGCTTTATTTTTGTCCCCATCACTGCTGGATAGGATTACAGTCCAAATGCTTAATGCCTTCTCATTTTTAAAACAAACAGAACTTTCCAAGCAGAGAAGTGCACACCTTTGCTGTGGCAGAATTGACCAGATCCACCCGGGCGTGAGCCTTCCGCAGCACGTGGTGACTCCCGGAGGAGTTGGTGAAAATTTCCACACCGTCCAGTCCCATCTCGATGTGAGGGCTGCCAAAGCACAAAGGCACAGAAATGAACCACTGCCGTGCTGTGAAAACTACAAATATCATTCAAAAATCACTGACAAACAGAAACGTCGATGTCA
Organism: Cyanoderma ruficeps; assembly: GCA_008694505.1. Taxonomy (NCBI): domain Eukaryota; kingdom Metazoa; phylum Chordata; class Aves; order Passeriformes; family Timaliidae; genus Cyanoderma; species Cyanoderma ruficeps. The sequence goes on from VZDJ01000384.1 coordinate 415,729, forward strand.
CTGTCAGTTTTCTGCACGCCTGAGCTCCAACAAGGATAAGGCTTTCAGAAATATCTGTTTTCTTGCATTGCCCAACTCTTCTGCCCAACCCTCAGAGGTCAGGAGGGCTTTTGCTCATTCTGTTCTAAATGAAATCCCTTCTACTCTACAGAAGGCCAGGTCTCAAAGAAAGAGAGACTAACATAATCTTGGTCTGAAAGGGTAACGTGGATAAACACTGCAAAGTCAGTTGTCCCATTTTCCTTGTCTTTTAGTAAATCCAAAAACAGAACCACAATGAGAAGATTTTTACTGCTTTTTTTTTTCCAAAGTCGTAAGAAAAAAATACTGGGGAAAAAACCCCCACATCTTTGATGCACCACACCTTCTGCAGTTACAAGGAAATTAATGTAACTGAGAAATTTGGAAAAACGTCAGAAATGTGAGCACTAGTTACATTTGTTTCCTTAGGTCACTATTTTCACTCTGCTTCTTTTTGGTATTTCTCCCCTACCTTCTGTTTTGAAGTGATTTAGCTTTAACCACCCACATTTCTTTGCCATCCTGCACCCAGCCTAGTGAGGTCTTTCCCATGATGTATTTATTGCTCCTAATCATCCTTATCTCACTGGCACTTTCTGAAAGATAAATTACATAGAAGAATAATAAGCAGATCTTTTCAAACATTTATTTCAGGCAGCTCCAGGGTATGTTTTTGTTTACTTTTTATTTCCTCTTTCTTCTGGTTTACCTGTTTGGTGCCCAGAGTTCTTCACATATTTCTGCCCCTAGGCAGGTATCTTTGGTTACTAGCACTGCATCACCAAAAGGAACAGTTTCCTGAGGAAAAACAAGAACATTCTCACACACATGCAGTAGAACAAGCTATTCAATTCAAAAACCTAAGTCCAAATCTTAAGAAAATATAAGAATTGAATGCTCACTTATGTGAAATTAGCGACATAATATCAATCACATTATACCTTTTTTCATTTTATACCAAAAAAAAAAGCTGAAATGTAAATTTTTGGACTAATTGAAATTTTGTGTTTCGATTTCAGTAGTATTCAGATCCGGTGCTTTGCTTAAGGACAGGAATTAAACAATTTACAGAACAGAGAGTGTTGCTAGGAATCACACTCATGCTTTAGAGGGAACTAACGTAAAGTTTAGATCCTTCTGAACTGAGAAGGTTTAAATGATTTTTAATTTTTTTTTTAACCTAAAAACACATACTCAACACAATTCTGGTCTCAAGCACAGATAAACTCAGTACCAAAATTGTGCAAAATATGGCAGTCAATGTTCTGTATGTACAAATAGCTGAGGCAGATTTAAAATTTATTTCCTTTGCTGCCACATACTAACATAAAAAATGTTAAATTATGCTCTCATTTAACACAACTTAGAACCACCACTGAAACATATGAGTCTACAACACGACTGGCAGAAGGATTTGGGGGACTACAGTTTCTAATTGCTGAATCTGGAAGATGCTAAAGTTAAAAAACAAAACAAAACAAAAACTTACCTGTCCAGTCACTTCCTGAATGATCCTGGGGAGAAAATATTCCTCCACATGCCTAAATCAAGTTCATAGATTGTTAATACATCATTAAATAAATCACAGCATGAGAACTGGTTCTCATCTCACCTTCTAACGTTGGCTAAAGATAAACCCTATTGAAATGATAAGGGCTGCATCTGCTTCAAAAATGAAAAAATCCCTTCATATTCCCTGTGGATGCAGCAATCCAGCGGATAAACAGAACCCCTTCCAGTCCTGAGCTGGGTGTTCTTAGAAAGCACACACCAGGAAAATGACACTTCACACTGGCTGTAGGATCAAGCAGCCCCACTTTTTCTTCCAGTTCAGCAACTCAAAGAGTTTGGCTGCTCAAAAAGCTTCCTAACCAAGCTGCAACCGTGTCACTTGGCTGACGGTGTCCTGCTGCTCTCCCTGGGGCAGCCACTGGAGATTTGCTGTAGATATTTCAACCCTGTTGCTGTGGCTGCAAGCTGCGTTTTTTAACAAAGTTCTGACAGTTGCCAGCTTACCTTGCTTTGCTCCATGGGGTGAACCATCTCAGTTCCCTGTAGTTTCCTGCATTTGCCAGTGATATTTTTGGTCTGATCAGAAGAATCTTCCTTAAATCATACAACAAAACAGAGAAGCTGAGTTAACGCATGAGGTACAGCTATCAAACAAGGCTACATATGAACACTGATTAAGATCAACTCCTTTTTTTCTTATATAACATAACATTTTAAAGTTTCTGTTTGCAGACTCGAGGGCTGTTTCTGAAGTCTTTCAGAAAGCAGTGGGAATTTAGTTTCCACAAATCAGAAAAGAAAAAAATAGATCATGGAAAACCTTAGTTCTCTCTCTCAAAATTTAGCAAATAGGAAGATAAATCCATCACTCTACACAGCACTGAAAAATCTTGCTTGAAGGCCAAACTGGTGTCTGAAAAAAAAAAGTGTTACTTCACAACACATCAAGAACTACTTACTTGTTTAAAAAGATCACTCGACAATTGTAGCGAACGTTTCTGTGCAGAACGGGCCTGTGAAAATAAGAAGCAAAATCAGCAGTGATTAAACTCGCTAAATGAAATTATAAAAAGCTAAAGAATCTACTTTACTGCATAAAAACTACTCATAAGGCCTCACTAGAGGGAATCAAGCAAAACAATATATCAAGTTTTAGCTTCTAATTTTTTAAGTAGTTGTTTGAAAAAATCAGAGCCTGCAGACGTTAAGGTTTCCAACATATAACTGTAATTATCCTATTTCTCTCTTGAAGGGCTCAGCCACCAGCAATCTTTGGAAGGATTATCTTTCAGAAAGTGTTTTGCACGTTGCAGTCCTGGTCATGATAATTAAAAGGGGAAAAGTAGTGCAGTTCCTGAGATATGTTTGAAAGTTTGGTGCAGAGCCCTCGCTATCCAGAGCATTCCCTAAGGACTTACCCCTTTATCACAGGTACACAAAAAAACCAACTTACATTCCCACATCACAGATAATATCTTGAGTAGCTGGAGACTCCAAGAGCTTTTCCAGAACTTGAAACGAATGCAAGAGTGTGTCTGACTCATAATAGTGATCTGAGCAGCCGTAGCCACTGCGTATAGAAACAAGGAGAAATCAAAACTTCAGCCAGATCAGCACCACGGCCAAAGAACCAAAACTACTTCAGACAGGGAACATTTCACCCACACAGGTAATTTATAGAGAAAATGAAGAAAGAGAGCTGTCAACACCATCCCTACTTACAGCATTTAAAACTCTGTGGCGTTTTTTTATCACCCCATGATACTCCAAGAACAGCAACCTGGGCCCAGGCAGAAATCAAAGCACTACAGTTCCCCTGAAGGAAAACTCACTGAAACAGGTTAAAAATTATAGCTACCAGTCAGGTTTTCAAGACAAGAGACCCAATCCCGTGCTCACAACTACAGTGTTTTTCTTTGCACCGACAGCCGCATGCTGCAAGTACGGCTTTGTGCACTGCAGCACCACGGGGATGATGCTTTTCCTGACTGTTCTTCCACAGTTAACTGGAATCGCACCAAACCCAGGGCCAGCAAAGCGCCCTTACCAGATTTCCAGCTCTGGCCCAAGCCGGTACCGAGCTCCTTTGCTCTTGGCGATGTCGATACCTGGAAGAGTGTTGGGAGCGCAGTGCGTGAAACAGGCACGGGCTGCGCTGCCCCGCCCGCGGGAGGAGCGAAGGAAGGAGGGAGCGGGACAGGCTCCGAAGGGCAGGGGGCAGCCAGCCATCTCGGCACTCACTTCTGAAAATCCTCTCCAGGTTGCCCTCAAAGTCCAGAGCCCACTGGTTGAGGGCGCAGGTGGCCACGGTCACTGCCCGGCCCATGGCAACCCCACCGCCTTCCCCGCTGGTTCCGGGGCGGCGCCGGGCCGGGGCTGCCGGTTCCTCCTCCGGTCCCTCCTCCTTGTCCCTCCTCCCGGTTCTTCCTCCCGGTTTCTCCTCCGCTCTCTTCTCCCGGTTCCTCTTTCCGTTCCCTCCTCCGGCCCCGGCAGCAGCACCTGCACCGTCAGCGCTTCAAGCACCGGGTCTCCGCACACCCGGTGTCCACCCTTGCTGTGGCTCCTCCGGTGCCGTGTGCTGCTGCACACACCCTTACGGGCTTTCCGCAGTTTTATCTCTCCAGAGCCCTCAATAACGGGAATGCAGCCTCTAGCACGCTTCGTAGCCCTGCAGCTTGTTTTAAGAGGTGTCCCTCAAACCGAGTTCAGAGTGTGAGTGCTGAAGGCAACAGGAGCAGGGTGCAACGTTCTGTGTGTTTCATCATCCCGACAGCTCTCAGGGTGCTGACCCCAGAGAGGATGACCTCTGCAAAGTCCATCACCTCTCTTATGTCCCTCATCACATATTCGGCTGCTGTTCTTTCTGTACTAGAGTCAGAATCATTTAGGTTGGAACAGACCTGTAAGATCACCGAGTCCAACCACTAATCCAGCGCTGCCAAGCCCACCACTGAAGCGTGTCCCCAAGTGCCGCATATACACGGCTTTTACCTCCAGCAGTGCTGACTCCACCACTGCCCTGGGCACTCTGTTCCAATGCCTGCCAACCCTCTCCATGAAGATACTTTTTAATATCTGAGTTAAACATGCCTTGGCGCAACCCGAGGCCGTTTCCTCTTCTCCTGTTGTTTGTCACTTGGGAGAAGAGCCTACAGGCTATAGCATCTCTTCAAGGAGATGTAGAGTGTAAGAAGATCCCCTCCTTGAGCCTCCTTTTCTCCAGGATGAGACCTCCCTCCCCACCTCACTCCCCACCCACATCCTGCCGCAGCTCAATTCCCTTCTCTGGACACCCTGCAGCAATTCCATGGCTTGGATTAAGGTGCCCGAAACTGACCCCAGGATTCAAGGTGGCGCCTAGAACAGGGCCGTGGTCCTGCTGGCCACACTTTTGCTGACACAGAGCAGGATGCCATTGTCCTTCTTAGTCACCTGGGCACACCTGGACTTGTGTTCAGCGGCTCTCGGCCAGCACACCCACGTCTTTTTCCTGCAGGGCCATTGGGTATTGCGCAGGACGGTAGCGGAATGTGGAGAGTTTAATAACGACTCAAGGCGGCATATTCTGTCTCGGGGGCTCTATGGGCGCGGAGGGGGATGTTGTGACCCAAGTGCAGGTGTAACCTATTCCCTTGGACCCTGCAGAACGCTCGGGTTTATTTAGTGATCGCTCCCGCCCGGTGACCGCAGCGCCCCCCGATCCCGATCCCGCGACCCCGGCCGAAAGCGGGTACCGGGGCAGGGGGCGGAGCCTGCGCCCCTCGCCTTCCTCGGCCCATGGGACGAGCGTGCGCCACCAATGGGAAGCCGCGGAACGGGCGGGGCGCGCCCGGGATTGGCTGAGGCCGTGGGGCGGGGGCGGGGCCCGGAGGGGCCGATGCCCCGAGGGTCCGCTGCGGCGGCGGAGTCGGAGCGGCGGCGGCGGACGGGGCGGCTTCGAGCAGCGGCTCCGGTGCGAAGGTGATCCGCTCTCAGTGATCCCCGGCGAGAGAGAGCGGCCCCGGCCCCGTAGGTGGGTGCGTTCCTTCCTTGTCGAGTGTGGGATGGGGCCTGGAAGGGAGCCAGCCATGTGGGCAGAGGGGAGCGACGAGCCGCCCTGCCCTCGGATCGCTTCTGAAAAGAAACCTCCGGGGGGAGGACTAAAGGCTGCCTTAAGGCGAGGCAGTGGCGATTCGGATTAGATGCGAGAAGGTATTTTATCGCTGTTGGTGTGATCAGGCGATGGCACAGGTTGCCCAGGAGGTGGTGGATGCAGAGGGTATGGCCAGGCTCAGTCAATGTCCACATAATGCATCAGGTGGGCCGTGATGAGGCACAAGGAGCCGGGAAGTCAGCCCATTGTTGGGATCATCGGATGATGATCTTTAACATAACGAGTGTTTGATGAGACTGAAAGAAAGCTACAGTGCATGTTCCACGAGGTGGTGCCGAGAAAATCATTCTCCGTTCCCACTGATTTTTGGCTTAGAAAGGATTCTGTTTTGTTTTCTGTGGTGTAAATGACATATATGGAGCAAGGACTCTGGGCAAAAGTATCCAATTGACAAGGTCCGGCACAGATAATGTTACAGCCATAGCAATTTCTCAAATTAAGAAATGCAGTTTAGTTACAGAGATTTATGAGAATAGGGTGAAACATTTTTTCCCCTTTTGCATCTACATGTAAGTAATAAGCTATATATTATTATGTGTGCATCTTAAAAGAAATTTCCAGTTAGCAAGAAGTTTATTGGATGACTTTGATATCAGTGTTTTGATTGTGTTTTGCTGAATGTAAATTTATGGCGAATTGGTGAAAAATTTTTGCTTTGTCTCCTCCACCCCCAAATTTCACATGGTCTGAAGGCTATGTAATAGATTTTAGTAACTTTTATTTGTGATTCTCTTGTGGAGGCATAAGACTTACTGAGAACCAGCTGGAGTAATAGGATTCCTATTTTCTTTCCTACAGGACATCATGGCAACCCATAGGGACAAAAAACTTGCTGAAGAAAGAAAACACCAAAGCATGCAAAATGGCACTAAAGCATCCCAAGGCCAGTGGGGAAGAGCATGGTGAGAGAAGCCAATGACCCTGAGTAATCCTTGTATTTCCAATTGCTTCATTCTTACTCTTGGAGATGCTGTATTCCTTTTAAACTTCCCTCTGTTAATAACAGATTTTTGTGTTGCCCTGCTCTGGAAAGCTCATGGGTAATTTGCTGTAGCAACAGGTGCTGAAGAGGAGTCCTTCAAGTTTTTGAAGGCAGAGAGTTTGCCAGATGCTTTGGGTTAAAATACACTTCTTGCAAAAAAGAAAAGCAAATCAATAAAAAATGGTAACATTTCTGGTTCTGCTCTGTTTTGGATTCCAGGGAGGTGGACTGGTTCTCCTTGGCCAGCATCCTTTTCCTGCTCATGTTTGCACCACTGATTGTGTATTACTTCATCATGTCCTGTGCCCAGTACCAGTGCTCTGTGACTGCTCCACTCCTGGACCTGCTGACGGGGAATAAACATCTGTCTGACATCTGGAACAGGACTCCCATGCTGACCTCTAGGGCTGCTGGCATCTATTCCCTTTGGGTCGCTTTCCAGGTACAGGATGGAGTTATGCCTTGGACGCAGCTGTTGGATGAATCCTTTTGCACAAAGGATGGTGGAATGTTGCCCTGGCGTTGACTCGTTGGTGTTTCACAATTTCCAAGGTGTTTTGGAATCCAGATGAAGCCCGTGTACTTGGAAAACAAATATGATGGGGATAATACACAAATATTCTTTGTGTGGCATATTCCTTGATGAGGTTTTTAAGAAAAAGCAGCTCTGTAACAACAATACCTATTTGTTTTTAATTAATGCACAAGGACCTGAGTGTAGTTACCAACTGCCCTGCCTCCCCACCAAGAAAGGATGACAGCCTCACATGAAATACATCTTTAGAGCTGTGGAACAGCCAATAGATGTATTACTAGTCTAAAATCACAACAGCTAAATATTGCCATGTTGGCTTACCCAATACTTATCAGAAACTTAATAGAAATGTTATATTTGGTGTGTGCATGTAAGGGATAATGTTTTGAGGGGTTTTGTCTTGTCTGTATTTACTGTGAATACATTCTCTCTCTCGTAGGTGGTTTTGTACATGTCCATCCCTGATTTCTGCCATAAATTTCTCCCTGGCTATGTGGGAGGTGTACAGGAAGGTGCTGTCACCCCTGCTGGTAAGGTCTTCCTTGGAATCCCTGCACACCCTGCAGTCTTCTGAAATTGCAGCATTCCTGTTCTTTCAGTGTTTAATAACCCATGTGTAGCCTGAGGACACATGGACATAAATGCCCTCACCCTCCTCACGTGCTCAGTTCAAACAAAACTGGAAAGCAGCCTAGGTCACCTTTTAGAATAAGTGATAACATTTCTATCTCTTACAATTAGTAAAGCTGTTGATGTGGTAGGCACCACACCATCAGTGGGAAAGTACTGGTTGATAGTTTTGGCACTTCAAATTGTCAGTGGGCTGTTGCTGGCAAGATGGTTTTACCTGCTCAAGCTCCATGAAGCCAAGGGACCTGGACTAAATGTGTGGTGGGAACTGCTACTGGTGGCTCGTTGCTCTAGTCAGTTTTGGGGAAAGTCTGAATTCAGTTCTGTGAGGAGAAACACTCAGCCTGACAAAGCCTAACGGGTTACAGCAGTGTCCCTAAACCAGGACAAGCAGAGTCTAAAGGGACTTTCAGAAAAGTGCCTCAGGGTATTTAATTGGGAGGGTGAGGGAAGTCATTTCATGAGCACTTGATTGAGCTTCTGTGTATTCTGTGCATCCCCACGTTAATTAAAAGCTGTGTTAATGCAGGCTCACTAACACTCCATTTTTTCTTCATGTTTTAGGGGTTGTGAATAAATATCAAATCAATGGACTCCAGGCCTGGCTCATTACCCATGTGCTTTGGTTTGCAAATGCTTCTTTCTTGCACTTCTTCTCACCTACCATCATTTTTGACAACTGGATTCCTCTGCTGTGGTGTGCCAATATCTTGGGATATGTGGTGTCCACGTTTGCAATGATTAAAGGATACTTCTTCCCTACCAATGCCCAAGACTGGTATGTGAAATTTAGTAATGAGACAACACCAGGTATCAGAGATTTAAATAGTGAAATAAAAATCAGATATATAAATTGTATGACAGAGAATATTTGTCTGGCACAGAGATTCAGGGCGGTGTATGGCAGTGGTTCTTTGCTTCCCCAGCACCATTCCCTGTGTTTCCTGCTGCACACCATGGGACTGGCAGCCTCAGTGTCACATCCTAAAAACAGTTTTGGACTGTTCAGAAGTGTTACCAGGAGTAAACTCGGGCACCTCTGAAATTCTACAATTTATGTCTATTGATGTGATACTTTGGTCAGGTCAGTTTGTGTTACCTTGCACGTTACATGGTTTTATGATTTTTATTATCACTGCATCAAATTAATCTGCATTGTGTAGTCACAGTAGCAATTACCTGTATTTGGATATAACTCTTTACGTTTCTGGTTTTTTTTTACCATTTTGCAGCAAGTTCACTGGAAACTTCTTTTATGACTACATGATGGGGATTGAATTTAACCCTCGGATAGGGAAGTGGTTTGATTTCAAGCTGTTCTTCAATGGGCGCCCTGGGATTGTGGCCTGGACTCTGATCAACCTTTCCTTTGCTGCCAAACAACAGGAGCTGCACGGTGAAGTGACAAACTCCATGATCCTTGTCAATATCCTCCAGGTAAATCCCACGGAGCAAATCAGGAAACGGGTTTGGAAATAAGCTAGTATGAAAGTAGGAAAGAAACTCCTTCCATGCAAAGGAAACTGAGGCATTTTTTTCCTGGCCTGAAACGAGCTCATTTAGTGATGGGACTCCTTTGGATTTATTCCCTGGTCTGTGGAAATGGAAACATGCTCAACAGAAGCTCTGTCCCTTCTCTTTGTAAGCTGAAGAGAGATCAGGGTGGTGAGCTGTGAGTTCACTCCCCAAGTGTTTGTCCTTGAGTTGTACTGGCCTTTGTCATCCTGCTCTTGCTTTATCTGTCTGGAGTGTCCAGGTAGGTTGTATTTATGTGATGGTTCTTCCTAACCATGTTCAGAAATGCCTGGTTTTGAAGTGCTGACATGAAAACATGCCCCGGAATTTTGAAATCACACCCAGGAATTTTGAAATCACATCACAAGGCAGCACAGACATTAAGCTGATGTTGTTAAACAGGGTACCTGGTGACAGTGTTCTGTTATTAATGTGAAATTATTCTGTTGCAGGGTATTTATGTTCTGGACTTCTTCTGGAATGAAGCCTGGTACTTGAAAACGATTGATATCTGCCATGACCATTTTGGATGGTATTTGGGCTGGGGAGACTGCGTTTGGTTGCCTTACCTCTATACTTTGCAGGTAAAAATGTGTGCATTGTGTATTTGGGCTTGCAGGAATGAAAGTTTCCTGAAACATTCTTTCTAGCAGTTTAATTTGTACCTTAAACATTTCTATGTAGTTGGACTGTTGAGAAATTATTGCAACGTTCTCTGTAACAATTCTCTTGTAGGAAGGCTTCCTGTCCTGGCACGGATTTGACATCTTTTCCTCTCCCTTCTTTTGTGCCTCCTTCTGTCACTGTCCATTGTGTCTGCACACTTTTTAAATCCTTTCCCTTTCCTTTCTTTTTACTCCTGCTTGTTGAGGGTCTTTTGGTTAGTGGTGGTTTGTTTGGGTCTCGTTCCTTCAGTTTTCCCTTCTGTCTGGTTTGAATCCTTCTCGTTTCATGAAGAAGTGCAGTTTTGGAGAGAGAAAGAGAGAGGAGGGCTGAAAATTCTGTGCTGTTTTACTGTTGCAGTAGGTTTTTCTACTCCTGGTCTGTTGTGGGTCAGTATAGTCAAGGAATTGACCTGGCAATTGACAAGGAACGCTGGAAGTAAAGGGCCAATTGTTTTTGTGCTCCCCAGGGTCTGTATTTGGTGTACCATCCTGTCCAGCTGTGCCCAGCTCACGCCCTGGGGGTCTTGGTGTTGGGCCTGCTGGGTTATTACATCTTCAGAGCCACCAACCACCAGAAGGACCTTTTCCGTCGCACCAACGGCAACTGCAGGATCTGGGGGAAGAGGCCGGAGTACATCGAGTGCTCCTACAGCTCCGTGGGCGGCACCAGGTACCACAGCAAACTGCTGACTTCGGGCTTCTGGGGCTGGGCGCGCCACTTCAACTACACTGGGGACCTGATGGGCTCGCTGGCCTACTGCCTGGCCTGTGGCTTTGAGCACCTCCTGCCTTACTTCTACATCACCTACATGGCCATCCTGCTCACCCACCGCTGCCTGAGGGACGAGCACCGCTGCCGCAGCAAGTACGGCAAGGACTGGGAGCGCTACACCGCCGCCGTGCCCTACCGCCTCCTGCCCGGGGTGTTTTGAGGCTGAGGCAGGAGGCAGGGGAAAAGGGAAAAAAAGAAGCAACATGCAGGCACGCTGTGTTTAAAGTGACTGGAGTGAGGCACTGAACTGCCCCGTTTTTTTTAGAAGATTCTATTAGTTTGGAATGCCCCTCTGAATCTCCCCGTTTCTAAATCAGCTTGGAGCTTAAGGAAGGAGGCGTCGTGTGTTGAGACTCCTGAGAAATCCCAAAGCTAGGAGGTGGCCTTACCCTTGGTAGTAGCAGGGTTCTGGAAGCAATTTGCGGTGCTTCAGGAGAGAAGAAAAGAGTTCTGCCATCTCTTTAGGAAAGAACTTTCCTGATGCAGCTGCTTGTGGCCATCAGAACCTACAATTGGGAACAACGAGGTTTGATTGTTGGTTGCTCGTCGAGAGATGAGCGGTGGAAATACTGAACTGCAGAATCTGGTCTGAAATAACTGTTATAATCCAAAACAGAAGTGAAAACTGTTATAAATTAGTGCAATTTTCAGCACCTGACAATAGGGAACACGACCAACTGAGTATTATTTTGATATTGAAACCAGACTTTGTGAAGCTACTGAGCTGTGCTGGTTGGGCTGGAGTAGAATTAATTTTTTCCATAGGAGCTGGTCTGGGCATAGTTTTGGATTTGAGCTGAGACAGTGCTGATAACACGGGGATGTTTTCACTATTGCTGAGCAGTGTTTACAGAACATCAAGGCCTTTTCTGCATCTCACCCCACCCACCAAGGAGTGGTGGGCACAAGGAGCTGGGAGGGGACACGGGCAGGACAGCTGACCCCAAGTGACCCAAGGAATATCCCAGGCCATAGGGCATTGTGCCCAGCACATAAAGCTGAAGGGAGAAGGATGTGGGGGATGTCAGGAGTGATGGTATTTGTCATTCCAAGTCACCATTGCATGTGAAGGAGCCCTGCTTTCCTGGAGATGGCTGAACATCTGCCTGCAGGTGGCAAGTGGGGAGTACAGATCCCTTCTTTTGCTTTCTTTTTCCTTTACCTATTAAACTGTCTTTGTGTCAGCTCGTGAGTTTTCTCCCTTTCCTGATTCTCTGTCCCATCCCACGGTGCAAGCAGCTGTGTGGGGCTGAGTTTCCAGCTGGGGTTAAACCATGACAGTCCTTTTTGGTGCCTGACATGGAGCTGGAAGGGTTTGAGGTAACAGCAGCTCTGGCTGGGATGTACTGGGCTGGATTTAGAGCTGTTGGTGCTGTGGAGCTGTCAGGCCCCTGTGCTTGCCGTGGGGCTCGTCAGGGGTTCCATTTCCATTTTGCTGCTGGCTGAAGCGCTTCTCCTCTCCCTGTGCTGTGCCTGGGGACACTTGGATGACAGCCCTGGTGACACAGTTGGGCTGGCAGGTGGCCAGGGCATCGCTGCAGTTTCTGTGCTGCAGGAATTGCAGTGTGAGCTCCAGTGGAAGGAGCTGTGCCCCGTGGATGAGCCCACATGGGAACAGGACAGCCCCAGGCTGGGAATCAGCCCATGGCAGAGCAGGAACCTCTCTGAGCCTCTGTGGCCGTGGGTATGTCCGTGCCCAGGAAGGGAATGTGGCCCCGGGATAAACCTGAAGCCTCTGTGGCTGTGGATAAGGCCGTGCTCAGCAGGTATCCCTGAAACATCCGTGCCTGTGCGTGGGGCTGTGCTGGAGCCCCTCAGAGCCAAGGCCATGGATAAACCCCTGGCAGGGCAGGTACAGCCTTGGAGGGGCTGCAGCCCTGGGTGAGGCCACATCCACTCCTTTAGTGAGGAAATGAGGAAAACCTCATTTCCTGTCATTTGTATAAAACCGTGTTGGTAAAAATGTGAGGTTCTAAATTCTTAGGTTAAGGACAAGTAAAACACTGACAATTTTCCTTCAGCTATTTCTTTTCTCGTTACACGGTTATCTTTGAGAGTGACTCAAGGATACAAAAGGAGCTCTTCGAAAAGTTTAATTTCAGGAGCTCCTTGGAATTGTGTTTTCCAAGGAGAACCAAATAAAAAGAAAGAGGGATGATAACATGAAGTATGCAGTTTGTAACAAGCTTGGTATTACGTTTAAGCTTAACCACTTTTTTTAAATTATTGCATATAAATACACAGTATTTAGAGTAAGTGGAAAAGTGTAAATTGATGTTTTGTAGAAGCAGCTGATCTCCATGGCAGGTTTGGATGAGCTGTGGTGGTGAGTGCTTTGGTTGTGTTGCAGTTATCCCAGAGAGGATGGTCTGGGCAGGAGGAAAAGGCTCTCTGCAAACCTGGAAAACAAATGGATCTTGTGTCTGGGCTTTGTTTCAGAGCTGGATCCACACACATCCTTTTCTTTGGTAGCCTTGGAAATTGCACTGCCCCTTTGCTGTTAATGCCAAGGTTATTTAAATGCTGCAGGATAATCAGCACTCTTAAATCATGGTAGCCTTGCACAGCACAGTGTGTTCCCTTCTGTTCCCTGAGAAACCTTGGATGTTTTGTGGAAGAAATTGCCCTTCCATACCAATAAAAAACCCCTAAAATCTATTCTGTCAACTTCCTCCTAATGTAAGCACTGTGTGAGCAGCGCTCCAAGCAGTGTCCCACTAGTGCCACCCTTGAAAACTGGAATCTTAACTTTTCAGAAATCCTTAATTCCTTAAAATAAGTGTCTCAGAATGACAACAGGAGAATGTGCTGTGGCCTCACAGTGGCAACCAAACTATTTTCTGCTTTTGATTACCAATCTAAGGTTCTGATCATGTGGTAATCTAGAGGTGCACTGCCTAAATTGGTTCTCTTCAATAATGCAGAGTCTTCCCTCAAGGTTAAAGTGATGTGCAGTTGAAGACAAAATTGTAATAGCAACTTTTTTTCTACTTTCTTTCATACAGAATAAGACAAGTCTAAATCTGTGTGTCACATCAAAAGCTTGCTTTATTTTTGGATTATGGATACAGATCTACTTTATGGCTACTGGGCAGGAAATGAAACTGGTTTTATTGATGACATTATCCAAACTTTTTGTAGTATATTTTCCCTTAAAAATGTTTAAAAAAATGCCGTTAAAGGTAATGTAAAATACACGTTTTATCATTGTACCATAGTATGAATCAAAAGAACAAAAAATACCTAATAAGTCCGCGTTGCAAAAGCAACATATCTATAAAGTGGTATAGAATGACTGGAGAATCATTACTGCCTCATCCTTGAAGATGGACATGGCCAGAAAAAGCCTGGAAGTGGAACTGGAGCTCAGCCTGTTGCAATGAATCCTTTCCTGGAGCAAGTGGCATCCCATCAGGAACAGTGCCACTGCCAGCCGTGTCCAGTGCACAGCTCCCAGGACCTGCAGCGTTACCGACTGGAAACACCCACTGCTCTGTGCCTGAGAGGATCCTCCAGAGACAAAGGGACTTGGGAAGTTCCTCTGTCTCTGGGGAGCTCCCCTGAAACGCCTGCCCAGGGCTGAAGGAGTTTTTTTGTTAGCACCTCCCTGACTTCTGCAGTGCCTGTGTTCTCAATAAATCCGCATTTGCCAAGGAGCCACAGACGCCTCCTGGACTTGGATGGATTTTTCTCCCAGGAATTTGCTGTGAAGCTTTTTTCTGTTTTTCTCCTCTTTCTGAACTCTTGTAAACATGGCATGGAGCTGGAAGGGAGAGGGTGAGGTGGTGGAACACACAGCTGGGGAACTCTTGAGGCGCTCTGTGTCCCTGGCACCCTGCTTTCCTCCTCTCCCTTTCATGCAGGTGTGGACTGGGACGGAGCATCTTTCCCGGGGGGTGTCTCGTTGCCCTGGATCCCTGCCCTGAATGGGGGGCTGCACTGGGCATCTCTGCCCTGCTCCACGCAGCCAGGGTGTCCCACAGAGCTCCTTGAAACCCATTCTCTTAGCCGCCATGGGGCTAATTAGTGAGGTATTAACGAGGGAGGAACGTTAATTAGGATGGGGAAGGCGGGGAGCCGGGCCGAGAGGGGGCGTGGTCAGGGATGTGGGCGTGGTCAACCCCTGCGGGTCTTGGGGCGTGGTCTGAGCGGGGCGGGGCCAGCGCTGAGGGGAAAAAGGGCGGGAAGAGGCTCGGCTCTGCTGAGGGGAAACGTCGGGATGAGGGGACGGGGCCATATTGGTGGGGAAAACGGAGACATAAGAGCTCTTGCGGGCCTGAAACCACTAACGATGGCCAAGGAAAGCCCAGCACACTCCTCCTACGTACCCCTATCTCTTACACAGGGGAAGCCAAGGATCTATGTGGAGAGTGTCCCTCATGGGAAGAACCTGAATCGAACTGAGCGAGGCTGGGGCAGGAGGGTCAGACCGGGCAGAGAAGGGGGACCCTCTGTCCATGCCAATGCCCAGGGCAGCCCTGTCCCAGGAATTGCACAGGGAGCAGATCCTCGAGCTGCTGCACGTTCACGCTGCCCTCGCTCAGCTGGGAACCCCTCATTGCCCAGGGGGAGCTGGTGGCAGTGGGAAATTTGAGAGGGAAAGAAGCGGAACACAAGGATCTGTCCTGCATGGACTCCCATGCTGTGTTCATGGGCTGTAGCAAATGGCTGCCCTGCTTGGAACAGAACCAAACCCCTCCATCAACATCCTAATTTACTGCTCCAGAAAAAGAAAAATCTCAAACATGAATTCCATGGAGGACAACTGAATATCTCTGTGGCATCTGTAGATCTATTACCTGAATCCAGTCATGAGTTTCCTTCAAGTCTCCTCCCCTGAGACCAGTTAAACAGGAGGCATGGTTAAACCCTTCCCTGCTTCTTGATTCCTAAAATCCTCCCGTTCTAGGAGAGGCTCCTTGGGTTAACAAAGACATAATTGGATGCAAAGCTTTAAGAGGTCCTTCTGCTGTCCTCAGTTAAAGTTAGGGCTGTGGTCCCACAATTTTGCAAACAATGGGGCTACACCTCACTGAGCCGTTTTAACATTTTAGAAAAATGGGCCGTGGCTCTTCAAGTACAGCCCTGTGGTATTCCTGCACTAGAACTCCTTTGGCATGCTCCTGTTCAACATCCACATAAAATTCAAATTTATTGAAGGCCTACGGCAAGAGCCTCAGTTCATCTGCTTTTTAACACTTTAAAATTCTGCCAGGCTCTTATCTGGCAGGGATGGCAGTGTTATAGGGAGACATCCATGGCTCCAAAAGACCTGCCTTTAACAGGAACATAGTAACAGGCTGGAACCCCTTCCTTCCCTCCCTTGAAGTAGGGTATTGCTTCTTAGACACCACCTGTCCTGGTGGCTTCAAAGTGATTTGGAAGGTTCCATATCTAATTTTCCACATTTCTGTGGGACAGCCCACAATTCTGGGTTTACTTCAGCACAGGCCTTCTCAGACGTTCGGCACAAAGTTACAATGATGGCAGCTTCCTTATCCCCTTTCACAATAATAATTTACATTCCCAGTTTTGCTGTCAAATCCCTTCCCAGTAAATCACAATCACAATTAGGAACAAAAAAATTCATGCATTTCAAACCTATCCCCCACATTTACCAATAGTGGCAGTGGAAGTATTTTCCCTGGACTGTGTTGGCAGAAGAGGAAGGCAAGGTTCTGCAGAGCCATCTGTCCTGAGGTCCTGGCTGTGGGGACAAGAGGAAAGTTGGGGCACGTGGTGGGATGGCCCCTTGCCCATCCAGGGCACCCTGAGAGCCAGCAGTGCCGAGCCCACAGTGCCTGGTCCTCCGGGAGTGAGTGCCTTCCCTACCCCTGACCCCTCATCTCCTCCCCTCCCTGCCTTGCTGGGCTCTCCTCACTGCCTCCTCTTTGACCTCCTGGGGCAGCCACTTATGGATGGACCCTCAGTGGCCATAACCCCCCAACAGGTTCATGGCCAGCCAGGTGCTGGGCTTTAGCACCTTGCTGGGATTGAGGGATCCCTCCAGCACTGAAGGAACTGGCAGACCAGTTGTGGAAGGACAGGTGTGGCCACCATGTTGGCACTGGGGACAGGAGGTCACTGGGATCCCCTGTCCTGTCCACAGTTGCTTCCAGCTCTCCGTGGATGGCTGACACTCAGCTCAGCCCTCTGAGCCCATGCATCCCAGCAGGGCCAGCAGGACCCTGATGCCCAAAGCTGTGCCAAGCAGCCGCTCAGGACTGGCTGACCTTGCCCCACAGACCCTGGCTCTGCCAAGGACCACCAGCTTCCCTGGAGACCCAAGGAAATCCAACGGGGGAGGCACACTGGTGTGAGGGACAATGATCTTGGATTTCTGGGGACAACTTGGACCAGAGCAAGATCCATGAGGCTGTGGCTTTGGATGGGGTTTGTCCCAATGTATCCCAGCAGGAATCCCCTAAATAATCTGCTGTCGTGGTTTGAAAGAAAGGTGTCGGCTGAGGAAGGCAGGAGCCTCCCTTGGAATGGAAAATGTAACCCCCCTGCCCACG
>VZDJ01000385.1:0-23823 GCA_008694505.1 Cyanoderma ruficeps
TTTCCCCCCTCCCCTTTTGCCTTGCTTGTTTTTCTCCTCCTTTCTTTCCCACACAGCAGCAATTTGGCCTCAGCAGGACCAGGCTCTTTCCTTTAGGAGAAGAAAATTCAATTTTCCATGCGCTCTTGAAAATCTGCAAGTTGCCTCTAGATGAGCGCATTTGGGATTGTGCTGCAGTTATTATTTTGGCAAGGACACAGAGCAGAAGCCCTGTCAGGAATTGCACTGATACAAATCTCAACAGGGCTTTTTCACCGTCCACATCAAATTAACTCATCACCATCCTTACAAATGAACACTGAAATAAAATGAGACATATAGCAGGGCTTCTCTCAGTTTGAATATTTTAAAATCTGTATTTCAGTGGTTGATAATTCTGCATGAAAGAACAAAGACTGCTTGAAACTTGATGTTCAGAAAACTGAACTTCCATTAATAAAAATGCAAATCATACCCTAGCTTACTCTGTTTTTATACACTTTGAGCCATTATGATGTGCTAAGTGGAATAATCGAATATTTATATGAAAAGGAGTAATATCAGTGTCATCAAAACAATAGTGTGTTGTAGACAAATAGAAAAGAGATATGTAACTATATAGTAAAAAGTTCATCAGAATTATAAAATGCAGTCAGGCTTTTAATCAACCACATCTGCAGTCACAGCAGTGCCTTGTTTTTTGTTACTTGGTATTCATGGTAGAGATTTAACTGCTGAACTATAAGAACCAGAAACTCTCTGAATTCATAATTTTCAAAATGCTGATTGTTTTGAGGCTTATGTGCTATAATATTATACATACATGCACATTCATACAGTGACAAAGCATGTGGACAGGGAATCTAAATAATAATGCTTTATAAAGCATCTTTTGGAGAGAAGTCATCAGTCAGGAAGCTGAAAGGAAAATCTGGATGGCAACTCCAGGAACAACTTTGGAACATACTTCTGCAGTGGCACATTACAAATTGAATGTCACAATTTGAGCTTTGACTTTAATCTGGAAGATCAATATTGGCTATTCAAAATTTATTGTGTAACTTTCTGTCAGCTGTAGGTGCAGACAGTAATGGAAATGGCATGTTAGTTTCATTGTTATTTAAAACAATCAAATCTGTTTCACCTTTTATTATAGAGAAACTGATGGAATGCAACAGGCATATTGTTTTTACAAAACTGTTTTGGGGGGAGCCCAGGTGGATTTATGAGTCACACTCAATTTATGTCTTAGCTGTCTAGTGGCATGAACACTGAAATTATGCCTTACAGCAGTGTAAATTTCAAATGCAATCAAATTTACCCTCAATATTATACAAGTGTTTACTGCTCATTGTATGAATATCTCTAAGGCTTTGCAACCTGCCAACGATGTGCAAGGTGACAGAAGTGTTCAAGATGAAAAACTGAAATATTTAGGACAAAGCAGAATGGCAGAGAAGAAGTCGATCATGGGGGGTGAAATGACAGATCATCCCTTTCCACTCATTGGCCATTAGATGTGCTCAACAAGGCCGAACCACAGGGCAAATGATTTTTGAGACACACATCATAGGTGGGATAAAATCTGGTTTACATTTCACTCAATCTGAGATAAATCATGAATTCCAATGAAAGAAATGAGTGTACACTCCTGCAACAAAAATGTCTAGGTGAAACATCAGTGGAAGCCTTTTCTTTTCTTCCTCTTCCACTTCGTTCTCACTATGCAAGAAATATATAAGGTGTTTTATTATATGTAAATTTCCCTTCAGTGCAAGGCTCATCATTTCATAAACAATGCAGTAGCAGGTAGTCTGGTTACAATAAAAGGATATTGCCAAAATTGCTTTGCATCATTCTTCTAGCCTAATTTTACAGTAGAAAAGACTGGTTAATGATGTTAAATGTAACTGTTGTAATTCAATATTAGTACAGCTATTCTTGCAATCGTTGTTAATAAATTCATTGCAAAAGAGTCCACATTTTTCTCCTCTGGAAAAAGTACAGCATGTAAAGGCTAAATGACTAAAATAAAATCATACACATTTTAACTTAGAACTGCAGGTAATAACAATGTGACAATATGTCCATAAACAGTTTAATTATAGGTACAGGTTGGAATGATTGCTTTGTGCTACTGTCACAAAGATCATAAAACACTTGAAGAATGGGTAATTGGAACCTAACAAGAAGCGCTGCTCCCTTTTCTGGATCATGCACATGATTTCAGTGGGGTCTGTGCAGAGTTAGCGCTTTATTTGGATTTAATAGTTTTAGTTTGTTTCAAATATGGGCAGACACAGTTGGTGTCTGACTGCACCCATCTGTGGCACCATTGTGGCTGGTGGTGTGGCAGGTAGGAATGGGAAGTGTGCTTGCACACAGCACAAAACCACAAATTCCTGTTCCACAAAAGCCCTCTTCCTCAGAAAATCCATTATCATTTTCCCCTTTCACCACAAATTTTGTTAGATTGGTGAGCAAAAGCCAGGAGTATAGTAAAATGTGTGGTTCTCTGTCTGAAGTGTAAGGCAGTCTTCCTCTGGAGTGAAAGTTGAATTTAGTACTTAAATAGCTACTATGGCCCAAAGATTTGTTTTCAGCCTCTGCACTGCAAATTAAACTACAGACTGGAGTGACAAAGACAAGATAATTATCTCCACTAATTTTAGCAGGGGTAGTTATCAGTGTCAGTGTCACTCCTTTGTGCTTCAATAATTCCTAATGAATGTGTATGAGGAAAAAAATATAAGGGACATTTTACACATTTACCTTTCATAATCAAACTTTCACAAAGCCCTTTAAAAAATAAAGTATGAACAATGCTGACAATATGAATATCCTAAAAGCAAACAGGGTATCAATTACATTGAAAACAGTTGGTCCCAGTCAGGTTTTGGCTGAGAGGCTGCTTGGCAGTGGTGGAAGGCTGCAGGGGCTCACCTGGGCTGCACGTTGCTTGTGCAGTCCATCAGTCCCTCCAGCTGCCAAGAAAGGAACAATGGTGGTCTTGAAAGAGCAGTTTGTAGAAATTAGAGTGTTCATTTTACATTTCATTCATTGACAGATTTAGACTCACAATGGTTTGGGTTGGAAGGGAGCTTAAAATCCATCTCATTCCAAACCCCTGCCACGGCAGGGACACCTTCCACTATCCCAGGCTGCTCCAAGCCCCAATGTCCAGCCTGGCCTTGGACACTGCCAGGGATCCAGGGGCAGCCACAGCTTCTCTGGGCACCCTGTGCCAGGGCCTCCCCACCCTCCCAGGGAACAATTCCTTCCCAACATCCCTTCCATCTCTGCTGTCTGGCACCGTGGAACCAGTCTTCCTTGTCCTGTCGCTCCAAGCCTTGTCCACAATCCCTCCCTGTCTTGTCCCAAGTCCCTCCTCAGCTCTCTTGGATCCCAAATTTACACCTGAAAATAAGATTTTTCCTAAACTTAAATAGATTCTTGGTTTAAAAAAGAAAAAGAAAAAAAAAAAAACACAAAAAAACAAACCACTAGAACGAAAAAGCTCAAAGTTCCTTTCTGACAAACATATGAGGTTGTGCTTTGAAATTTTTTTAACATTTTGGTTGTATTGGAAACATTCATTTTTTAAATTGAAGAAGAACTTTAAAAGTTATTATTTTGAAGGCTATTGCATTAGGATAACTCATTCTCCTCAATTCATGCAGTTCTGATCATAATAATGCATTTCATTCTCCAAATTTTTCATTCAGAAGCCAGCTGTGATGGTGCAAAAATATTCTTTTCCCTAGTATTGTTCTGAATTCAGACCCTAAGTATTCTCACATCAATGTAGATATCTTAGAGTTTTGAGAAAAAGCTCAAGTGCCACTTTTATGAGATGTAGTGTACTCCCTCCTGGTATTCATAAGGGCCCTCAGAGTTGCTGTAAATGAAAATCAGATTTCAAATATAATTTTACTTCCTATTCTCTTTCCTTGACTTACGCACTGGCTGAACTGAGTATCTTAAATGAGACTTTGGGTTAACACAAAAATGGGGAGATTAATGTCCTGCTTTGTCTCCTGTTCTGTGAAGGAAAGTTTTGACTTACGGGTGCACACCAGCATAGCGAAGGACAAACATTGAAAAACACCAGCATGACAGCGCTGGAAAATTACACATATTTTATTACCTGGAATCTTGTGATTTTAACACTTGCTTCTGTTTTGAAGATGTTCTCCTTAGATTTGGCCATCAAGTTATAGCAGCAAATTGACTTTGATAATTACACATAACAAGGCTACACAATGTAACGCAGGTAATGAGTTTTTAATTCACCAATTCATCTTGGGAATGAGTACAAGGAGCAGCAGCCAGCCTCCACACCACTTTGCACACTTTTAATGCTAGTTATACCCTGCATGTGTGTTAGCCCACCTGCAGTGACATTATTTATGCAATCTCACTAGGATTGCTCTTGCAGGGGCCTATTACAAAATTCATTCAGATAAAAATGAGTTATATCTCTTTAATAGTTTGCCTGTCTAAAGGACAACACCAGGAGAGACAGTCATCTTTCCATCCCCTTCCCTGGTGCTGGGAGCAGGGAGGAACAGGAGGCAGGAGTTTTCACTACTCTTACATCCTTTGCTATAAATCCACTTCCCAAAGCCACCAATCTGACTGTGTAAAAGAAACTGAAGAAAATGCTACTCATTAACTTTTATCCTCTAAATCTACTCCCTCCTACACTAGTGACATAAAAATACAGGATGTAGAAAAACAGTAGATTTATGGCTACAAGTCACATGGAAATATTAAAGGCACAACCCAACCCAGAGCATGTAGTCTTGTGGTCTCACGAAGTCCATTTATTTTTATGTGTGGAAAGAAACAGCCTGTGTGAAATTAGTGTTTTTCTGTGCAGTTAAGGGGCAAAGGAATAAGGTTTAAGGACCTCTGTGAGGAGGAAAACCCTCCAGCCTGGGTGTTACTGTAATTCACAGGTTTTCACTGCCACAAACACGTTCATGACTGGTTGGACTCCTCAAGCACTTCCCTGGCAAAGCACCTTCCTCACTGCATATGTAATAATTTATTTATGCATAATTTATTAGTCATATACTAAGCAGAAGTCTCATCCACATTGTCTTGGACTGTTTATGATTATGCTTCTTAAGAAATCTCATATTTAACATATAATCTACAATGACAACTATTTATTTGTTAAAAGCCAACTTTACATGACTTTTAGGAAGAAATGGGCTTACGCAGAAAGTCCACATCAGTAGAAAATGCCAGAATTTCAATAATCCTCTTTTCAATCCAAAACTAAAACATTAGGTGAGGGAACCATATCTTCTCAGAATCTGGATGTGCATTTGTTTCCTGGATCTATAAAAAAATGTTTCACTAAAATGGAATTTCTAGTGCAAGATATGTCACAAAACAACTTATTTTTTAAAAAAATTGAAACAAAAATCAGGTTCCCAGAGTTTGTAACAAAATTTTTTTCCACAGTTTCAGTATGTGCTATTTTTGTTTGGTTTTACAAATGAAAATTTCTTAAACATGTTCCCAAAAACTTAATTTTTGATAAAAACACACTTTCAAACTGAACATGTCAATCTGAATACTTTGAGATAGTTTTTATATAGTATAAATAAGCTGGAAATAGTGGGTTTTGGCTTGACTATATCTCCAAAAAGCAGCTTGTACATTGCAAAGAATTATTCCAGCATCGAAGATTTGAAAGTAGCTTCCCTCCCACCCCCAAACTTCGGAATATTGGCTGTTTGGTGAGGTTTAGGTTTTTTTAGTAAATAATTAGATTTTGTCATGTTATTAAGTACAAAGCTTGTTATTTAAATAACTCAGCAGCTCTATCTTAGATCTTTTTTTATAAGCTTATTAATTGTAACTGTTTAAGCTGGAAATTTGCCTAGCTTTGAATCTGCCATGGTAATATCACATACACTATTCCTTTTATCTACAAATGATCTGGGTGGCTCTCACTCTGCTTTGTGTTGGAGTTAAGATCCCTTGGTTTCAGTGTGTTATGTCTGATTAGAAGAAATACTGTGTCTCAAAAAAATTTTCATTTGCTGTGGCTCTCACTATCCAAATGTATTCTGTCAGTTCAGCAACAGCTTGGGAAAATGAAATAAATTTTTAAAAATAGCTTGTAAGTATTCAGCAAGGTCTCAGTAGTGTTTAGCAGTTTAATTTTGTTTTGGTCTTTCTTAGCTGATCATGATTTAATCCTTCACAATCACTGCTACCATGTGTCTGCTATTGCCATCGAAACACTGATTACTAGGATTCCTGTAGAAATGCACTCCTGAATTGAAAGTAACAAAACCAGATCATGTGAGAGAGTCTCTGAATATATCCCAGAAGCAGAAAAGTTTAACCACTGTGGTGGTTCTATGTTTGCCAAATTTATTTGCCAACTGGGAAATTAGGATTTTGGGAGAAGAAGGCAAAACAGGCTCAATTTGAAGGTAAATATGTAGTTTATTAACACACAGTAAGGAAAAGAAAAGGGAAAAAAGGAAAAGAAAAAAAATGAAACTCTCAAAACTCTTCTCCTCCCCCCACAAGTGTTCACTTTCTTACAAACAACATAGAGACAAAACTTGTGACATTCAGTCAGTTTCACCATTTAGATATAGTCTTTCATCTATTCTTCAGGAGAGGAGTCTCTTGTTCTCTATGGAATTCTCCCACTGACAACCAAAAAACTTCTCTTGTGGGTCGGAACTCTCACAGAAACAGCCACCTGGGGAAAACCTGCTTCCATGTGGTCTCTCCCCATTAGCAGTTTCTCAAGCTGCTTATGGGTCATGGAGTTCAGGCATTTTGGGGTGTCACCTTTTAAAGATAAGCAGCTTCAAGGTAAAGGATTTCTCATCTCAAGGAACAGAGATGTCTTCTCACTTCTTTCACTGGTGCAGCAGCTTCTCATCTGTTTCTCTCTGTTCAAGGCATTTCATGGGACTGTACAGTCCATCACAAACTTCCTTGCTCAAAAATCTACAAATCATCCCCCTAATGCATATTTTTCCATGATTTAAAGGACAATCTATCAATAGAGTTCATTTCCATAGCTCAAACAAGAAAGTCCAGCCAGCAGAAAACTCCTTCATCCTTCCTCTAATTAATCCTTTTCTTACTCTCTCCATCTGACTGTTAGGCTAAGTCTTCTCTATGCTCCATCACTTTGTTCTCACTCTGNCCCTCTCCCACCCTGGGAGTTACCAGGCCAGGCAGGCCTCCCGTGAAGGCCCGGGGCCCGGGCAGGCCAGGCTCTCCGGGCCCCTCCAAGGGAGAGAGCCAGGACTGCCTTACCTCCTTTGATGGCAGAAGAAAAAGAGAGCCATCCCAGGCTTCCTTCTAACTTTTAAGGCTGTGTGTGTCCCAGAGGTGTATCCCTGCATGCAATGGGCTATTCTGGTTGTCAGTTCAAAAGAAATCACCAATTGCACCTCACCGTCTGTGCTGAACTAACACAACCACAGACAAGAAAGACAGTGAGGTCTGTGATGGAATAAAACTGAAGTTGGAGATGGACCAAGGAGAAAAATGAAGGGATTGGAGGGATAAAAGAAAACACCAGAGACCTAAAAAACATGCAAGTCCTTGTAGATTGGCCACTTTTTGATTATTTAGGGTAACAGAACTACCTCACATCTGTTCAGTCATATTCCAAAACATTTGGTTGTTAAGAAATGGATCCTGTAAAGTATTTGAATTTAAACTCCAAATTAGCCAGAACAGTGAAATAAGACCCTAATATCATTATCAAACTTTTATACCATATATGATCACCTCCTTATTTTCAGCATTCTTCCTTGAAAAAAAAACCGAACCAAACCAAACAATATTCTTTAAAAACTAAAATATTGCTTTACAAATATTCATTGGTACAATGGAAATACTCCTCATAAAACATGACTAAAATTTTATAAAGTGGCTGTCAGACTATTTCGCAAAAATGTTACTGTAAAAAAATTTTTTAAAAACAATTATTTATGGTAAAATCTGTAAACAACTTTTTGTTTGTTGTCGGCACTTCTTGTTTTCAGCTGCTGACTGTTCAGATGGACGGCACTGCCCAATTAATTTAACCAGCTGACAACATCTTGCTTGTATTGTGAATTAAGATGCATGTTTTTCACAGGTTTGACAATGTAAATATCATTTAGCCTGCCAGGGGACATGTAAGTTGTGACATATTACTCTATTAAATGCCCTGATTTGCGGGGAAGTTTTTAAAGTGGAGCAATGAACATAATAAAAGCATTCCAGAAAACCAGGTGCCAATCCCTTTTTATTTCAAGAGATGTACAGCAACAGATAAAAGTGGTTGTCTAGTCTCACATGAGCTGTTCCCCATGTTTCAAATCAGAAAATCCAAACCCCTCAGAGTTAAAAGTGTGGCAAGCAGATTTATCAACATGTAAATTTTATCAGGTATTCATTTCTAATTTGGTTTTTTTACCAGTTTCCCTCTTGTTTCTTTGGCATTACATTTAAAATGTGAACAAAAGGCTTGATTGAGCCTCTCAATGTAAAGACTCTGCATGTTTCAGAAACATTTTATTTATTGAAAATTAAGAATAAATACCTAGAAAAAACCAATAACAACATCCTAGGATGGTTCCACCCTCAAACACACCCTCTTCAAAGGATCAAGCTCCAATTTCCCTTCCTTAACAAGCAGCAGGTTGAGGAAAAAGCTCAAGGAAGTTCAAGGCAGAAAATTCAGGAGGAATTTTTGAAGAGAGGAGAACCAACAAAGAGATAAGAAAAGAATATCTCAGAATTCAGAGATCCTTGGAAATTGAATAGCACAGGCCCAGATGTCAGCACTGTTTAGAAAGGGAGACAAAAAGCAAACACACACCCTAGATGGAGTAAAATATTACCACTCTGAAAATGCAGAAATGATGATTTTTGCTTCTTTTTAATGTTTTTATGGACACTGGTGGAAGGTCTACATACAACTCGTAGGAAGAATGACAGAATACACAACCTGGATATTTAGGAAAAAACTGACTCTACTTTTTCGAGTATTGTTTATATGTTGATAAGGGGATAATAAACTACAATGGCATAAGCAAAAACAGTACAAATTTGGATAATATAAAAATAATTCCATCTAAACTCTTATTTTTTTCCCCTAACATACACCCTATGTTTTCTCTCTAATTTTATCCCATTAAAAATGATCCAATTTTTCTCATGTAAGCAACTGATTCCACTCCATTAATAAATTGTTTTTTTATAAAAATACATACCATTTCCTTATACTTTTAGTTGCTTTTGCCAAAAAGTACACATATTTTGAGGTTAACTCTAGATTGATTGTCATCTTTCCTTACCAAAGCAGAGAAAAAGGGTCAGGAATTTCATCTAAAATTATGCCTAGAGAAGTAGAGAGGGAAAAAACATACCTAAAAGAAAAAAAAAGATAAATTATCCACTTTGTCTTTAACAATTGGTTAAAATTGTAAACAACATTTCTGTCTTTTCTGTGTTTCTAAAAATTCAGTCTCTTCTTGGGCAGGAGAGAATTTGAGGTTTCCAATGTACAACACTCACATGGGAAATTAATATGAGCTTTCAGTCACTTTTTTTTTCTCTTTGTCCAACCTCAAAATAACTCCAGAAAAATAAGGACTAAGATTTAAGGGTGGTATTGGAAGGAGAAAAGGGTGGGAGAGCAAGAACCCTAATGAAAATACAGTGAGAGTGCTTCCAAGCATTCTTGTGGTTTTTTACAATGAATTGCTTCTAAACTGTCAGCCAGTCCCAGACTATAGCAAATTTTTCCAAAGATTTCTGCAAAGGAACAAATTATTAAAAACGGCAATTTCTTATTATTTAAGCTGTAGCTGACTTTCTTGGTTGTTCAATATTTGATTTACTTGTAGGCAATTTGGAAGTAAATTTTTTCCTGACCAAATATGTTTGAAAATATCTAAATAATTAAACACAATTCAAATTAATAAATGCATTAAAGAGCACATAAATAAATCTTTCTGCTTTTTATCTCACATTCTGTTTCTCAGTTGAGGCATAGATATTGGAGGCTTGCTTCTGATAGAAAATAATGGACTTAAACCAAATGATTGTAGCAATAGGGTTGTACAAAAATATTGAAAGCAGTCAGGTCTTTAGCAAAAGACCCACAAGGAGTTTCCATGAGATGAAAGGAACTTCTCCAGGGGTAGAGGGCTGCTCAGGAAGCACAAATGCCAGGATATGTACTTGTAAGTTGCTAATTTATGGTGGCAATGGAAGTTCCCCACTTTAGCCTGAGAACGTGCATGAGTAATCAAAAAGGACAGACAGACAATATAAATATCCCAATATGTGGAACTATCTTATCTCCTTTTTATGTCTTACTAAAGTTGTTGCTAGGAATGGCTCTCTGGATTTGTATCTCTCAGTTAGTAATGAAGTTAGAATTCAGAAGTGTGTTAGGAGCTTTCCAGCATGGCTTCTTGCACTCTACCAAAACATGCCTCATCAAAATTCAGTTTGTTCTTATCCTCCCCAAGCTGCAATCTGATCTAGAGAGTGTTGCTTGTGCTCTTCTTGATTTATTATCCTTTTCACTTTTGCTCATTATCACCAGGTAACCTAATTTACCACTGAGTTCAGCTATCCTTTTCATGTAGTTTAAAAAAATATCTCCCTGCTTGATACTGACCTGTTTCCTTCTGGTTGGAAACAAATGTGGTTATCCTGTTTGTCACTTCTCTTTGAATCCATAGCTAACTCTGCTTGCATAATTTCCATATTTTCCCTTTACTCTTGTCCCCTCTTAGTGTTCATTGAGGAGTATGCATCAAAGTTGACCAGTTTTTCCATCCTAAATCCAAAACACAGCTCTGTACCAGCTACCAGGACAAGAATACAAGTGCACATCAGATTCAAATATTGCCAAAATATCAATTTTTTGTTACAAAGCACATGACAATGGGATGAATTCTACACCAATATTTTAATGATACTGGCTACTTTTCATGCCTCAAACCCTCAGATATTAATTACTACAAGTGGACTGAGAAGTTGCTCTAAAAGATCTTTCCAGTCAAATATCCTTGGAATTTTTCCGGCATGGCACTTAGCATGGCTGCCAACCCTGGAAGAGGGAAAGAAAAGCTGTCTTTGCCATAATTTCAACTGAAATGTTGTGAAACCTTGCTGTTGGAATTGCTAGCTATCAACAAAGCAGCCAGTGCTCTCTGGTTGCTTTTAAGCTTCCTTTTTTGTTATTATTCATTCAGCATTTCCTACAGTGCCTTAAATTACATCCCATTTTGTAATAAGGATCTAGTCTTTGATTTTTGAATTAGGGTTTCACACCATAGTGCAAACTGCAGATAATTGTGATGCTATTTATGTGGATTTACAACCAGTTTTATGCAGGACAGCTCTATTCACCCTGCCATTTCTTTCTTGAAACTCTCCCTGTGTGTATGTCAGAAAATAGGAGAGGCTTTTGCTTGCTTTCCACTGTTCCTATGCTGTGAACTCACATTTATTTTGCCATATATCACCCACTGCTCTTTCTCACATTCTTAATACACTTATCTAGTCAGGAGGACATTGTATTATGCCATTCTCCCCATTGTAATCAATCATTTCCTGCATGCCACTGTCTTTTAAAAGTAAAAGCAGGCACCTTATTATTCTCTTAAATTCCCTGATGCCAAAGTAGCACATGAATCACTGTCTGTAGCTATAAAGTTATCTATGATACTCTTTTTGGTGCTCCTGCACTTGTTGTGCAACTTTTTCATGGCTCAAGGTCATGATCGTGGCCTCTCATCCTCTGCAAATGGGGAAAAAATGAATGAGCACTCAGTATTCCAAGGGCTTAAGGAAAGATGGTGATCAACAGAGTTGTCCTCTAAAAAATCTCTCCTTATAATCTTCTTTTATGAGCAGCAACTGGAAAATAAGGTTGGGTGTTGCAGCAATGTATGAAGGTTTAAGTGAGGTGATTGCCGGTTGCTTGGTGGCAACAGACAAGTTAATTCTATCTCACCGTGTTTTTCAACTATTAGAACTTCTTAAATTTTAATGTGAAGGAACAAACAATCTCTTAGCAGTATCCAGCTGGTTTTGATACCTACTAAAGACTGAATGTAGAAAGATGAGGCCTTTTACTTGTTTTCACCTAATAATTGCATAGGACTTATTTTAATTTTATTTTACTGTTGCCAAATCACTGATGAATTAATCCCAAATTCTTCCATTCTGTTACAGATCCAATGATGCAAGTTCATTGTACCATGAATACCATTCAAGTTACAGGGAAAAATGCCCACCACAGCTGTAAGCTGTGGTTTGTTTGATAAATAAACCAATAAAAAAGTTTCTTGTTGAACACCTGTTCAACAAGAGCTTTTCTGTGTTGTCCTCATAAATAAACGAACAAGTGAAATTTAAATGGGAAAATATGGTGTAGGGAAAAAAATGAGAAACCAGAGAATTAGTAATGGGGAAAAAAACCCTAAACACAACAGTTGCTAGTGGTTCAACTATCTTGCATAAAGCTGGGACCAATTGTTGCCACTGCTCAACCCAAAACTCTGGTGGCCATACAAAATTTGCAGGATATTCAGTGGACATTGCTACAATCCAGAAGGGCAAGAACGAGCCTATTTTGTACTTCCTTTGTCTGACTTTTATGCAAATATTTTATTTTTCTTTTCTCTCAACCACACTCTCGTACTTATATGATGGCAGGACAACTGAGTTTGTGTAAAATATTTCTGCTCTTTTAGACCACAAATAATTATTTTTAAAGCATTCTGTCTTAATGGGAAGCTGTGTTTTACCTGATCTCTTAGAGTCCCTTCTTCACTGACAACATTATTTATGGTGAATGTAACTGCACTTGGTTATTTCATAAAATGGTTGGAATCTAAAAAAAAAGGTATTGAAATATTGTTTCTGATTCTATGACTCAGAGTGCTGTGTACAACCAGCTGCACCAGTGTAGACACAATGGTCTAAAAGAATAGAATAAGACTAGGTAATTACAGTTTTTGTTGATTTGGCTGTTGTTTGTTGGTTTGGGTTTTTTTTTTTTGGGGGGGGGTGAGTTTTTTGGTTGGTTGGTTGGTTGTGGGGTGTTTTTGATGCTGTTGTTTGTGGGTTTGTTTTTTTTTGTTGTTGTTGTTGTTTGGGGGTTTTTTAACTGATAGAGCTGGGAAGAGACAGAGAAATTTCACAGGTAAGTACATTCTTGCTTAGGTCTGAAACAACAGAATTAGAGTCTTCTCAGCCTTGGCTTTGAGGCTGAGACCTCTCAAGTGCCTCTTCTGAGTTCACAGAAGATGAAATGGAAGAATCTTTCAATAAGGTGATATTACATTGTTTTATGGCTTTAAATATTACATTATATTTTTTATTATTTTTACTACATTGGCACATTATATATTGTGGTAGTTTCACTCCAGTGTTGCAGGGCTGACCCAGGAAAGGTTTTAGGGAAATTAAGCCCACACTGCAAATGACCCACATGACTCCCCCAACAATTGCTAAATCCATCTACATATTTGAAACTGTGCGGAAGTGTAATGAATGCACCTTTCTCTAAAAAAAATCCCTCAAACCTCATGGTAGGAACCCCTTTTGTTGAACCAAACTAGTGGGGGACTACTTTGTCTCAGTACTTACATGGGTAGCAAATACAAAAGTGGTCTTTGAAACACTTCCCATCTGTGTCTGGGGCGTCGCTCAAGCGAAACAGAAAACGTTGGGGGTTTTCTAATAAAAACAAGACAAAACAGGAAATATAATAACTAAATAGCAGTGGATACATGATATAAAAAATTCACTGAATACAAAGTTTTCCATGAGTATCAACATCTACATGGTTACACAATTTGCACTGATCAAAAATAATGGAGGCTTATACTCAAAAGAGAGCCAAGAATTAACTTTAAATTAAGTTTTTTAGCAAGCTGGGAAGCATTACTTTGTAATGCTAGACCTCAATCGGCATGGCTTGTTTTAAATTATTATATGCATTTAATCCTATTGCTTCAATGAATATTTACTCTTTTCAAATGTATTTTTCATTAGCTAAACAGACACTCCATTACTTGTTATGGTAAAAGAAGAAAGAAAAGAAAAACCTTCAGTGAATTCTAGATTATTACTCATTTGATCTCTCAAGTTGCTTTAGTCTTAGTGATAAAAACATAAAAGTGTTTTTTTCTTTTTGAAGTACTCATACAGAATTGTTGAGCTTCCAAGGTAATTAAAGAAAAAAATTAAAATAACATGAACTCACACTAAAGGATCTGTATGTGCTCCAGTGAAGTGTAACGTTTAGGAGCAAAACTTTTCAATACTTGTCAAGCATGGCAGATATATAACTGCTAATTCAGAGAACAAGGAGATGAAAAAGTATTTTTCATTCATGAAACATTCAGGAATTATAAAAACCCAGGTACCAAAAAGAACCAAGGGATAGGAAAAAAAAAATAAAAGAAAAAAGATGGGATATTTTTAATGTAATTCCATACATTAAAAGCACCCATCACCTAATGGAGGTTTGGCCCACATTTTATGTCTGTTTTTTCCTGTAACAACACTGAGTTGAGGGAATTCTCATCCATGTTAAAATTAAATTTACTTAAAACATATTTTTTGCCCACACTTTCAGCTTTTGATGGGCTGAGCCTCTCATTTACACTTCTAAATTGCTTTCTTTATTTTTATCTTTACTACCTCAGATAGGTTGGCAGAAGACAGCAGAAAAAAAAAAAGCCAAATCATTTTTCAATAATTCTTTTTAAAAATAAAGTCTGTACTTTCTCAATAACTGATTAGTTTTCACATTACTGTTCACTTTAGAGTGGAAAACTCTATTTTGATATGTGGTCAGCAGTCATTAATTTAGGTACTTGAAGATAAATTCTGTGAAGTTTAAACAAATAGATTGCCATGAGGAAGCAGGTTAAGATTCAGGGGGGAGGTTTGTGGCAAAGCTTCACAATCTCTGTTAATTCTGTGTTCAAGAATAATGACAATTTCTATTTAATTCTATAAGAGGCCCTGATCACCTTGAGTCTAGTACAGAAAGTTGAAGGGTTTTTTATTTGTTTGGTTTTGAGTCCTCTGCATATCATCCTGGCATCTTGATGTCTCTAGAGAGTGAGGATCTCTGTTCATCTGGACACAACAGAACAGCATTATAGAGCTAGTTAAATGGTTCAATATTACTAAAAATCTGTTTTCCTTGGAAGGAAAAAAGCCCCTCAAATTTCTGGGCAAAAGACAATTGCCAAATATGATGTCACTTAGTTCAGTCTTTTTAGGGAATTGATTTATGCTAAGTGTTCATTATTTTTTTTTTCCCCACTGTATTTTTGCCAGTAAACTTCTGTGTAAAATTGTATATATATGGTTTTTAGAGTCACTTCCCATTGTACAGCAGCACTAACATGTAGCTGCCTGGCTGCTTTAAAAATAATTTTTGAGTGATTTGATCACAGAATAAAGCTTAAAACTCCTCGACAGACCTCACTATCTTGGGTTCTCTCCACAGGAAGGATCAAAATGTGGACCTTTAGATACCTGATAAGCCAGCTTTGACTCAAAAATTGGTTTGTTTTTTTTGGTCTTTTGTTTATTTTCTCTCATTTATCTGTGTGAAAAGCAGGCATTTTAAAACCAGAGCTTAGCAAATTTGATTCCCAAGCATAAAACTATAAAATTAGGAACACATCATAAAAACAAGAGAAGCCCATGCCTCATTCTCTCTTTGTAACTCTGAAAAAATTGCACATAGATGGAGAAAAGGTTGTTTTGTCAGTCATTAAATCCAAGCAATCAGGCTGAAAAGGAAACAAGATGATTTTTCCAAGTCAAAGGGCCCTTGTGTTAATACCATTTTAAAGCCTCTACTTCTAAAACAACTCAGAACTTTAAAGCAAGATTTTGATGATTATCCTTATTATCCTATATGTCCCTGTTGTCACAGACAAACCCAGGAAGTCTTTTCTTATTCCAGTTCTCTTGAATCCATCACATTTCAGCTGGTCAGGATCTTTGCTTTCCAATGTGTCATTGTTTTGCAGTGCAGCACTTTGGTTTTTACTTCTGTGGTAGAAAAGCTGTGAGATTATACATATACATATACATATACATATACATATACATATACATATACATATACATATACATATACATATACATATACATATACATACACAATGTGTATATAGATGTATACATGTATATAGGCTCAGAGCAAAAAGTTAACTCCTTACCAAAAAATCCCCTGCATTATCTGGGAAAAGAAGTGTCCTATATTTCAACTATAAAGGTTAAAAATGCATTGCAAATTTGCAGCAATAAAACTTTT
Organism: Cyanoderma ruficeps; assembly: GCA_008694505.1. Classification (NCBI taxonomy): domain Eukaryota; kingdom Metazoa; phylum Chordata; class Aves; order Passeriformes; family Timaliidae; genus Cyanoderma; species Cyanoderma ruficeps. The sequence continues at coordinate 16,337 of VZDJ01000385.1, forward strand.
GCCAATAAACCTGAAAACCATATAAATTAATGGACTTCTGTTATACATTTTGGGGGAGGAAAAAAAAGGCAGTAGAAAAGCAAAATGCCTTAATATGATAATGTATCTATAGGTAGGGATGGTTATGATTTTTCATTAGAAACTTGTGGGAGTTTAAGGGGGATTGTGGGGTTTTTTGTTGTTTTTTGGTTGGTTGGTTGGTTGGTTTTATGATTTTTTTCTGGGTTTTTTTTGTTTCTCAAACCGAATATTTGCAAATATTGGCAATATCAAATTCAATAAAGGTTCAGACCTTATTGGAAAAAAGTTTATCATGTACTTATTAGCTTTGTCAGTTTTAATTTTCCTTGCATCTTCTAACACTGAATTAGGGATACGGCATTTGACAGAAGCCAATTTTAAGGCAATATGCGTCTCTTTTTCCATATAAATGTCATAAAGTGAGAGACTACTTCACATCAACATCTGTAGTGAGGTAACCAGTGTAGATATCAACACTTAACACTTGCTTTTCTTCACAAGTAAACAAAAAAAACAGAAAAAATTCAGAACTGAGAGATATTGAGTTTAGTATCACTGAAATTCAGTCAGCCCCTCTGAGAAAAATATTTCTCTGAAAAAAAGTTGGCCACATTTTTTGCTAATTTTTGATGAAGACTAACACGGGGTGAAAAAATCTGCTCTTGAATGCATTTTAGATTAATAACACAGTCCTTGCTGAAAGCAGGGGTTCGTGACTTTCCCATCCTCTATCCATTTTTCACTGAGGTTGGACCCTAAATCAGAATCTCAGCCAGTTTCCCTTGGTGACTCTTGACTTTTGTGGTCATTACCTTTGGTGTACAGTTAGTTTCTATTTCTAGATGAGCTGGGTTCGCTGTGCTTACCCCACTGTTTGCTCTGCCCTATTTTCTTTACAAATATCTTCTCACATGCAGAGATTTTCTACTTTAAAAGGTTTCAGAGATTTTAACAAGTCACAGGACTCTCTAGGTTACTTCCCTTATATGCTTCCATATATTTTATAGTAATTTTGGAAAAGAAATGTGAATGCCAATCATAGTTATCTATTAAATTGCTTTTACCATAGAGAAAAAAAAAGAATTATTTTCACCAAAAATCTTTTTCAAACCTAAATGTTTTGTGTTTTCACTATTTGTGTCTTTTGGTGCAAAAGAACTAAAAAATCACTGTGGCAGTTCAAAAGTTACAAAACTCTCATTCCTAAAATGCTGTGAACATTGACCTAAGGACTCTGGAATACAGATGAAACAGCAATTTAAGTGCATTTATCCCTGAAGAAGAAATAAAAATTGTTATGTCAAGCCCAGAGAAAGACAGAGAAAGAGAATTTGGAGATAGGGCAACAATATATGTGCACACTTCAGATCCAAAAGGGTTTAGTGGACATTATTAATGTGTCTGTCCAGTTCCTCCTGTCTACAGTTGGGATAAGCCTAAGGTCTAAGATGTGTTTCTAGTTAAGAGGGCACTGTATCTCTTCTGCAAATTCTTAACATAAAACTCCTGCAAGTCTCCAAATTGCCCCATGAATGTGCTGGATCCAGCACTAGGTATTGATTTTGTTGGTCAAATCTACCATGCCTGCCAATAAACTGCAACAAAATGAACTGTATGTCATTATGGGGAGAGATAAGGGGGGAAAAAAGGAGAATTGTGTACTTTATTACTGAGCTTGCTAAGCACCCATCCAGCATTTCAGGCTGGTGGAACAATAATAGCTATTTTCAACCCTTCACTGGAAACTAAGTTCAAGCACAGGGTGATGAGCCTAATCTCAGCTCAATTTTCATTTAATCTTTGGAGTCAAGCAATAAGCACACCGATCAGTTTAAATCTGAATCTCTGGGATATTTGACTGAAAATAATTCATCATAAAAGAGGCTTTCATACCAGAGAAAAGTCTTCAAAACTTTCTAGAAATTGAAGGAACCAAACAGTTAGCAGACAGCAGTGTTTATGAACAAGTGATGCAGTCACGTTCCCCTGAATCAAGCAGATATTTATAGGAGGTGAATTTTTTTGTGGTTTTACTTTTTATGTACTTTCAGTGTTTATGGATGGCACGTGGATATCCAAGCTGCAATGTTTCTCAGGTTTTTAATTAGAATATACACCACAGGTTGTTTTTGCTGTGTCTTCCTTGGCTTGGGGACCCTTCGATTCCAGGGATAAAATGAGTTACCTGTCTCTGTTGAAGTTTGGAGGAGATTGGATGATTGAGCCTCCACAAGAGCTGCCACAACAGGCAGAAGTAGCACCTTGGAGTAAAATTCCATGGCATTTGCACCCTGTCTCCACAATCGTGCTAGCTGTAATCAAAGAAGTTATTGATTATGTAAAAATGCATTTGTGCATTGTGTTTGAAGAAATAAAATTACCTGGCTATTGAAACAGCTGATGCTGCCCAAGATTTTTGTGCAGACTGAAATCTGGATTGCTTCTCAGCAACATTTTTTTACCCAGTAGACTGTGTAGTTACACATATTTGCGTGATCTGGTTTTGGGGGAAAGAATTACACTATATGTAAACAATTTTTTGGTCTTACATAGAAGTAAAAGGCAGTTTCAGCCTTTCACCAGAGTATTTCTGCATTGCATATTCAATATTTAACTTGCATATGTTCAAAGCTATCTGGTTTAAACACAAAAATTCATTTTATCCTACACATAACTGAGCTTCCTTCTTCACCCTCTGGCAGAGTGTTTTGTGTCCTCCAGAGGACATTCAGAAAACTCTGTGTATTATGTGTTTAGACAACCAAAGATCTTACTGTGACAAATTCTCTTGTATCAAAAACACTTATAAAACACTGATTCCATAAGTGATCATCCATTTCAGTATTTGATACTGCAATATTTACTAAAGGAAGTTATCACAGACTAAAAGTAGAAACCCATTTTCATTTGCAAAAGGGTTTTTTTGCAGTACATATTATTATATTTTTTAATACCAAAATCATTCCAGGGAAAAAATAATAATTCAAGAACTGCCTAAAACCAACTTGTGGCAAAAATAAATCCAAGGAAATAAAACAGTGCACATTAAAATTTAATTAAAATCAGAATTATATAAGATGTTACATTACTGCTCAATTTTAAAGGAATGGCTGTTTTCTGAGAACACTAATATGAAAATCTGGTCTTGTAAATTAGTTTCAGCTCATGGTTATGAATCTTATTTTCTGTTTCATTTAATGGATACTGAATGCTACCATTTAGGGATACTGGTTAAATGGAACAACAAGCTTCTCCATAATAAAAATTTGCTTTTTTGTTTATTCATAATATTACTTCTTCAGTATAATTCAAAGTCACCTTGTTAAAATACTGTGAAACTAAATCCTTACCTTCAATTCCGTGTTTATTTTGTAACTTCGGGTGCTTCTTAGGCCAAATTCCATCTGAAATTCATGAAAGTGTAAATATAAGAGGGTAAATCATACACTGAGCCTTAAACATTCTTGAAATTATTATTATGCTAAATATTTTTCGGCAATAACAATTCCAAATATCTTTTTCTAGCAGCTATTGAATTGGAAGATAAGAATTTTTTGAAGGGCAGTTTTATTAATGTACTTTACATTAGAAAACTGTAGAATAGTTGGAAAAAAGGAAGAAATAAAAAGAAGAAAGATTAAAATTCTGTGGACTGCACTCATATAGAAAGAAAAGGTATCCTTTGATACTCAGCTTTAATGTATTGAAATACTGAACAGGGTAAAAATTGAATTCTACATCCTATCCTCAGTGCAGGTGAGAGGATTAGAAATAACTTCGGCAGTGAGAAATTGCATTGGATGTTGTGGTTCCACTTCTAAACAAAGACAAATACAAATAAATAAGTAATTCTGCATTGGAAGTGAATACCTTGCCAAGTGTGAAAGATTTTTTCAGCTCAAGTAACTGTCTCACAGCTGGTCAGAAGTGAACAGACCCCAAAGGCTGAGCTGAAGGGGAGCTTAAATTAATTTAAGATTTGAAAAACCACTGGTAATCTTCTGGGATCTAATAAACAATGCACCTCTGAAACCACCTCTTCAGGTACCACAGGTGGCTAAATGCTGCAAGTAGCAGACCTTACGTATGGAATTTGGTTATAAACTGAAAATTAGTAGTCATTCATTCTCCAAATATCCAACCAAGAACATGAGAGGAAGCAGGATATTGATGGTGCAGTAGATTGGTCTTTGATTTGGCCTGATACATCTGTTCATTCAGTTCTCAGTGCACCAAAGGGAAATCATGAGAATAGCAGCTCCACGCCCTTTAGGATTTAAAGTGCAAAACATCAGTAACTTTTGTCCTTTCCATCCCTGTGAGTCGTTTTTAAATGAACACCTGTTATTTACTTCTTTTGTGTAGTTAGCACCAGCTTTAATTATTGTAGAATCATAGAATCATCACCACAGGATTGTACTGAAAAGGACCTTAAATCTCATCCAGTGCCACCCCTGCCATGGGCAGGGACACCTTCCACTGTCCCAGGCTGCTCCAAGCCCCAGTGTCCAGCCTGGCCTTGGACACTGCCAGGGATCCAGGGGCAGCCACAGCTTCTCTGGGCACCCTGTGCCAGGGCCTCCCCACCCTCTGAATAAGGAACTTTTTCCTAATATTTGTCTAAACTACCCTGTTTATTTTGAAGCTTACTATCATTTGTTTAAGGCTGTTGGCAGCAGGTGTGCATGACATGTTTGCTTGCCATTTATTTCCCCTGAAAGAGTTTTTTTAATCAATATATTAGGTTGTTATTTCTGACTTCAACAGGAAAAAAAAGCATTAAGAATGCATTTTATTTGCATAAATACCTTCAAAATCTTATCCACTTGGGTTTTGACAGTTATTGTCGTGCACTAAGACATTGGAACACTGAATGTTTTAAGAAATGCTGAAATTTTCCTTTCAGAGTAGCTTAAAATCTGAATAAGAGAAGTGACCCTCTTCCCAATCATATCTGTTGTTTATTTCTTCTCACATGCCAGTTATACAGTGTTTTAAATTGAAAACATTTTCACAGACCAACCTTTTATTCTTCGTATTTTGCCAACATATTGTAAATGGTTGCAAAAGAAAAGCAAAGCAGTAAACTAAAATAAACACAAACACCATAATACCTGCTCCAGCTAAAACACATATAGTCTTGACATTATTTCCTCAGTGAAGACAGTTAAATGCAGACACAAAAAAATAAAAAGTCTAAATTGCAAGGTTCTTCTATGAAGAGAGGTAAGAGACAATATCATGTATGGGACTGAGTTGTTTGATAGATTGAGATAAGATAAGAAATATAACTTTCACCATAGGCAGAAAAAAATTATGGGCCAATTTTTTTTAATGTGAGCACCTCATCTTTTGATATTTAATATTTGGAAATTATAAGAAATAACTCAGATATCAAGAAATTCTCTAAATGGGTTCTAGCTTCCTTTGCACACCTTGATTTTATAACATTTTACAAAAGGAATTTAAACAAGGATTGTTTCTGCTAGTCTTGGCTTTTTCATTGAGAGAAACATTGATAGTCCTTCAGTATTCCAGCTGAACTCAATACAGCTATTTGAGCAATCGAATAATACCCAGTATGAGTCAGTGTGAGAGGTTCTGGTTTGAGAAAAAACAAGCTATTAATCATGGCAAATTATCTCATTAGAAATCAAACTCTAGCGGCTGTTCAACAGGATGGTTGCAAAAGCAAGGTAGAAAAAAAAAAAGGAAGAAGGATTATTAAAGATTCGGAAAAGGAATTTTTCAAAAACAACCAAGGAAGAAAATAGCAACTCACAAATCATCATGCCATTGTTGCAGCAGATTTCTCTAAGAATTTAACTATCAAGAATTTCAAAAGACAGCCTACATTTTGGTTAGTATATGCCTCTTAGAACTTTGCCTTTAAGTTTCAATTTATTTGGAAGAAAAAATATATACTGACCATATTTGTTAAAGTTATTTCCATGTCCTGGTCCCCAAGACAGGCATGGTCACTGAAGCCAGTTTTGCAGGTCAGATTTAGTCACTGTAAAATTACGTCTTTTCCCCAGAACATAGTTTATTTTATATTAGGATGTATGCTACCAAAGCTAAGGTACTGTGACATATAATCATCTTGAAGGAGGAAAACCATTACAAAAAATAGTAATGCATAAAGGACAACAGCTGTCAACAAAGGTGCATTTACTGATAAATCAGCCAGCCTATTTTCAGAGCTATACTGAAGCATTAGAAACTAATTTAGGCAGTCAGTGAACTGCTTTAAGTGCTGGAACAAATTATTTAACATTTCAAGCCTCCAGAAAAACTTTGGACTTGATTCTCCATTAAAAAAAAATTAAAAAAATAATAAAAAAAAATTAAAAATCAATAGTGTGAGCCAAACCTCACTAAATTAAATGAGAGGTTTTTATTTCTCTTCCATTAACTCAATTTGAAAATAACCTTTTTGGTGAATTTTTTTTTATTTTTTAATACCACTACTCCCCCATTGATTGAAAATGCCCCTCTTAAGAAAGCTTTCAGCCCTAACAAGGTAACTCAGGAGTGCTTTAAAAATACGGCCCGGGACTCAGTTAATTCTGTGCAGAGACACTACTGGCCACTCATGGGTTAAACTCATTTTATGACCATCTGTGCCAGAAGGATCAGGCCCAGAAACAGTAAAAATGTTTCATCAAGTCATAGAATTGTTTGGCTAGAAAAGGACCTTAAAACTCATCCAGTTTCACCTCTGCCATGGCCAGGGACACAGGTTGCTCATCTACCTCACAGTAATTTGTTAAATCTATGGTACCATCTCAGAAGTTTTGGGAGAAAAACCCTTCAGCTGGCATTATGGAGAATTTTCCCATAATAAAAACACAATATTTTCAGCTGTAAAAAACTAAGATAAAGAATTTGATCTCCAGTCTTTTCCAGTCTGTGGCAGGAACTTAACGGGAAAATTCACCTTTAAAATCCCACCTCTGAAACACCAGTCTCCATATGCAGCCAGCATGATAAAGTGAGTAAACAAGAAAAGTTGAATTATTACTAAGATACAAACTTTCTGTCGTTGAAAAATGCACTTGCAAAAATGCTGTTCCCAAGGAAGTCACCCATGTGGGCTGCAATGCAGAATTATATAGCAGACACCTCATGGGTGTTTACCTGCACTGTGTGCCTGTGACAGTGACTTCAGCTGTACACATTTTTCCCAGAACCAAGGCTGTCATAGCTTTGGAGACATAAGTCCTGATCTTATCCAGTTCAGCATAGTAATGGAGACCCCAGCTTTTGCTGCACATCACAGCCTGGTTTAACAAGGCCAAGGACAATTCATCCTTGTTTTCCAACTTATTTTAAAACACCTCTCAGATAAGGAACATTTGATCTGTTCTTTATACGATCATTCAACTCCTGAATATTCTGCTGCTCCAAGGATTTGCTTCTGCTGTTCTTTCCCTTCCCTTCCCTTCCCTTCCCTTCCCTTCCCT
>VZDJ01000385.1:23998-39829 GCA_008694505.1 Cyanoderma ruficeps
CCCTTCCCCCTTCCCCCTTTCCCCTATAATATTGCAACACAAACACGGATTTCAGATCAAACACACATTTTAACAGATAGCCTTGCAAAAGTGCACTAAGGATAACAGCTTTTGCTGTTTGCTTCAGTGCTGCTTAGAGGCACCTCATAAATTCTTGACTTCTGCCCAGCACAGAGAAATTTCCAGCAGCAGCTCACAAGAAATATGCCAAGGCCATGGGCATTGCAGTACAAGGAAAATGAACATTTTAATAAAGAATGGGTGAGCCAATACTTCCTCTGGTAACTATAGTAAAATATGAGGAGTCATTTTGCTGGTAGGAATGCTGAAAGAAATTTCAATTTACTTTGTCTACTGTGTAAGAGCACTAAGGCAATGACATAGATCTATAATTTTTTTAAATGGCTAGTTTCTCATCCCTCATAAACTCTGAATGTGTCCTAAAAAAGGACATACACACTCCTGCTCTGATGGGCAGCCTGTTCAAAGTGTTGAATCAGAGAATGACAGAAAGGTTTGGGTTGGAAAGGACCTTAACTCTCACCTGGTCCCATCCCCTGCCACAGGCAGGGACACCTTCCACTATCCCAGGTAACTCCAAGCCCGTGTCCAACCTGGCTTTGGACACTTCCAGGGAGCCAGGGGCAGCCACAGCTTCTCTGGGCAACCTGTGCTAGGGCCTCTCCAGCCACATTGTATGAAATATTCTCCTTATATTGAGGGTAATCTTTATTTTTAAAAGTATGTTCTCCATTGTTGGTATTTCACAACACTCAGTGATGATGACAACAAAAAAGACAAGCCCTTCCCCAAATGCACTCTATGCAGGATCTCCCAGTCTGGCAAATTGAAAAAAAACAAACAGGAGATGATTTGATCATGGATTGTATAAATTTCCATGCAAAGAGCATTTATTGTTTAGACGTTTCTGTCTTAATCAACATCCTCCAAGCAGCCACTTCCCCCTGGATGGTGGTAGGACATGTAAAAAATGTTACCTGTGGTGATGCTGGAGGAGGAGGATAAAGGATAATGTGTTTTAATCTGTGATGAGATACAGTTAAAGACTTTATTATAATTGCTGGAACAGGCTAGCCAGGGAAATGTTGGCCTTGGAAATGTTTAAAATCTGTGTAAATGTGGCACCCTGGGACAGGGTCTCCTGGAGCAGTGACACAGGAACGTGCCCAGCTGGGCTTGGCATGTCTCCAGACAGGGACACTCCAGGCCCTCCCTGGGCAGCTGTTCCAGGGATCTGCCCCTCCATGGACAGAAGTTCTTCCTCCTGCTGGGCTGGAACTTGCTGGGCTTTATTTGATGGCCACTGTTCCTCATCCTGGCACTGGCACCACTGAACAGAGCCTGGCCCCATCCTCTTGGTTTTATTCATCTCATTCCAGCCAGGACCTCTCCAGCTGAGGGGAGTACTAGGAAGGTTATCAGAAGGTCCCTTAACTTATCAAATTAGAGATGTTAATTAACAGGCTCCTCAAGCAGCTTGCCTTTAGAGGTCCATGCAGTCAGAGCTGGTTCCAGCACTGGCCAGGAGTTCCCAGCCCAGAGTTTCAGTGATTTTGTCCATCTTGGTCTTGATCTCAGCCATCACAGCACCTTGGAGGTCATCTCCTTGAGTAGGGTGGCCTCAGAGTTTGATACTGATTATACTGCAAAGAGTTGGAGGGTCAAGCTATCATGAAAATGGATGTGCTTGGCTTCCACATCTTTATCTCTAGGATTCCAGCAAGGGTCTTCTCTATCAGACCTCCTCCTCTTTCTCTCCCTTCTCCTCCTTCATGGATTCATTTGCCTGCCCTTAGCTGTGCCCTGAGAGGCAGTCTGGCCACAGGCACTAATGCTGATAATATAGCAGGAGGTTGGAATGTCCAGGATGGGCTTGGCTTCCTGCTGTCTTTGACACAACGGTTTCAGCAAGGCTTTTCCCCACTAATTCTCCTCCTTCTCCTCCTCCTCCTGACTGTCAGCAGGCAGCCAGCACCTGCTCCAATGTTTGGCCTTTAAGCAGAGCTTTGGTCTTGTGCTGTCACAGAGATCCTTTGGATGGAGGAACTGTTCGGGACCTCCATCCACTGCCTAAAAGGATGCAGCAGGAGGGGTACACTTGAGGACACAGTGGGAGCTGAGACCTGCAGCAGACACCTGAAGTCCCTGTTGTTCCCAGCCCTGCTGAGGTTCACCTGAAGTGCTGGAGAAGATCCAGGCCTGTGAAATAGGGGGATCCTGCCAGTCCCATCCCATCCCTCCATGTGCTGCCTTCCCCACCATTGGTCAATGACAAAGAAGAAGCTTTTGGGTCTGTGGAATCTAGACAGAATTCACATTTACTGGATATTGAAATAACAAACTTGGCTGAAGGCTAACTACCTTTTCATCTTCCTTTTTTTTTTTTTGGTAATGTTTTCCCCTCTCTCCTTGGCTGTCTATATGATAATAGTTGTCACTTTTGAACAGCCTTTATAATGTGAGAAAAATTAGACCCTGGAGAAATTAAAAGCAAGATGTGTTGTAATTCCTGTTTCTGCAAGTTTTGTTTGCCCTGTGTACTGGTAAGCAACAAAACATAAACCTGCAAAGTGGGCCTTAAATTAATTAGCCCTCATGGCAAACCTGTAAGAGTCCTTAACAGCATAAAGAGAATTTTAATTATATGCAATAAATAGACCCACAACAATAATTTATAGCAATCAGTTAACTTGATAGATTTCATCATTTATGTTTATGAGGTTTATCATATTGAGGGTCATGGTTGATGACTAAAGTTTTAGCTTTCAAATTATCCAGATTCTGTACTGCATTAATATGTAACTCTGAACTTTGTATAAAGTGTTAGCAAGTTCTCCTCACAGCTTAGTTAGACAAAACAATCCTTTTCCAGCCCAAGAACCAAGGACACCCTTGCAGCTTCAGGCCCCAGTATAAACAAATTGAGGAGAGCAGTCTAGGAGGATGGAATTTCATAACCTGAAGCTGCAATTGGACAATTAACCCCAATATGTAAATGGACAAAAACTTATAAAAGTGTGAAACCTCATGACCCATCATCCATCTTAGGTGTAGCCTCAGCCAGACTCCTGTACTGCCCAAGGTGGATCCTTTGAAGGCTTTTAAATAAATACCTATTTTATTCCTTTAACTCTGTCTAGCCTCTGTTCTAGGTAGCCTCTCAAGGCATCACGGTGAGTTTTCATCATGCTGCATTTTACTCTGGAGAGAGGTTTGCTCACATATGTGGTGCCTCTGAAGTGTCTAGATGTGTGGTGTGGGGCTTTTCCTCCCTTTCCTTTTGTCTCAGCTGGTTTAAACAGTGAAGCTCCTTCGTGGGGTAATAGTCATCATTCATAAACCAATAGAAAGAAAAAAAAATCCAACAGCAGCCCTCTGCAGCTTTACACCTCGTGTGAGAGATATCTATGCAGGAAATTAAAGTTGGACTCACTGGGTGACGCATTAGGAATCTTATCTTTCCAGAGACACTTTATCTCAGAGCCTCTGTGAGAATGCTTCAAGAATATATTCACAGGAACAGGATCAGACTGTTAGAAAAAGATTGTTTAGACCACCAATACCCACGGAGGTGTCTTGGAACTGTGGCATAAGATGCCATATCAAATGCTGTGAGGGAGAACAGTGCCTTGTTTTAGTCTTCATTTCACACAGCATAAGTTCCTGAAATAGAGTTTGGTTTCCTGATATACAGGCCATGATAGACATTTCCTCAATGGCTAGCGTAGGAACTCCCCAGTGAATAAAATCTTGATTTCTCCAAGTTGGACGTTTCCTTTCAGACGGGTGTTGATTTAGACGCATTTATCATTTTGCGAATGTAATCCATTTGGGTTTTAACGCACAATTAGGATATAAGTGATACTGCAAATGGGCTTTTTGGTCTCCAAGTGTGAGCTTTTGTCATGCCTGATTTAGGATGCTGTCACTGTACCAAGAGGCATGCTATGCTAAAAGTCATGAACCAGATGTCTCCTTGCTGGTAACATGGGAATCAGATGCCTCTAATGCACTGTATCCTGCAATATGGTTGAGTGTTGATGCCAACATAATGCTGCCAAAGGAGCAAAAGTTCCATAAACTTCCTAAATATGCAGTAATGCAAAAAGAAAAAAAAAAAGTTGATCCATAAAATAAAATTGTTTCTCTAAAATCAGTAAATGCAACAACCTTAGGTTTATAGAGCAAGGTTGGAGGCGCATAATTGTTACTGATTCAACAGAAGACTGTAGGAAAATTATCTACCTTAAACACAATTTTCTCATCATGTGCAGGTGAAAACATCCAGAAAGAACACCTTTTTTGGCAATATTTCAGCAGTGTTTTAAAGATTTCAATAAACATCATGTAGTGGTAAAAACACAAGTAAAAATGGAGAGACAATTTACAAGGGCATGTGTTGACAGAAAAGGGGAAATGGTTTCAAGGTGAAAGAGAAAACATTAGGACCAGATATAAGAAAGGGATTCTCCACTTTCTTCACAGGGCATCCCCTGGAATGGCCAGAGAAGCTGTGGCTGCCCCCGGATCTCTCACAGTGTCCAAGGCCAGGTTGGACACTGGGGCTTGGAGCAGCCTGGGATAGTGGAAGGTGTCCCTGCCCATAGGAGGGAGTGCAACAAGATTATTTTCCAACCTGGGCAATTCTCTGGTTCTATGAAAAACCATTATATTTTAACTTCAAGGAAGATACTATATTAAAGAGAGAAAGAATGCATTTTAAATTTTATTTCTTCTTTACTACTTTATAACAAGGCCTGTACCTGGAAACTTCACCTTTTCTGTCTCCTGCACTTCACAGAAAAAAGTAAAGAAAATATAAAAGAATAGGATGTTTTTTAAGAAAAAATGAAAGCTAGTGATAAGAAGTGCTAATAGCACCTTTTAATAAAATGCTACCCAGAAAACCTCATCTCAGACAAAATTATGCTCCTCTCCTTATGAAGCAATAGTAGAAACATCTTTTTATCAATCTTTAGCCTCACTTATTCTCTTATGCCCTTTTGCAAGAGAATTTGTTGTATAGAACCCCAGGTTAGGTAGTATTTGAGAGTAAATATCATACATTCAAACGGGGTTTAAGGTGCCACCTAGATCTCATTGGAAAACTGGTTCCTTTGCTTCCTGTTATAAATATGGTGAGCCAAATCAGAATTAAAAAAAGATAAATTTTATTTTCTCGCTAATGTGAATTAAAGTACAGAAAAGAAATAAAAACACAAGAAAAAAAACAACCATAATGCAATGAAACAGCCAAAACTCCAAGCCACAATAAGGATTAGATTCGTCCAAATCTGGGAAACGAATACGGGACCGGTCGGTACCAAGTCCACCGGTCATTCGTTCCAACATCGTGCTTTTAGGGTCCAGTTTTTATACTTTTTATTTCCCTCCAGGCAGGGTTTTCCTTTGTCTTCGGTTGGATTATGAGATTCATGGATCCTTCTTTTTGGATTCAAACTCCTTCCTGAGTGGAATCAGAATGGTGTCTGGGATTAACGTTGAATCATATTGACATTTAGAGTGAGGTCCCTTTGCCAGACAGAAGGATGGTTATTGGAGGCCTGAGTTGTCTGGAAGTTGATAGTTCGGTGATTTGGCAGCAGGGACCCAGCTGAAGTCCTTCTTTCAGCTGCAGATTGAGGTAGGCATTCCTCAGTTCATCTTCTCCTCCGGTGATTTTATCAGTGCCTTCCTTCTGCCTGCAATTCTTTAATTTCTCATGCCCAGATTAATATACAGTGCCTATTTACAACACTTCCTATACTACTGAATTGAGACAAAAAGTAAAATAAAATAAAATACGAAATATCACACAAACAAACACATAAAACAAACCAACCAACAAAAGCCTCCTGTAATTTAGTATATTTCCTCCTCAGAATCAGACTGGATCAAAAGAAACTTATTTCAACAAAGAGACACTTTTTCTGTCAGTTCAACTGTCAAGTGCTTGGCTTGATACTTAGGAATATGGATACAGTAAAGTCACATAATTCAGTAATTCATGTTAATTATCCATCATTTATTCCATCATTTTGCACCAAAAATAATATTTGTGTAGCTCAGATCAGCACAATCACCCATAGCTTACAGTGATTTTTCTATTTTAGATGATAGCTGTAGCAGACCCTTGATTAATGAAAGTATATAGCACAGTGGCACTAACCATAAGCAGTTTCCAAGCTAATTTTAGGTATCCATAAATTCCACACCTAGAGCAAAACTCTTGCATACTGCAAGAACACTTAATCTGCTAAAGACAGAAATTAGACCAGATACTGCATAATTCAACAGAGTTCTCTGAGCTAAATGAAAATAGGACAGTTTACCCTAGCAGAGGATGTGGCTTAGCAACCTTGAGAATTTTTAACAACAAAAACAAAACAAAGACATTAAAAATAGGAACTATAAATAATAACAAGCCAAACTACCTCAAAACCCAGGTAGCTGAAATAGAAAAATACTGCTGCATCTGAGCCAGAGCATGGTTGTGTCTCTCAAACAGCTTTTATAAATCTCATATCTAAGAGGCAGTGATTTCATTTGACCGGGAGAATCAGTTCTGTATACTGAAAAAAGCATTTGCAATAATATAAGTGAAAGGAAGAGGATATATATATATATATATATTTTCCTTAGGGATATAAATGGATTTTCATGAACAGAGAAATGTGATAAAAAGGAGCAAGTGTGTGGGGAAGGGTGGGATGATAGTGGTAAAATGAATCAACACAATCAGAAATAAGAGAACTCCTTAGGAACTGCAATTGAAACATCGAAAAGCTATCAGATCGGGAGATACCTAGGGATGAACACAAGCAGTGAGCTTTTGGAAGCTCAGGAATTGCGACTGAAGAAGATTGTGACTGTGGCTGGCACAGCTTATAAAAACAAACAAAACCTGAAGAAACTAGGAATATTTATGATATCCTTTCTGAGTAAAGATTTTTATGGTGTCCGTATGTAAGCATTATAGTGTTGAGGAGTTTTCAAGGTGCAGTGTGGAAATGCAGATTGAGATGCTGACCGAACTCTGGGTGGGAGCCCGAGAAAAGAGGTCGTGAGCTGCCAATGGTTGCATAAGAAAGGGATTCCCTAACAGCAGGGAGTATTTCATTTAATCTGATAATCAACACCTGTAAGCAGTTAGAGAGCAATCTACTCTCCTTCATGTTTATACAACAGATGAGGAAATACATAGCTCACTAAAACTCTGTCAGTTCACAACTGTGGGATTTTATACTCAAGTAGTATAGGGGGGTAAAAATAAAACCCCGACATGGATTGAAGTAAGGGAGAGGAGAGGGAGAGGATTCCAGGAAATTCTCTAGTGGTGGCTTATGAACATAGTATAAAAAGTTTTATTTTTTTAACTTTGCATTAAAGAAGAGTATCTGCAAAGTCCTGGGAATACTCACAATCACTTAATTTATTTTCTATTAACAGAACGAGGGGTTTTATAACCTCTTAAAGGGCAGCTCATATATATTGTGCAGAAGAATATCTTAGGGAGAAATACAATGTAAAATCAATTTGTGTATTTCTTTGCATTCATTGCCTTTCAGCAATAAACCCTGCTAAAAAAAAGCTGTAATTCAGCCAAAATGAAACTCTTAGAACTCTCCCACAAGTTTGGCTTACACGTAGGTGTTGTAAGCAGCACAATTATCTCACACTCTGCAACATCGTCAGAATGCCCTGGCTTGCTGAATAAAAGAGTAGAAGTCTTGATCTCTTAAATTGTCCTCACTGCATGTCTATGTCATTTATCTGTCCTTAACCCATGAGAGTCCTCCCCTGCAGATACAATTCTTCTGATCTGACATGTTAAATTACCTGGCATAAATAGTCCTCCACTGTTTTAAGATGTCACCTGCCTTAGAATTTTCCATACATTCTGGCATTTACTGTTGGCTATAAGGACAAGCTGTTCAGGCAGGTGAAAAATATGTCTATAAATGTGCTTATAAATCCTTTATGCTGAAAAAATTTAAAACACAAATAAGAAAAGCTGATTCGATAACTATGGTAATAAACAGTTCTGAAGGACCATGAAAATAAAGAAAATGTAAGTAGAAAATTATTTATTTGATCATGAATACACACTGCAACACATGATTTTAAAAAAAAAATCTTGTATTGAAGATGCATCTACTGGGGTACTGTTCAGAACAGTGTAAGAACCGACATCCTTATTCATCTGAAAGAAAAAGTACATAGCTTTTAAAAAATTGCCAAAGACATAAAAATCAGAGATGCCTGGAAGATCAGCTGTGATGAGTCTACTCATGCAATAGATCTACAAGAAAAAGACATTGTGCAAGAATACAAGTTTGCCAAACTTGTAGAAAATATCATACAACTGAACATACCACAGATTAAAGCAAATCATTAAATAAATAGGGAAAACAAACAAGCAAAGCCCATGCAGCAGTCTGAAGCCTTTTTTTAAGCAGGAAAGGCCTAGGACAAGTAATGACACGCCTTGAAAAGACCTTGAGTCATTGGTGTTTGACCTTTGTTTTTATCACGTTTTTTGAAAGGAAAGGTCTGTGGGTTTTTCTGTTGCCAAGAGTTTCACCTGGCCAGCTACATCAAATACTGAAGAAGGTTTGGATTTATTTGCCATCACTCCCATAAATGCCATAGCTTTGCTACAGACAAATGCCTTGTCTCGGCAGTCAGGCAAAGAAATGCTCTGAGGAAGGAGTGTGTAGCTTGCAAAGCATGTGCTGATCCTCAGTCCTTAAGAAAAAGGAATTAATATGAGAAAAAAAGCCCAAGTCTTCAGCAAAATGAAGGTTAGCAGTTGGACAGGAGAAAACCCCCAACTAACTTGTAAGTTTAATCAAGAGCTTCAACCATGGTTGGCCACAATAAATGTTAAATTCAACTATGTTATTTTCACTTCTCCTATTTGTAACCTGAAAAACAAGTATTAGGAGATTTTTTTAATGGTAGTTCTCATGGCAGATTACAAAGATAATTTGCCAGGTAGAGTCTACGTGCATAGCTACAAAGGATAAGGACTCTGCTCAGGACACATTTTAGACTGACACAATTTACAGGAGTTAGGACAGCATAAAATTATGTGTCAATTTTCCAGATTTGTGTAGTCTTCTTGTTAATAAAGTGGTGTTGTGATCTTTTTAACAATAGCCTATCTTTTTGGCACAATTCACTAGCTTCTAAAACATCAATAAGTTGGTATTTTGAAATCTTGTGCCCACTTTTTATCTTTTGCTGTTTGCCTTTCAGGTGATGTGGAGAAGTTAGCAAAAAAAGAAATGTTGCCAAAGGCAACCTTCTCAAAGAGAGTGGAAGGAGGCAGAACAGCTGCCACAGCAGGAAGTGGAGAGACAACACTAAATTAAATAATTTATCTGTTTTGAGGAACCTGAATGGTCCACCAGGTATGGAAACCTGAGCCTGGAGAACAGAGCCACCAGAGCAGTGCTCCCACAGGGCTGCAAGCCATTTCCATGTGTTCTGCAGTGGATTGCTGAATAATTGAAGGTAGCAACTGCATGGTTCAGCTCTTAGCTTTCAAGTTGCCTGGACTAACATAATGAAATACCCCTCTGGAGAGACTTGAGAGAGTTAGAAAAGCTCACTGCTCCCCATGCCTGCTTGCAATTTTTCTATCTCAAGGGCTTTGCACAGGTGATTTACAGTACATTATGCACACATTGTGTCAGGGCTGTGAGACTCCAAACGATATTATGCTTCATAAGCTGCATTGCAACAAGCAATCAAAGATGTTAAGTCATCCGTTTTAGAGCAGATTTATAGAGAAATAGTCAAGTCCTGGAATTAAACTCCTCGCGCTGCAGTTTGAGGACGAGATGAGCAAATGAGGAAAATGTGCATGGATAATGTAGAATAATGGGCCAAACATAGTTGTGGACACTTCAAAGACTGGCAGACTCCAGTGATATGGAGAACAAAGTCATGTGGGGAGAGCTTTAAAGTCATACGGGAGAGCTTTATTCCAACAGTGGCCAGGGAGGATTGTTCAAGAAGACCAGAGGAGGCAGCTTGGGGCTTTCTATTCCTCTTGATAAAAAGATACCAACAGTTTTTGAGATCTTGCTCACTTGGTCAGCAGAAGAAGAGGTTGGTTTTGTGGAAATCTTACCCATTTTTTGTCAGGAACATCCCCTCTTTGTGTGTACTAACTTAGCCCACTGCACCTACAGTGTGTTTTGCCACACACACAGACTGTGCAGATGATAATTCCAGCCTGACCATCTGGGTCAGCCCCAGAACACTGAAAAATAAATCAGATAAAAAAANCCAGTGACAACCCAATTTAAAAAGCTTCTGATGGGGAAGGAATCAGGGTTTACACAAAGAAACAAAATAATTGGTCTAAGGCAACAGGCACCCTTACAGCCAGCTGTTACTGGAACTCAACATTTAAACCCTGGACTTGTTTAGTCAGGTTTTGATAAGCAGACACCCTGGCAGAAGTTCAGCTGCCCAGTGTGGGTGTTTGGCATCACTGTAGATGTCCCAGATGCAAACCTTTAGTAGCAGATAATTCTGGCAATCTCAGGATTACACTATACTACCTAAAATTGTTCTTCATACGTGCATTTTAACACCAAAATCATGCTCATAACTATACAAACAAGACTTGGAGAATAACCCCTACATAAATCTTTCTCAATAAGTTATTTCAGTTTTTCTTCTTTTTTTTTTTAATTTCTTTTTTAACTTTGCAGTGAACTTGAATGGGAGAAGACACCAAAATGCAAGATCAAGAATTATCATCAGATAACTTGACACACTGTGTTTAAATAATAACTTATGAATTGGCATAACAAAAGAAAACACTTGGAGCATCTAATTTTATTCTTGAGGTAATTGAAAGCTGAAGAATTACTGGGTATTATAATGTAGATTTGCAGCAATTATGCTCAATTTATATATTTTCAATTGTCGCTTTTTTCCCATAATTCAGCTGGTTTGGATTCTTGAAAATTACATAAGTTTGAAATGGTTTTGTTCAAGAAACCCAGGTTTGCGATGTACAAAGCTGGTGTTTGATTGGCCTGTACGTACTCATGTAGTGGAACCATAGGTTTGGATTGGAAGTGATCTTAAACTCACTCATCTTTTTCCACACCCTGACACGGGCAAGGATACCTTCCACTACACCAGGTTGATCCAAACCCTGGTGAAAATAGTAAATTTATCTATGCCCACGGATATGTGTATGGACATTTATCTCATATACATATGACAATATGTAAAGATTTTCCCTCATTATATATTATTAGTGAATCATATTGTGTGTATATATATATGGTATAGTAATGTGAGTTTGCGGCCGAAAAATGAATTCTACTTACAGATATGATGCTATTTTATTCTCACAATGTCTGGTTGAATGATCACTGCTGTCTGCTTTGGTGACACCATCCAATTTCCTCTGCCACAAGGCATGCTTCATAGCTCACATCTTCACAGTCATCATGTTCACTTTATCTTTAAGACCTCTGCCAATGCCCTGAAATTGTATTTGAGAGGGTTGCATCATTCTTAGTACTGTAATAACATAAAGGCTAAATTCTGGATCCAGAGTTACAAGTGGAAAACTGGAACTTTTATCAGAGGGCAGGTCTACCTGGAGGATTTTGTAAGAATTATCCTAATCTTGTCATTTCCCTTTTCAGCTGTAAAGGAACACAAAAATATGGAAAGCAACCTGAGCCATTGAGGGGTTGGTTCTCAGCAGCAGAATTTGTGTTGGCAAAGTGCTGCTGTGCTTCAGGTTCCAACTAAAATTCACTGCTTCAGGCCACCTGTTATTCTGACCTCCTTTCTTTTCATAAAGACAGATCTTGCTGTTTTAACAAGTACCACTCTAATTTGCATCACTGTGGAGCCCAAATCATGTTCCCTCAGAAATCATGAGCACGAGAGGTTTACACTGAGGCTTCTGTGGAGATTTGAAAGAGTTTTAATATGAATGCAATTGCAGTAGCACAGTTTTAGAGGACCTCAGTGTGAAGTCTGAACATCAGTCACATGTATAATTTATGTATTCATGTTCATGATATAATATTTCTTTCTTCAACTGCTTATATTTCCTGTTCAGACCATGCATTTTGTTTATTTTTTCTTCCCCATCCTGCAAATGGAATGCATTCACAGCACCAGTGACATAGATTTTCTTAAAGGTATTTGAACTAAGGTCCAGTGGGAGAAGACTGGCAAACAAGAACTCAGGAAAAGACTTCAGATTTATGTTTAGAGATGCTTAGGGGAAAGTGCAAACTCTTTTAGTGGTATTCATGGATCTTGTTGTATTTTCTTCCTTTCCTCACTCTCCTTGGTATTTTGTTCACTAGCTTTATTTTGACACCACTGTATTCTGATTTTTTTTCAACTAATAAACATTGAAGTACTGTCAATGATTTCTTGCTCAATAATATCTCAAGGGATTGCTGTGTGATAGGTAACAAATTACCTGAAGAGAGCACATTTCTTCTCCCTTTAAACCATGGAATCAAAAGAATGTGATGGATTTGATTTTGTTTTTTGCTTTTGCCAAAATGCAAGAAAGCTACTCCAACAGTGCTCCTCAAGGTTCATGTGGCAGCATATTTTCTTTGTCCAAAGATCACCTATTTAATTTATTTTTTGCTTTGTAAATTCTCATCACATTATCTCTGCCCCCCTCTTTACAATATCCTGATCACATTACTCTTTCAAGTCCCAGCACAGATATTGCTTTTATTTTTTCCTCTGCATTGCCCATTCCTGCTTATTAACATCTGAATGTTGCTTCTCATTTGCAATAAAAAATTTAATTTGCTTTCTTATTTCACCTCTGACATTCCCAGGGCCCATCTCTATCTGGCATCACATGTTTTCTTGGAAATACTTCTTAAAGGTCTATTGCAGCAGCATAATTTATTTGCAATTTTAACATCTATGCAGCAATTTCTGCAGTTGTTTTAATTTGATCTCTTTTCATAAAGATTTTTTCGTATATTTAATTTCTCTTAATTTGATATAGTAGTTTAATTTTATTAAATACTTCCTGGCTTAGTTTGCCACCTGTGCTCTGTTTTCTCCTCAGGAACACATCAAATGGAAATACACTGACAAAACACAAAAGATTAACTCAAATATTAAAAACCAAACCAACAAAAATTTAAAAGTCCTTATCATTGCCTTTTAGGCCAATATTTTTTTAGAATGATTTAGTTTGCATTCAGCAGCAGGATTTACCATTACAACTTCAGTCCTGCAAGTGGTGCAATACCTTCCACTTAAATTGATATCAGTAAAAAAATTGTGAACTTAATACCCCCAATGGGGACACTTAGAATTACAGAGGTATAAACTAATTAGCAGTGAATCATGTGATAAAGAGTTAAGTGACAAAAGTTCCCACAGAGGTGAAGGCAACAGTGAACATTCTTACTGTCCTTAAAATCTTTAGTTTTCTCAGTGTGGGGCTTCTGGATGTATTCAAATCCCTCTGCAAGTACTTAAATCATAAAAATGCAAATGAAAATTGAAATTGAAACACATAACAAGGGAAGAAAAATCAGCAGGAATTAGTCACTGAATTCAGCAGAACATAACACAGTCTGAAGTGAAATTATCCAGAAAAAAGCATCAGGTAACAGCCATTCTTAAAATAAATGTTTTCAATGCTCTTCTGGTTGGCTGCTGGAAAATGGGGAAATGCAATCACAAATATTTTGTAGCAATGATTGTTTACAATTATAACATCTACACTGCAATCTTTTTGCTAAACTGCTATATTTTTTTACTTGAAAACCCCCAAGAATTCACTGTTTTTTTCTACCCTAAACACTTCCAAACCAGTCACACTCAGAAGTGTCTCCAGGACCTCATCCTTACAGAAGTGCCTCTAATTCCTTCACCGACAGTGCATTTAAAGACCTTGCTTTTTGGTTTTTGCTTAAAAAGATGTCTCCCACATCTTATCACACCAGCTGCCATTTCCTATCACAAGAAAAATTCTCTACTGCTTTGCACAAATTGTTTATCTTTTTCAGTTGGAATCAGACGATTCATTTGCATTTTCAGAATCATTTCACGTTATTGCATCAATTGTTGTCAGTTAAAATGTATGGATGAGTTCTTTCCTCTCTTGTTTCCACCTGAGATACCTGTATTTTATAAAATAAATTATATACTTCATCTGTTGTTCAATCCAACCTGTTTTGGGTGGATAAGAAGTAAAACCATTCCAAGGGTAAATGCTGGACATTTGGGATAAAAGTAGATGTGGCTTACTCTTTTCTCTGAGTTTAATCCCTTTTTTTCTGTTTAGGTCTTTGAATAGGATTTTTATGTATTTTAAGAAAATGCCCAGGATATAGGTTGTTCTGCAATCTGCAGCAATCTTCCCTCTTTAAATGCCTCTCCTCTTTCACAGAATAATGCTAAAATATTTGTTGAGGTGGAGCACAGTCCCTGTTAGTCTCTTTTGCCATAAGAAAGTTATATTATTATCATGTGATAAAGCCTTGACGTGAATTGAGAAAGATACACCTAAATCAAGCTGATAGCCTGAGACTAGAGCATATTCCTGAGATATCAGAGTTCTTTTTCCTGAGACAGTTTCCAAGAGTACTTGAACATTTAAATTTTCATATAATTTGAGGTTAAATGAAACTCCTGGATGAAACAGAGTGAACCACTTTCCAAAATGTGGAATCCCATGAAAATTCCTCTATGAATCACAGCAAGAATACTTTGGAAAAGATATTGGCTATCACATGGGACATTTTTTCACATTCCCTAAAAGCAAGGAGACACAACCAGGATCCATTGGCCAAATTGATTTAAGAGGTGGAGAGACCAAAAGACCCAGGGATTTGTTATGTCCCAAACTCTGGTCCTACCCATTTCCATATATCCATGACCTGCCAGATGCAGTTCTCCAGTTGATTCCAATATAAACACTGTTAATGTACTGTGAAATGATTCTCCTGAAGCAGCATAAACATTTAGTCTTTTCATTACACTAGTGAGTTTTAAATTACCATGCCTAAAATGCAATATCAGACTGCATTAAAAAAATTAGGTGAACCTGATCCTATAAAATTGATTAAAATGTTGACCTTGAGAGTTCTTGATTTCATCAGGTAACTAACACATATAAGGCCAAGAACATGTTTTTAATTTAGAAGCTCAGCTTCTAGTGTATTAATATATATAGAGACATACATATATAGATATATCTGTTTAATTGGAGATAATGGCATAAATCATTCTCTGTGTAACTGTCAGACAAAGACACTTTTCCCCAAACTGAAGAAAGGAACAAGACTGCAATTTCATTTGCATTCCTGACACTCAATCATCAATATTGTCAGACATCTTATTGTCATAAACTGTTTTATTTGAACTGATGGCAAGACATCCAATGTTCCTAAAAAAATTTGCTTTAATATACCTGATTTACAATATGTCTTTCAGTTAAAACTTAAAACATATAATTTTGGTGAGCATTAGAAGTAATGGAAAAAAATAAGCATGGAGAGGAAGTTTTTCCTAAACTTTCTGTCTGTTGCCAGGGCAACCACATACTCAATATTTCCATAGATGATGCACGGTGTAGTTGCCTCATTCTAAGTATGATGGACCCAAGTAATAACAGGCTCAAACACATACAGGAGCATAGAAGGTCTGAATCTAAATTGTCACTTTATTTATTTCTGAAAATGAGTACTTTTGTTTGTATGGTGTGGGGGATTTATTTGCTTGTTTGTTTCCTTGGGTTTTTGTCCTTTTCCTGTTTTTGTGGGGGGT
>VZDJ01000385.1:39855-60783 GCA_008694505.1 Cyanoderma ruficeps
TTGTTTGTTTTGGGTTTTGGGGTTTTTTTTTTTGGAAAATCTGATGAGAAGAAATGAAAATATTTGTCTGCAAGGTAGAGGAGATTTAAAGTTAAAGTCAAATGAAAATTGTGATCTGATGGGACATGATTTCAGC
The DNA here is from genome assembly GCA_008694505.1 of Cyanoderma ruficeps. NCBI lineage: Eukaryota > Metazoa > Chordata > Aves > Passeriformes > Timaliidae > Cyanoderma > Cyanoderma ruficeps. Next base: position 39,992 of record VZDJ01000385.1, read on the forward strand.
CATGTGATCTCCACAGAATCTCTATTTCTTAGGATGAGAATGCCACGGAAAATCAGACACAGGTTACTGCTTCTCCTGAATATATCACTTGTAGCCTCGTGAGGTAATGGGGCCACTGATATCTGAGCATTGCTGTGGAATTAATACTCAGTGAGGAATATGATCACTTTAATGTAGTAGGATGTGTATCTGCTTCTGAAAAGGACAAGTCCTTTTTATTTTTATCACCATCTTACACTGCCCAACATCACCAAGAACAGAATAGTTGCTATGCCTAAGCATCGTGTAAATTGACAAAAAAGGAAGAACAAATGCTTGGATGCAAATTTTCAAGCTGCAGAAGAGACACATTTGGTACATCACATTTCACAAGTACCAGAGAAAGAATCACGTTAAATAACTCTGTGGGAATACCCTTGCTTCACTTATGAAAATAAAGAAAAAAGTCGTAAAAGCCTCTGTCTTTTACTGGCCACTTAGGTGGTGATATGAAATATAGCTGTAATGTCTTGGGAGTACAGTACAGAGTAAAGAAGTTATTTGCGACAATTAAGCTAATGTGTCACCTAGAAGAAAAAGCTGTTATTAGCTACAATAAGCTGCTATCAATCACTCAGGATAACTTTCAAGTGCTCACACTGACTTCTCTCACAGGACAGAACATTCTGAGAGCCACAGTTCATTTTGGTACCAATTAGATTCCTGCTATCCCAAAAAATCTGGAAAACCAAAAGTTGTCCTCAAATTTAGAGTGATGAAGTGAGGGGTGTTTCTGAATTACTTCAAAATGTGATCTTTCTGATGTCAGGGAGCCTCACATAAATTATGGCTTACAGTAAGGAGCACAGAGAAGGCAAATGATTGGATTGATGGTTATATAAGATGAGTATAATTTATGGCATTGCATCTTACTGAAAAGCACCACAAAAAACCAAAAGAACCAATATGACGGGGGAAAAAAGATATCAGATTTTTCACCTAAATATGCAAAGAGGAATTTTTCATTAAGCTGTCATGAGCCCCCATTGGACAGTGTCTATATTAAAGAGGAAAGAATTCTATGATTAATGAGGGAACTTTCTGTCAGTATTAACAGATAGCAGTAGAATAAAGTCCACATAGCAAGAAGACCTATAAATTGCCTCCTTTTGTCCCATCTATCTACAGAATGAATATTTACTCTCTCAGTATTAATCTTGGTTGGGATTTAGAAATGTGCTTAGAAGCATAAATTATATTTTAACTACTTTCAACACTCACCATCTTACGTATTTTTAGAAGCAGATTGGATGCATATTTAGAACATCTTTTATATTTTATTGTTCTAGTGATAGCAAGAGAAAGCTTTGCTTTGGTTGTGAGGGTTTTTATCTGTGATGCTTTGTTAAATTTTGCTGTTTTACTAACATTAGCTTTACAATATACTTATTCAAAAGTTATTCCAATGTGTAAGATATTATCTATATTTATGTAGAATTGTAATTTTGTACATTCTGCATTCCTACATAAAGTTCTTACGATGAAAAATTCCTATTTTCCTGCGTGATATTTTTTTTTGTGTCATGGATAAGAAGACAACTCTATTAAAGGTTGTATTTAATGGTTTCATCTGAATAGGTCTGAAGTATAGAGAGACAATGCAGTATAAGTAAACAGGTAATGGGGACAGCATCAATATGGATAGACAAATTCCCTACCAAAAAAAAATTTCCACCTGGCCACCAGTTCTTATTCAAATGAAGTATAATCTTTAACTCCTGGTTGTCTGAGTTTCAATTTTTTCCTTTGCCTCCCAGTAACAGCTTTATTCTATTGTCATGTTGGCACGTGGAAAAACTGGAAGCTATTGGTGAGGTTCCTGCTGATCCTTCTTGTTCTACCAGGGATTCTGTGATCAAGAAGCATAACTGACATTCTCAACTTCCTTTAAAAATTTCAATTCATTTTTTATGGTGGTGATAACACAAAAAAGCCCCACAGGCTCAGGTTAAAATAGTGCACATTGAAAATCCTCATTATTATTTGAGATTGTGGGCATGGTTCAGTTTGAGACAGAGAGACATTTCTTCTTTCCATCACATGGACGAACTGCGGAGCAGAGCTGAGGAGAGTGGGGAAGTGCTTCCCTCACACCCTGAGTAGCAGCAGGAGACCTCTGAGTTTCAGCTCTGCTGAAAAATGTAGTAAATAATGGACTCACATAAATGCCCTCCTACCCAGACTGACAGAGTGTAATAAGTAACCATGGGTTATGAGATGAAAAAAGGGGAAGAAAATCACAAAGGCAGTCAGCCACTAAAGTATTCCTGCCTTTGAAAATCTGAACTTATGTGTCTCAGGACCAACAACATTACAGCACACTGACTGAATGACAGGTCATTTTTTTCCTGTATGACATGAATAAAGTGAAATGACAAATGAAAAAAAAAATGGACCTTCAAACCCTAAGCATGTGATAACAGAATTTCAGGGGAAAATTATTTTATAACCAATGCATCCAATTAGAAATTTTAATCAAGGATGCTTATAACTGTCTTTTAAGATAAAATAAGCTTTACTGAACTGTTCACTCAGCACCTTAAGTCAAAAATTAAAATTATTTACAGCACATCAGACTAAGCTACACAGAAGCAAGGACTCAGGCAGCAACATGTTTGGTTTTGTACACATTCATGATTCACTAAATGATTTATGTAACCAATCATTTCCAAAAAATTTATTGCACATTCTAACTGATAAAATTTGTCGCTTGACTGTTTTGTGTACAGCAAATGGTGCCTAAATTAATTCTGTTCTTTTTGAGCACATACTGATTATTCTTCCCATTTATTGAGCTCTAATACTTGTAAGGCTGACAGAAAGTAAGTTATAAAATATTTGATTAAAAATGGTCCTAGAAAAGCTGCCAAATAAATTAAGAAATTGATTGAGTATGGAATTGAGTCAGAGGCAGCAGCTCACTTACACCTGGGCAATCAGTTATACCTACACAGAGGGAGCATATAATGCTGTCATACACTTAGGATTTTGGATTCATTATGGATTTACCTGAAGAAGTTAAAACAGTGACTCATCCTACAAGTGTGAATGCAAAAGAGGGAAAATTCATATGATTCAAAGACTTTAAATTTAGAAACTTACAAGCAAAAAAAGTTTGCAAAATTTGTGGTAATTCTAGCTTCACAAAAGCCACAGAAACATAGAATGAAAGCTTTATAGGGCTCCAAAGTATGATGCTCACACCTACACACATCCACACAGCAGCACAGGGGAAATCAAGTGATGCAGGACAAGGGGGAATGGCTTCCCACTGCCACATGGCAGGGTTAGATGGGATAACAGGAATAAATTCTTCCTTGGGAGGATGGGAAGGCCCTAGCACAGGTTGTCCAAGATGTGGCTGCCCTATTCCTGCTGGAATTGTTCGAGCTTGGAGCAAGCTTGGGATAGTGGAAAGTACTTTTAAGTGTGGGTTTTCCCCATGAATTCTCTTACTAAGAGAAAATCATACTTCCCACTTTTGTTAGAGGCTGATTTTACATAAAATCAGTTGTGAGTAGCACTACAGCGAACAAAATTATGATGTCTTTCTGACTATGTGTTACATGCTTCTAATATTACAGAAATCAGCAATTTACAAAAAGCTGTATGGCTGTTATGGTCAGAATATCTTCTCTTTTACACCCACACCCATAAACATGTCAGTTACATGAACTTGTGCTAGACAAGGACAATTTATTCTCTACTACCAGTGCCCCATTATGTGTTTCTTCTTCTTCCCTTCTATTCTCTTACAGGTGAGATTATTTGACTGTATTCAACTCTACATAAGACTTCAGGCTTCTTACCTAATTCAATTCCTTGTACATTGTAGCTGAAAGAAACTTTGTGGCCAGACAAAGTCATTCTATCTTGATAATTCTCAAGTGAAGTTATGGGAAGTGAAGAAACTTTAATGAAATTGGACTGAATTAATGAGTTGGCCAGTTGAAGGAAAGCATTGGAAGGCTTTGCAAGTGAGCGTCTGTAGTAAGCACTCAACTGTGCAGTGATTAATGCAGTTATTCATCTAGCCTTCAAACTTACCTAGATGCACACCGGGACATGGAAAAAGAGATAGAAAGCAGGACAAAAAACTCAACAACAGAAAAGCCTAACTCTTAAATTTAGAGTTTAAAACACACTGCTCAAAGCTATTTTATATTTATATTCACAGACAACCTGTCATTCATGAGGCAAAACGGAGTATCTGTTACTCATCATTAGCAGGAGTTATCACTGTAAATGTATTTTCCAATGTCACCTGACTGTTGGTTTGGTGTTGCCAAACCAGAACCACCAAGAAATGTCTGTGAACATGACTGGACATTATAAATTAATTGTCTTCTTTGCATGTCTTTAAGAACACAGGAAAAAATCCTCTGTGACTGGAGGAGGGCTTCAAATTTTTGCTGATTGGAGAGTAATGAAGTTCTCTTCCAGGAAAAATATTGAGGCTAATACAGCTAAATCCTTGAAGTCTGGCATCTAAAAGGACACAGAACTTTGCCAAAGCTGAATGGAATAATTGCTTCACTAATCTTATAGGCTACGCTGTACCCCATATGACAATTTCTTTTTTGCAACTTTATGCCTTTGTTAGGTCATCCTCAGGTGGTCATTGACTATAATATCAGATTTTTTTTTTCTGGTAGGATATCTATTGAATTTTGTCTATTTTTAATCTGCTTTGAACTCAAATCCATTCTCCAGGGACATTTTAATCTATCTCAGATTGATCCAAATATTAATTTAAAAATGAACATTGTTCCTTCTAATTAGTGAAAATATTGCTGATTTTTACACAATCACATGATGTATACTTTCCTGTGGAATATAAAGAATTTATGGTTATTATAATTATGGTTTTCTTGTCACTTGTACATAATTTCTAAAACTGCATATTTCTACAGTCATAAAAGCATAAATTCACATAATTATGGGACTATTTTTTCAAACACGAATATAGGTTTATAACTGCATCAAAAGCCTTGTTATCATCAACATATATATTGACTATTTCCTCTCTTGCTGCATGGGTCATAAACAGTCTGGTTTCTAATACCTTGTCACCACACCCATTAAAAAAAGAACTCTTCTGAGCAGCATCTTGTCAGAAATTTTGCCACGCAGACTGATCACCTATTACCTTGTCACTTGTGCTAATTGTCTGAGCCCCCTTATTAGCTGATTTAGTTGGCAAAAATTGTACCCACATCAGAGGATAGCTGTATTCATTGATTAGTTTTAGACCAAAAATTACACAGTTGACATGCTTGGCTTGAAAACAGACATAAATTGCATAATTATGGTGGGATAGGTGTATCATAGGTTTGGAATGGTTTGGAAGGGAATTTAAAGCTCATCCTGTTCCAAACACCCTGCCATGGACCAGGACATGTTTCCCAATATCCCAGGCTGCTCCAAGCCCCAGTGTCCAACCTGGCCTTGGACACTGCCAGGGATCCAGGGGCAGCCACAGCTTCTCTGGGCACCCTGTGCCAGGGCCTCCCCACCCTCCCAGGGAACAATTCCTTCCCAAGACCCCATCCAGCCCTGCCCTCTGGCACTGGGAAGCCATTCCCTGTGTCCTGGCCCTCCAGCCCTTGTCAATTCTCTCTCTCCATGTTCGCTGCATAATGCATAATTAACACTTAAAGGTGAAGGGGCAAAGGGAGAGGTGGTGTAGTCATTCAAAGGAAGTGCTACATTCTTCAACAATAAGGTATGCTGAGCATGTAGGGGAGTTGTGTGCTGAAACTAGAAAACAATCCTGGACTTCAGTTTATTATTAACTGTTCTGAGAGCAGATGTGATTGTCCGCTTTTATTTTGGGATGGAGTCTGAGAGGGAAGGAGAGAGGAGACAAGAGCAGAAGGTTGCCCACTCTACTCCAGGCTTCATCACTCAGAGCCTAGCCACTAAAACCATCAGGGGTTTTCACCACCAGCACTCCCTGTGTTCATCAACTATGTCACTGTGCACATAAAAAAAAGTTTATTTAAGCTTACTAAATGTTATTTGTTTGCATAAGCAGTGAGAACACCTGGCAATTATTTATAACAAACCACTGCACATTATTAGTGAAGGTCAACCCTGCAGAATGCTGCTTTGAGGTTTGAAACAGAGCTGATTTGTCAATCTTCTCAATATTTCCATCGCTGTGATAATTTCCTAGGTAATCTCCCATACAGGAGCCTATATGAATTGTATACTTATTTTATTTATTTCTGTATATACAATGTATATGTGTATGTAAATATACATGGAAATAAAACATACATATATTTACAGTTAAAGCAGTTACAAACCAGTGGTGGAAAGATGTCAAAATTTCAGCCTTTTATATATTTTATTATCAGATCTCATCTTCCTCATGCTACTTAAGTACTCTGAGAATGACATGTTGTCAATTTTACGTTCTCTTCTGGCTGTATCTCATCCTCAGAGCAGGTTTTCCTGATTTTTCTTTTCCATTTGTGGTTGGCACATCTATTGAATCTTTCTTTTTATGTCAGATTAACTAGTCATAAAGTCATCCCATGCTCTGTGATGGGCATATTGGAGCATATCCAGACCTTCAGCAAAACAATAATGAATTGCAATGTTTAAAAACTTCTATACTAAAAAAAAAAAAAAAAATTCAAAATCTGTTTATACTGCTAACATAAGTAGTATGATACATTCCATTCCCACCAGTCAATCTTGATCTACTCAGATATTGTCATAAACCTTTTAAATTATATGTGAAGTTAAGTGTGGTGTTTTGGTATGGTTTGATTTTTCTTTTAACAGGTTTATATCTATACTAGCTCTACAATTACCTCTTAGATCAGGGATGTGATCCTTCAATTTTTCTTTTCCCCTTAACTCATTAAATTGGTATGTATGTGGCTTCATTAAGTTGGTATGCATTTGGTTAGCCAGATACATGTGAGAGGGCAAAAGCAATAAATAAATGGCATCCTCATTTTTTACAAAATCATTTTTACAAGTTTATCTGGTAGGAGGTTAAGTATAATGAGATGTCTGCTGTCTTGATATGCAGAATACTTGGATAATATATTATTTATTCTGTAGTCAAAAGACATGATCCCAATTTTCAGTGGGTGTTTCCCCCCCCCTTTTTCAGATACATATGCTCTCTTGGTTTTTAAAGTTAGTATGAAGTGAACTAATTTTATCTAGAAAAATGGTGATCTATACAGAGGAGGAATATTTCTGTCCGATCTAAATTGAAGAAAATACAATGACATGACAATCAATATCTCAAAGCAGATATGCCATTTGACAACTCACTACGTATTTTGCTTATACTTATCCTTGTGTCTTGATCAATTGTGTTATCTAGTTTACATATAAATGTATATTCTGATTTATTATCCAAATTTTCACACTTTAATGGAGCTTCAAGCTGCCCAAAGCAGGAAAACAAGGAAATGGAAACTCCATCTTTTAGAAATTTCAAACAGAGAAAAAAAGGCAGTAAGATGGTTTTAAATATTAATCTGGTTTTCTGCCACATTAAAATCATAGGTTTGGAGTGGAAGTGTTTTCTTGGTGAACAAGTCTTGCATTTTCTTGTTGTCTAGAGCATTTTCCTAATGTTTATGGGTCACCGCCCAGGTCCACATCGCCATTTAACATCACTGTGACTCAGCTCTGTGGACAGACCCAAACATTTGTGGGGGGCCAAGAGAGGAAGGATCTCCTGTAGCCCTCCAAAAGAAACTGCAATGTGTTGAGACTAGAGTTAATTTGGTCTGCAATAAAATAACCCGTAATTTTCAGATTCTAGTCCCACATTAAAAATATGTCCTATAGATATCATTTCACCTCTAAATGGATGAAGTCTGGGATTTACAAATGTTTCCTCTTAAGGGACAGATATGAGGGATTCTCAAAAGATTCAGAGATCTAGATCGGATACAGCTAACCCAAAATGTCAAATTTTTCTTCAAACTACTCTTTAAGAATAGTGGATTATAATGTTCCCTCCCAAAGAGCTAGTCTTCTTTGAATTAAACTGTTCATGAAGAAACAGAAGCTGTCTGCCCAAACTATAGCCCCATGTTTCTAGTTTTGATCAGATCAGACAATGAAATTATGTTTAAAATATTTAAACATTTTTAAGAGACCTTATCCAGCCCTTTATATATTTGTCTTTAGAAAGAATTTTGTAAGAAGGTAATGTCTTTATTTGATTTAAAATCGTTCATATTTGAAAGCATAAAAGTGATTACATTGATCAAGATGGACAGTAAATGCACAGTGATAGATAAATCAAATTCTAACCCAGATTTTATTTTATCAAACAAATCTTGAAGGAGAAGATATTCCACCAAGATATCCATTACAGCCAGGTTTTGAAAAACAAACTTGTTAAAACCATTTATATTCCCAGTAATGTCAAGCTGTGTATGAGAATTCATTACCAACAGACCAAACGACAGACTCTAATTGGTCTACTTTTAAAAAATGGATATAAATATTACATAGAAGGTTTTTATGAACACATAGGGGAAATTAGAGTGATAAGCCAGCAGTGGTTTTCAGCACATTGGGGCAGCCTGTCCTGCAGCACCAGCAAACTTTTGCTCGCTGATAAGGACGGCTACACAGCAGTTTCATTACCCATTCATTGAACCACAGTGCCCTGTTTGTCCTTGGAGGATCATTACAGATGTTTGTAATTTAACAGGACATTCCTAAACCCATTAATCCAGGGTTCACTGCCAAAGCATGATTTGATCAAAGGCATTAAGTTCGTTTTTTTCCTTGTTTCGATCTCCAGTTCGAAATACAATAAAAATAACAAAAAGAACCAAGCAAACAAATATAAAATGCTCAGTACATTTTAAATGCAGTTTATTTTTTCATGTCTTGCACAAGGAAATATTATGTCCTTTTCCATTTTGGCATATTCAGCATTTTTTTCTTTTTTTTTTCCTTCATAAATAATAGTGCATTACATACAACTGGCTTTATCTTAGAGCATGGTGTAGCAGTGTCACATAAAAAATCTTGGTTAGCATTTTAAAGCCTGAAAAGAGTAATTTCTAGAGAGTAACTGTAAATAAGACAGGTAACTGCTATGCTTTTTTGATGTGTTAGCTGAACTCACTCTTCCACACCGCGTACTGGTCCCTTACAGCCAGGCAGACACTTCTGCTGAAGTAGGAACTACACCACATAGCAGAATTCACGCATAGCAGCTAGCATCATTATTGTCAGATTCCTCCCAAAGAAGGTAATTTCAGCTCCTGAGACATCATAAAAATAGAATGGGTATTAATATAACATGGATTTTAAACCTCAGCATCTTACAAACATTAATATAATAATACAGGTGATAGCTGAAGTCAGGCTACAATATTTTATGCAGCACATTTTTTTTCTCACATAAATGCAAAACCACATAATGAAGAGATGAAGTTTTGACATATAGTTTATTTTTTTCAGGTTTATTTTTGTTCACCTTGCCAAAAAAGTATGAATTAAAGTAGCCATCAGGCTATTCTGATGCTCTAATATGGCTGCCTTTTTCTTCAAGGAAATTTGTGAGCAGGAACAAAGAGTGTTTTTCAGAGGAAAATATTTGTATGGAACTGTTAGATTTTAATAACAATCTTAAACCTTTTCTTTACTACATTATGAGATTTACAATTCAAGGTTAAAACTCCCACTCCCATTAAACTAAGCACATTTTCTCTTTGTTTCATAAATGTAGTATTACAATATAAAACAGAGCATACAAAAGAACATGATCTAGCAAATTTGGAGGATATACACTAGTCCAAGATGGGGCTTTATACAGAGAGGAAAGAATGTTTCAAAAAAACACATATTCTTCCTCTGGAAAATCTTCAGGATACTTCCACCTTACATTTCTGACCCACTCAGTGGCCACAGAAAATGACCCCAACACAGCAGAGGGGTCGTCAACACAGAAGATCTCCCTCTCTTCTGTACCTGCAAGAGGGACGCCTCTCATTGCAAATTTAAAACAATTACACTTCAGTAGCAGCTTGTCTCTAAATGGTTATAAATTTATGAGCTCCTGTTAATTTTTAAACAGGAAAACAGAAAGAGTAGCAGCACGCATTGCTTCAAATTCATGTTTTAACGTCATCGGCTTGATAAAAGTAGATCAGAAAGGTTATGGAGCCAATACTTGCATGGTCAGCATTCATTAAACAAGTGGCCTTGGCTTCTCTGAGGCTTGTACATCTTGGCATGAATATGTCACAAGACTTTGCTGAACACCGGGGAGAAAGAAAAAAAAGTCAGGGGTTTTTTTGTCTAGCTTGTGCTGAAATAAAAATTGCCTCCTCAGCACTCCAAAAATGAGTGTCTTTCCCTGAAGCTTCTCAGTTTGACATGGGCACTAGACCATGCATCTGGATTGAACTCAGGTGAAGAAAGTAAATTAAAAGAATTTTAGCTTTGCTGAAGTGCAAATTTGTTGTATTGTTAGTCCAGGAATGTTAGTAAGTGGAAATATGCCACCAAGAATTATTAGCATTTCTTATTTCCCTGGATATTTCAGAAAGGAGGGGATAAGTCATTATCTTGAGGTGGGGGTCAATTTCTGTATTTTCTGGAACATTCCTGCCTGGACTCTGGGGGAATTTCATCCTGCCAAACTTGCCTTGAGAACTGTCCTTGTTAGCATCCTCACAGGAGTGTGATCCATGTTGAGCTACCCAAGGATTTCTGAATTCTGAACCTAGATTTGATGGGGTTTTCTACAGAAACAAAATCTCCTGTAATTAATTTCTGTAACTTGATGCAAATAACCCCTATCCAAGCAATGAAAGACATAAGTAAATTTGTTGGCACTTGCCCAGTTATATTCTATTTCAGCTAGCCTGAGATTTTTTATTCTGTATTATTTTCTTTTTGGTATTGTTTAGTTAGAATTGACTTCTTTGGTAATGCCTATCTCTGTGGAGCCTCAATGCTTATCAAAACTGGTGGTCTGAAGGTAGACAGAATGTCTTATAAGTAGACAAAATGTAATCTTCAGTTTCAAAATTGTCTTGTTTGTTTGTTCACTAATTTTTATAGTATTTTTATCAAGCTATTTAAAGTACTTTTCTTTCCCACTGAAGAAAACTGTGAAAGAGACATTTTCCTGAGCTGCAGATACTCAGTGACAGTGGCCAATTTTTACATGCCTGTAAATTCTGAGAGCAATATGTTTAAAGCTTTAATTAAGAAACATCCTTGAGCAGATTGAAACTAAATTTTTTTTGTGATCTTATGAACTTATAAACACCTCAGCTACATACAGACAGACAGTCCACAAATGACTGACACAGAGATTCTTGAAAGGAAGACACAGATCAGTCCACCTGTATATTCCGTAAGAAAACTACTTTTTATGGCTGAATTATCATTATGCAAATATTTGGCTGCAAATTAATACTTCAGTGTAAAAGTTTTCATTGTAGGCCATTAAGTTTCAGTGTCTTAAATGTCTTAACTTAGTTTATAGAGTAGGATGATACATAAATAAGATATCTAAGTCTCATGTTAATTTTTAGATGTAGATATATATGAGGAACATATGAGCAAAAAAATATAAGCCCAGATTTTCAGCTTCTGGTATGTGTGCTTAAAAATTTGGCCAAAGATTTCTTCAGGAAAAGGATATTGAAGTCTGGTATTAAGTGGTTTAACCTTGCACAGCTTTACAGTGTATCCTTCATCACATTTCCACTGAGTTTATGATTAATTGACCTCTCAAGTCATTAAACTATTCTGCCTTGTATTGTTAGCCTGATTGTAAATCAGCTCACTATTTTTCCTAATATTTTCCAGTGGTTTTAAAGTTAATGTGATTGGAAGGACATTGCTCTTCTTTTCAGGATCAAAATGTGCTTTTTAAAGAACTTTTGCAGCACTTTTGTGTTGAAAAGACACATAGCTTTGAGTGTTGTAAGATCATTTCCTTTAGCAGCCCGATAGATAAATCTTCATAAACTAATCCTTTGGGTAGGCTGGAGATAAGACGAAGTTCAGCTGCATGACTCACTGTGAGTGAACTCACCTTGTTTTCCTCACATGCACTAGGAAGCTCTGATTGCCCAACTGGAGCGTGAGCAGGCACAGAACACAGAAGCCTAAAATGTACATAAAGCTGTTTATCAAACACACTGCTTCTATGGTTCAGCTTAAATTTTTAAGGAAAAGACTCTTTTGAGCATCCATCATTTACACACCTTCTTTTCTCTTTTCCCTTTTTCCTTTTTTTTTTTTTTGTTTTTTTTGGTGGTTTGTTTGTTTGTTTGTTTTTAATATATTGTAGTGTTTGCGTTTTTAACAGAAGTTCAGACATTTTGCAGGCAAATCACCAGGCATTTGTGGGCACTTGAGACACACACACAAACCCCTGTTTAGATTCAGCATGAGACAAATTGACAGAAAGGCAGCAGCAGTGCAGTGTGCGCACCTTCTTGCTGGATGTTAACTAGATTTTTCACATTGCCACTGCTTCTGGACCTCACCATGTGCATTTCCCTGATAAGGTTGCTCCCTCTTTTCCAAAGTCCATACTGCTGATCTTCCATTCATTTGGAATAGAAAGACTGGTGCTGGCTGCAGCAGATTAATATGAGCTCTGATCATGTTGGTTTTGATTAAGGTGCTGAGGTTACAGAAATGTAATTTGTACCCCACAAGAGGCCATAGTATGAACAGGGACAGCAATTAATCCTTTGCATTCTGATGGCAGTGATAAAATGATAAAAAAGCTATTGATGCTTCTAATAACTTCATTCATGTTCCAGAAAGGAAAATTTACCTGTCCCATAGAGGAAAAAAAATTACACTTTCCATCTGTCTGAAAGTTTTTAGTCTTTGAAATCAATTGGTTGTTCTTAGAAAGGCTTTTCTTAGAAAGACAATCTGTTGTTCTAAACGGTACTTCTGAGATCCTTATTAACAAGAATTTTGATTTCTCTAGAATACTATAAAACTGTGGGATATGAAATGTTTTTAAAATTTTACTGAAAAAGAGAAGAAAATACAGAGTTGCTCCAGGGGACAAAAAGGTTAACCTTGCAACAATTTCTCATATAATTAAACAAAATATTTGAAAATCTATTGATTAATACTGAAATCATAATAGAATCTAAACATGTGGTTTCTCTCACAAGGGAGACAAAGGTCAACCATCTCCCCCAATGAGACACTCTTTGCAGTACTATTTACGTTTTTACTTATAAATAATAATGTGTATATATTAATCTGTCTTTAAAGCATCATAACAATATTGGAAAAAAGCATTTAATTATTAAATTTTTCCTATGATGTGCCAAGAGAAACAATATATTAGGTTGTTCTCAGTATGAAATTACACATAAAATTGCTCTCTTTCCTTTTTTCAAATTTTTGTAAAAAACTTGCTATCAAAACCTTGTGTGTCTTTACTAAAGCACATCACCACTGCATGTGTCTCTACCACATCTCCACTTTCCAGGGTCAATTTTTGGCAACTGCCCAGGAGCCACAGCAAAACCACGTCCTCTAAACTGGGATATGGGGACACACAAAAAACCCTGTGCAGCCTCCAGCTACTCCAGTCTCCTTTATTGTGAAAGGGAACAAATAATACAGAGATTTGGGTCTCCTGGAAGAATGATGACAATCACAAACCTGTCACAAACCCTCTCAAATCTGTATCAACCTGAAGTTTTAGCTGCCAGCTAAGTTAACACGGATGAGCACAAGAGGGTTGTGGGAAGAGTCAGGAATTTAGGGAACTTTAAGTCCACTTTTACGGTATAATATAGATGAGACATTGAAAACACTTCTCATGTATTTATGAATGTTTGTGGAAGGGATTGAGTCAATTAGTTTTACAGCAGCATCTTCTAAAACAATAGCAACCTCTGGATCAAGCGAAATAATGGAAACAGTGAATAATGCACAGAATTTAAAGCAACATTTTATATGCCACAGTCCACCATTTTTATTTCATACAAGTGTAATTTGGTACAGCAAAGAGAAATAAGACAACAGTCTGAAGAGGGCATTCTGACATGTTAAACTATGAGCAAGCCAGCATCTTTAAATTTACCTTGATTTTATGTTGTATTTTTATTTGGGCTGTGGTACAAATGATATTAAAGGCTGCTTCAATGATCAGATTCTGAGAGTAGTGGTTAAGGTGTTGCATTCTGGCTAGATATTTATTACTGGAATACCTGAGGAACACCATCAATGATCTTGGAAAGGTGATGGAGCCTTCTGTTCCATTATGGATGCCAGGAAGTGGAATAGAAACCTTCCTCCAGCCATAGAATTTTTCAGTGTGGGAATGGAAAAAGCCTTGATCTCCAAGCTGGCCCTGTCTCGGGGAGAAGGTCAAACAGGGGAACTCCTGAGGCTCCTTCCATCAAGAATTCTGTAATTCTCTAATTCTGTTCTGTGGTTCCATAGCAAAGAACTTTCTTCAGGTCATTGTGTGCCCTTTGTGAAGGTTTCTCTGCTCATAAGGAGATATGATAGGAAGATACATTATGTGGAAGACCATTAAAATTTTGGATAGTCTTTGCTTCATTTAGGAAGAGGGTGGTAGATTCTTGTACAGGTGACCTTTATTATTTCCTGACTGGCTTGTTTCTGCCCAATGGCCATTTGCAATGATAAAACATTATGTCTTTACCTCTTGCAGGTTACAAAGTCATCAGCAACCTTTATAAATAGATAATACATCTCCAGCTAAACAACCTTGTTATCCGTCTACAACACTGCCTATAACTTTAAATAACTTAGGATTAGAGCTAAATATACTTTCTTTATGGCCTTGAATTAATAGCTTACATTCAGATAGTCCCCATCGCATGAGCAGGCATTGACGTATGTTTGACATCAGTGCCAAAAGTGATAAATTCAGCATTGAAATTGCAGCGTTAGGGCCTTTGACTGGCTGATGCTGCAAATTCTTCTGTCCCAAAAGCATCATAGCCCAGTTCAGTATTACAAAGTCATTACACAGACTGATGAATTAAAACCATTTTGAATTCCTTTCTTGATGTTTCACAATTAAGTTGAGCTAAGACATATTTCTATCAGGAAATCAAGCAAAGATTACAGCTTAGCAACTCAAATATGAAGGTATACAAAGATTTGATTATCATGCTTAACAGAAAGAAAAATATGTGCTAAAATCTATGCCTTGTGGGTTTTTAATTTTGCCCCTTTTCATTAACTTTTTAAGTTTTTATGAAAGATCTGATTAACAGTAGGTATATTTTTGCCTTAACCCTCTGCTACTACTTTTTTTCTTCAGTAATAGATTGCCTTGTCATTAATTATAATGTAAATTTATTATGGTAATTCAAGTTATCAAGTTTTAATTTTCCTCTGCATCCTATGCAGGGTACACACAGAATAAGATTCCATGTTGGAAATTGTTATATAAAAAAATAATGAAAACTGAATTAGACCTTCTACAGCAGAAAATTTAGAGTATTAGATTTTTTCTGGTTAGATCATCTTAGAAATATCACCCAGAAGGAGTATAGATAAGCAGAAAGGAAATACTAAAGCACAGCTGGAACTGTTTTTTTAGTGAGGGAACATATGGCATAAACTTAAAAAAAGACTTCAGAAGTTAAGAAAATGGTGGCGTTTTGTAGTTTGACAGAGCTCAAACTCAATACACAACACCGTAATGAATAAACAGAGTCCACTAGGAACATGCTCCATCCAATTGCAAATTTTGTCAGGAACCCAATACATTCACTTCAACTGATTAACCTAGAAACAGGAACTGTAAATCCAAACATCATTCCTCTTATCTCCTTGAGGGAAAGAGCATGCACAGCATGGTAGCTTGTGCAACAGCAACAGGAGTGCACCAAGCTATTTCAGAGATTACCATCTGAAAAGCATCCATTCCAGAGTTCACTTCTCAAAAAACCATGCACTGGATTTTGTGAGGGACTTTTAGAGATGGTCAGCTACCCACCCTATTGCTCATTCCATTATTACAAAAACCTGGATAACACTTCATCATTTACAGCCCCCTAGATCTTTTTATCTTCTCTAAGTGCTCCTGCTGAAAATGTTTGACAAGGAAGCTTTGTTGAGCACAAAAATTTGTGTGCTGTCAAAGTGAAAAATCCTTGAAAATGTTCCAGAAAACTGAATGCAGATTTCCAGATAGAAGTCTGTGCTCATATTTAGGAGCAAGTAAAATAAGTTGAACAACTGAATTAAATAAAATCCCCAAATAATCTAAATAAATATTTATTCTGCACTGTTGTTGACAGGACAATACACATAGCCATCATATGAGTGTTTTTTGTACTTGGACAGTAATAATTTGAATTCAAGTACTTAATCTTAATGGAAACTTGCTGCAGATCTTTTCATTTTCATTGTCTTTCCCTTGATGGCTTGTTAAGAATGAATACAGCCCACATGCAGCTAGTAATAATTCAAATATCTAAATGTCTTGAAAAATGTCTTGAAAACACGTAACTACACTTCCAGATCCAGGTTATAGCAATGGTTACTCTTTCTTATTATTACAAACATTTTATTACTGTTTCTTAAAAGAGTAATTTGTATGAATCTGAAAAAATAGAAAGTTCAAACAGAAGTTTACGCAGAAGTGATGGTGCAATGATTTTATGCATATTTCATAGGTTACTTTCAAGAAATTACCTGACCCAGTACCAGATTTAGGCATTAAGCAGATCCTAAAGCCACTATTTTTCATTTTTATTAAATGTTTGAGAGGTTTTATTTTTTTTTTACTCATTTGAACAACTACAGTATTAAATTACATATTAGGAATATGTGATTATTTACATGTATGAATGACATGTCTAAATCCAACTGGAAATTTTCCCCAAGAACAAATACAATTTTCAGAATCAGTCCCAGTTATATGCATGGGTTCTCATCCTTGTGCCCCCACATTTTAGGTATCTTACTCTTGGTTCTCAAAATATTTTTTACTGGTTCTCTTCTTCCATAAGCTGATCTTGTCATGAAATACCAAAGTTCATTGCAACCTCATCAGGCTTGTTCCCACTTGGTGGTCCTGGTTTTTAATTAGTTTTTCCAGGCCAAAACTCACCATATAAATTCAATATTTATTTTTCTTTGGCTTGAGTATGGCTGTGAAAATACTAACTGATTACTAGGGACTTCAGTATCTTAGGTGGGTTCAAGTGCAGACAGACAATAAAAAGTATGAGGATGTTCACATCCTCAGATGTGTCCAAAATATCAAAGGTCAGAATTTTCTTTTTCTCTCACCTTGAATGAACAAATTAGTATAAACAAGTAATATCAGAGGACTTACCCTATTACCTATGTCCGGTAGACTGTTCTGCTCTTTCTCCATTCCTTCTATTTCCCCATACGCCACACTATAAAGTGAATTGATGCTGGCCATGGCTGTGTTTGATTTCTGCAATAGTAAAGTTCATGTTATCTTTGCTTTTTTTTGTTCTGTGTAGGACTTGAGAAAACGATGGAAAGCTTTCCCCCAGGGTGGGGTGTGAAGGGGAAAGTTTGCTGATTTTGTGTTGCCAGACAGAGCAAGAGCCACTGTGATACTACATCATTTAAAGGAGAGATCAAGATAATTTTGGCACTCAGTCATGAAACAGACACATAGTGGTTTTCTGTATACAACTTAAACATAGCTCCTCAGAGGACTAGTGAAGTCCCATCATGAAGAGCAAATGATGGGAAACTATTACTAAAGCCATGGTGGTTTTCTTTCATTGGACCTTCACATTTTCCTGTTGAGTATTGGAAAAAAAGGTAGAAAAATCTTAGAGTTGACAGCTAACAACAAATCTTTAGAATTATAAAAATTATATATGAAAAGATTATATGTTTTCAATGTCAAAAATTAAAGAGCCCAAAATGCCCAAAAGGACAATAGCCTTCTAGCTCTCTTTGTCCTGGTCTAGTGACAGCCTAGATGTGAATTACTTGAGAACATTATTTGGGCAACTTCACCACCATGTGTCTGAATTTCTTCAAATATCTGATGAGTTTTCCATGTGACCCCTAAATTACAGACCCTTTAAGTTTTTCTGTCTGACCTTCTTTCTCTCCAAGCCCCTGTTATCCCAAACCCCATCCTTTTAGAGCCCAAAGAATTCCGGTAATTGAAAACTCAGCCTCTTACATAATTTTTTTGTAGGTTTTTTCCCTTCTTTTCCAGAAGTAGGTCAATGTTTTACACAAGTTCCTCCGGGGTGACCCAGTTGCAGTGTGAAGGGAATGAGAATAACAACATTAAACATGCACAGGAGCCCTCAGATCCGCTTTACTCAGGATGACTCTGCAGCTCTCAGGACATGGAGCAGTACGAGGGTGTTATTAAAAGCCTGCTGCATCTCCATAGGGCTCTGGGAAAGGAAAGAGGAGCAATACCCAGGGGCTGGATTACTACAACAAGGCTGGTTCATTTGCTTAGTAATTATGACTGATCTTACTCCTAAATGTGGCAAAGGCCAAGAGAAAGGAGACCCTAAGGGGACTGACCAGTTTGGATGCATCAAGACAATCACTGTGATGGCTTTAGGACAGAAACAACACAGACATAAACACTTAGTGCTTGAAAAAAAAATAAATGTATCAAACAAAGCGGTTATTATCAGTTTAATTTCATTTCAGTGACACAAAAGGGGATTTGTATCCTAATTAGAAATCTAAATTACCAATGTCTCTTCCTATATCTTTTCCCAGGAAAATTATTCATTGTAATACTTCACAATTAGGCTTGGAAGAAAAAAAACATAAAACTTTCATTTGAAGTGTTAGAAATAATGTTCTTAAAAACCTGATTTATAACTAACATGATCATGAGAACTTTAATTTTTGTTTTAATCAGTTGCTCTCTGTAGCCCCTTTCTGATCATGTTAGTCCTGAATTTTTAGAGCACAACAATATAGTATATATTAAAAAATATTAGCCTTTATTACCAAAATATGCAGTATGATGGAGTTTTCTTCATGCTGTAATATTAATGCCTGAATATATATAGAAAATTTGAAAAATATTAATTTAAACCTGAAATGGAAAATTCTCACATCATGTAGCATTCACATAATTTCTGCTTTGACTCTGGGAGGGAAAAGAAAAGAAGGATCACCTTGATGTGGAAACAATTGAAAATAAGACTTGTTCTTCTTTCAGCTGGAATAGAGTTAGTTTCTTCTCAGTAGCTGTTGCAGTGGTGTGTTTGGGCTTTGGAATGAGAATAGTGTTGATAACACACTGATGGTTTGGGTTTTCACTCAGTTGTGTTTATCTAAGTCCAGGATTTTATTTTCTTTGCCTTGCCCTCTGCCAGTGAGGAGATTCACAATGGAAACTAGGAGGGAAAATAGCCAGAACAGGTGGTCCTGTCCACTTCAACAAAGTGGTTGAACGGATGCTCCACACCACAGATCATGCCCAGTGTATAAAGTCAGAGAGTTCCAAGAATCACAGCTGATCCAGGCTGGGGAAGATGGGTGTGACATCAGTCAGCAAGTGATGAGCAATTGCATTGTACCTCACTTATTTTTCCTTTTTTATCATCTTTATCATTATCATTATTACTGCATTTATTTTTATTTTCAGTTATTAAAATGTCATCTCATCATACAGCTCTACTTTGATTCTCCTCCCCATTCCACCAGAATGGGCAGAGAAAAAAGGGTGAGTTGAGCAAGTGGCTGTGTTGTGTTTTGTCTCCAGCTAAGCTTAACAAATGTTAGAAACATTTTAGAAACCATCCAGTAGCAGAATTGCATTACTGTCTCTCCACATTCCTACAGTCCTGGATCAAGGCTGTCATGGT
This sequence comes from Cyanoderma ruficeps, assembly GCA_008694505.1. Classification (NCBI taxonomy): domain Eukaryota; kingdom Metazoa; phylum Chordata; class Aves; order Passeriformes; family Timaliidae; genus Cyanoderma; species Cyanoderma ruficeps. The sequence goes on from VZDJ01000385.1 coordinate 59,863, forward strand.
ACAGAAGAAACCCTGGCTTCCCAAATAGCTTAAGTTTTTGGATTGTGGTATGGATCCTTCTCTGGCTTTGAAATGTATTTGTCTCCAGTGACCTGATGCTGATGGCACATATACAGTACCAAAACTGCATCAAAAATTATATTGGTGATACCTCTTTCTTCAGCTTTCACTGTCTGCCTCTGGAAGGTATTCCCTTCCATAACCTCTGCAATATCTTTCCTTCTTCAAGTGTTTTTAATCTGCATTTTAACCAGCAGAGCCAACAGATGGTGGCCCACGTGCTTTCAGCTTATGGAATCACAGAATTCTGAGGGGAGGGAAGGACCTCTAAGATCCCTGAGTCCAACTGCTAACCCAGCACTGCCAGGTCGACCATTAACACATGTCCCTAAGCACCACATGCAAAGTTTTAGCACAAGAGCTTTGGACAACAACAATCTAATCTAAGTGAAGGACCATGAAAACTGCTATAGGTCAAAACCTTCTGTCATTAGCCCAAGAAGAGCTTTCCTTCAAGATGACAAATGAATGCATTGGCTGTCAAACCAACTCAATTGTTACGAGAAAGGTATTGGATAACCTTTTACAGTAAGCATAACACAGAAAATACAGTGTCTAAATGCTCTGTTATCTTTCCCAAAGCTCCGTGAGACCATCGTGTCCTTTGGGGATATTATTGCATGTGGGTGATAAAACACCTTCTGCTTCAGAAGGCTGAAGAGGGTTTTGAACATATACAAATTTAAACAAGCAGCTTCTGAGAGCATGACTTGCATGGCAGGCCATCTGTCTGTTCTGTCCTGCTTCCCCACATGTCCAGTTGTTCCCTTAACTACTCAATTTAGATTTCACGGCACCACCAGACCAGGGGAGATGGGAATGAATCTCTCTGTTATATATGTATAATTATTATTATTATTA
>VZDJ01000385.1:60789-87855 GCA_008694505.1 Cyanoderma ruficeps
TTATTATTATTATTATTGGGTTAAGAGTTACAGACCAGTTTTCATTCTAGGTCTGCATGCTATTGCTTTATACTGTATATTTTTCTTTCCTTCTCAAAATGCGAAGTTGAGCAAAAACTTTAAAATATTAAAAAAATTCACTGACCCTCACCAGAGAGATTAATAATCTATACAATCTGTGATCATGAGGTGATGGAGAATGTAAAATAGATATATAGGACATCATATAATTATAAACATATTTATCTTGTTTTACTTCTGATACTTTCTAATTTATGGAGCATTGCACTTAAAATTGATGTAATAAACTTTAATAAAATTAATTATTTTCATTAAAAAGCTGTACAAAATATTTCAGTAAAGCAAATCGGTACCTAAACACATACAATTACTAAAAAAAAGTGGAAAATATCTTCTCTCCTACCACCACTACGGAGCATTTGAAAACTCTGGCTAAAGATGGGGTTTTTTTCCACTGCTGTATGCCAACATGAAGATAAGTGCCATCTGTGAAATGGATCTCTTTATCAGGCTTCAACAGTTGTAGGGAAATGCTAACAGAAGTTATTGTTGCAAGGAATGGAAAATACATCCTAGGAGAAATGGACACTTCAAAAGCACTGAGTGCTGGGACACACAGAAAAGTTCTGTTTTAGTTTATGAAAGTTTCCAAAGGTCACACTCTGTTCCCTCCTGTGGCTTTGGCCCAAAACAAGACTTTCAGAAACATTCACTCCAAAGCTGTAAATGTTTTGTTGCTCTCCTTTGATTCCAGAAGAAAGCAAGGGTGTAGAGAGAGTTTCTGACCATTTTGAAATCAAAGACTTCAAATTTAGAAGAACAGAAAAGACTGTTTATTTGGATATTATGCATGCAGATTTTTTTTCTTAAATTCGAAAGCATGACAAAATTTAAGTGGCTCTCAAAAAGAAAGAAGGAAATTGACAATGCCCCTGTAAGTTAAAAATAAGGCCCTGAAAGAACATTTCTGGATGTAGCAATTTTTTTCTAAAGAAACACAATTATAGTCATACAGGTGTCCCTTCTAGATAGCACTTACTTTAGGGTGAAAGGTTATAATTTTAAGGTAGCATGGTGTTGATTAACAAAGAAAAGAAGTTTTGAAACTTTTCTGTATTAAGTGGAGTGATTTGGTGCTTATTCATATATAAAATAAGAAGTCCAGATGTAACATTTAAAAAGATTAATAGTCATCAAGAGTAAATAATCAAACAGGCAAAATGGTGAAACTGGGGGGAAAAAATCATGAGAGGAAAAGCATAATTCTTTACCTTCCTCCTTGATCACTTGAATGTGCCCTGAATAAACCTATTTCCCTTCAACATCATCTCTCAGAGAATTTTTGGTCAGATCTGGAGAGCTTCAGACTACTGACCTAGAGATGAATGGCCCAATACCTGTGCCCTGCGTGGGTCAGATCCTCTGGAGCATAAGTTTTGGTCATGGATACACACTGAATATTTGACCAAAAAAGATTTATGCATGAAACAAGGAAATACTTCTTTTTTGTTAATATATAAAGACAACTCCATTCCGCTTGAATTAGTTTTGTGAGTCCATACTATTAGATTATATAATTTCAAAGGGACCAAGATTCTTTGCTGTAAAAGAAAATGGCTTGTACAATTAAGAAAATGGAAAATGCCTGAAATGAAAATATTAAAAAAAAAAAAAAGTTCATGAAGTTGTACAGTATAAAGACCTTCAACTGCAATTTTTAACATGAAAAAAAGGTAAAAATTAGGGTGACACTTTTTGCTGAAATGTGCTATTGATAATTGTGATGAACACCAAAGAGAAGCAGACGGTCAGTATGTCTGTATATATTCTTTTATATATATGTATTTATATATTTATGAGTTTTACCACAATATTACCACTGCAGGAAGCAGTTTCATTGACATAATTACAAATTCATTTTCTTATAAGGTACTTCAAAGACCAAAGATCTCCACTGCAGTGATATTTGGCTTGCTGTCTGAGGAAAATAGTCTCAAAATATTTTAGAGTCTGTGATTTAGTAGCTCTGAACATATATTCACCCCAAATGATTTGATAAAGTCATATTTGATACAAATTAGTGGTAATAAATAGAGTTGTTGTATTTAGTCGTTGGTGTAATATGCCTTGGCTGCTGATGTAGATGATAGAATTCAGTGGAAGACAGTTTTGACTTTTAAATAAGAAATTGAGTTACTAGAAAGGGAAATGTTATTGTTTAATGGTGCAAGATAGTATTTTCCACTGGTCAGTACAGCATAGAAAATTACACCTGTGTTAGTAGAGGTTTCTTTGCATATCTCTGAAACAAAACTTTTCATTGTGATGGTGAAGAATGGCTGGTGAGTAAATATGCAATTTAGAAACTATTGGATGTAAGATGGTGTCTGTGATTCCTCTTCCAGATCCACCAACATGAATCTTTGATGAGTCTTTGGGATGAAAACTCCAGAAACATGAACATCTCTAGAATCAGAGATCTGAGAGTTGGGATTGCTCAGCCCAGAAAAGTGGAGTTTTGAGGTTATCTCTTTGTGGCCTTGCCTGAAGGGGTTGCAGGAAGGATGGGGACTGGGGACAAGGGCTGGAGGGCCAGGACACAGGGAATGGCTTCCCAGTGCCAGAGGGCAGGGCTGAATGGGATCTTGGGAAGGAGTTGTTCCCTGGGAGGGTGGGGAGGCCCTGGCACAGGATGCCCGGAGAAGCTGTGGCTATCCCTGGATCTCTGGCAGTGTCCAAGGCCAGGTTGGACACTGGGGCTTAGAGCAGCCTGGGATAGAGAAACCTCCACTATAGATGGGCTTTATTATAGATTCTCCCATGTGACATCTTTGTCTGAGTGGTCTGCACTGACTGCAGCCTTGTAAGGGGAGAAGTGATTCAGAAGTGATTCTGGATAAAGAGGAAACCTTTCTGATTTGTGGGGTGTTTGGGTTTGTTTATTTCATTATTTGTATAATTTAAAAGCTACCTTGCAGCTTTAAAAGCATCTGGGACTATGTTACCTGTTTTGGATATTGCAAATGTTCTGTTTGCAATCCTTCAGACAAAACTCAGTCTGATTGCAGATAATTGCAAAAGAGCAGCAAAACGACAAAAAGCACAGGGATGCCTAACAAGCGCAGTAAGCAGAGTTGCCTATCAGTTTCTTTTCTCTCCTTAACTACGTGGCCTGGTTTAGAGGTAAAATGAGAAATGTGAGGAGAGGCAGAAAGATCTACCTGTCACCAGCTGCCATCACAAAGGCATTTCAGCTATGCAGAAAAATATTGACGAGCATGGCCAAGGCCAGGGGGTGGCACAGAGAGTGGTCTGCCCAGAGCAAATTTAAAAATTGAAAGGTCTTGCCAGAGAGTTGAAATGTGACTGAGGAAAAAATCTGAGCTTGGAGGCAGTTCTTCCCTTGAAAGGTAGGCACTTGTAATCATGAGATTAATAGGCTCTCAAATCCATCCTGCTGTTAGACCATAGGGTTGTAACAGCAACAGCTGAACCCGTGCACTTTTACAGGAAAGACTACATCTGGGAGACAGATTTTCCCCAACTGCCCCAGATCATTTGTGAGGGAAGCATGTTTATTAGTGAGACAACAGCTAGAACTCTGATCTATTGATTATGGTAACAAAATTTTGAAAAAGTAGCCTAAAAAATTCTCCAAGTTTACAGTCAATGATGTACCTGAATCACCCTAGGGTCACAATAACCAATTGACCTAGACTGACTAGGCAGCAGGGGCTTTTTTTTCTCCCCTCTGTCAGAGTCCCTCTTCTTTTGGATTTGAAATTTGAGAAATTTAGAGCAATAATTAATTGAAATAGGACTTTCTTGAGCTTTGCTGCATACCTTTCTGTATATAAAACACATTTAAAGCTGTTGGTAGATAAGCAATAAAGATAGCCAAACCCAGATTCACATAAAATTCCATCATATATCCACAAAGTCACCTGAGTGATACTTTCAATATGCTGGGTACTGATACAGCTGAGGCTGAGCGGAAATCTCTACATCTCAGCTGTCCATTTCCTAATGTAGAGAACAGGAGTGCAACTCTATCTTGCAGTGAAGTAGTATAGGATAGATACAGTAATGAGAAAAGAAGAATAATAGAAGCCATTTCAGTGTGAGATGTGATGGAACACAGCTCAGCCATATCACCTCTTTCCTTCTCTCTTGGGAAGAGGGCAAGCACAGAGAAATACCCAGAGCAGATCAGCAATGCACAACAACTTCTCCACACACTAGGGGAGTGCTCTACCAGGCACAGGCTGACAATTTATTGGTCTTTTTGGTGCAGGATGAAAGATGTGGAGGATAGAAGAAATAAATCCACCTGAAAATCTGGCCCTGGAGTATTTAGGGTTATATCGTGTGATGGGAATTTTCATACCTCTATTGACACCACAAAGCCAATTGAAAATAGAGAGAGAGGAAAAAGGGAGAAGTAGAATCCCCAAACTGCACCGTGCCTCTCAGGTCTGGTGTGATATCCTTCATTTTGTCTTTTCAATGCTTTTTCATCTGTCTGCAGAAGATGTAAATGTATATTAGTGTCTCTTCTTTGCAGCCTAAGTGCAAGTAAAGGTTCCACTCTGTACATGTCTGGAAAAAGTAGTATTAGAGGCTTTTTCTCGACAATTCAATTTTTACTCCAGGTGTTTCTTTAAGACAGATCATTCACTGTTGCGTAGGCAAAATGCCATATGAAGCAAGTCAGGAAGGATCTTTCTTTTATAAGGCCCTCTGTTTCATTACACTCTAGCAAGGAAAGCATGTTTTATGGCTTTTATTTTATTTCCTGCACTATTGTACTGAGAGAGGTGAGAAAAAACTCTTCAGATAAGGAACAATGAATGAAAAATAAAAGGCAAAGTGACAGTAACTTTTCCACAGGAATAAGAGGAGCAGATAATAAGAAAGTTCACAGACAATACTGGGGGGAGCCATCGGCTCCCTCAAGGGCAGGGAGGCCCTGCAGAGAGGCCGTGACAAATGAGAGGCCTGGGCCAGCTCCAACCGTGTGAGGTCCAACTACATAAGATGCTGGATTCTGCACCTGGGATGGTGCAACCCTGCATGTATGGACAGACTGGGGAATGAGAGGCTGGAAAGCAGTGCCAGGGAAAGGGACTGGGGTTCCTGGTCAGTGGCAGTGCCCTGGAGCCAGGAGGAACATCCCTGTCCTGGGGGTACCAGGCCCAGCATGGCCGGCTGGGCCAGGGAGGGATTGTCCTGCTCTGCTCTGGGCTGAGGTGGCCTCACCTGGAATATTGTGTGCAGTTCTTTTTTACTTCACAGTGTAAAACAGACATTAAACTATTAGAGAGTGTGCAAAGGAGGGCTACAAGGGTGGTGAAGGATCTGGAGGGCCCATGTGAGGAGCAGCTGAGGGCACTTGGTGTGCTCAGCTGGAGAAGAGGAGAGTGAGGGGAGACCTCACTGCAGTTCTGCAGCTTCCTGGTGAGGGGAAGAAGAGGGGCAGGTGCTGATCTCTGCTCTGTGGTGACCAGGGACAGGGTCCAGGGAATGAGCTGAAGTTGTGTCAGGGGAGGTTAAGTTTGGTATTAGGAAAAGGTTCCTATCCCCAAAGGGTGGTTGGGCACTGAATAGGCTCACCAAGGAGTGGTCACAGCACAATTTGTGATCAAGGAGTGTTTGGACGATGTTCTTGGGCACACGGTGTGACTCTTGGGGATGGTGCTGTGCATGGCCAAGAGCTGTGCTCAATGTTCTTTGTGGATTCCTTCCCCCTCAGCACATTCTGTGGTTCTATGAACATCACTTAGATATGAAAATCTCCTCTCAAAAATTGAAACATTTACCTCAGAATCAGTGGCTCTTCCAGGAGCATCACACTCTTTCCACACAGGGTCTGCAGGTTTGCTTTCCCTACTCATACCAGCAATACTTTTAAAATTGCCAGGAGCCAGTGTTCTATGTTTTTCTGATCCTCAGCATTTCTCCAGTACAACCCAACAGCTTATGTTTGCAGCAAGGAAATATCCATCACAAAAAGCAGGACAAAGCTGACCACCCTTCTACAGCAGAGTGCTTCCAGCCACTGCAAGATACAAGCAGATAAACCTTTTTTTTCTCAAAAATGAAAAAAGCTTTCCCTCTAAACAGTGCTATGCTCTTATTTGGCAACAACCTCACAGGGTTTGTTTGCAGTATGACTGGATAGTTTGTACCAAATTTGTAATCAAAATTTTTGTACACATCACACACACACTATGAAAGCCAGAATCCATCTGCCTGGATCAGAGAAAAGGTTCTCCTGGGAGCTCCAGCTTCTTGCCTAATGCAGGAGCTCCTTCTATTGGCAGACAAACTGAGTTAGAATGGGAAAAAGTTACCTGATAAAAGGGGAATTGTAGTGGTTTGAAAAAAAACTCTAAGTCAGAAAATATAATTTAATAAGAAGAAAGGAAAGAAAAAAAAGTAGAATAAAATAAAATAAATCTAATAATACAAAAGACCACTGACATAGTCAGAATACAACCTGAGCAGGGTGATGGAAGCAGGCCAGATGAGGTGGTCTTCCTGAAGCAGTGATCCTGTAGAAAGGTCTGATAGCCCTGGTCCTCTGGGAATCCTGTGGGTAAGGGCTGCCCAAATCCCAGATTATATCCAGGTGAGAATGCTTGGTTCCTCCCCCTGGGCGGAGCATCTCACAATGGGATGATGAGTCATACAGGGGGTCCCTGATGGCCCGTTAGAGAGAGATAGCTCCCGGAGGCAGTTATCTATGAGTCATACAGCAAGGCATCTGATGGGCCATTAACAGAAGATAGCCCAGAGGGAGGGTGTCTGAGAGAACACTGCTCCAACAATTGGATTCAACAGTTCATGAAGATGGTGATAGAACACTTTTGCACATCGTATACTAAAACCCAGGACAGGAATAAAGATAGTTTTTCATGCAAATTTTAAGCTTGAGATGAACTCTTATTAAACACAACTATATATATATCTACTGTTAAGAATCTAAAGGAAATGCTGCACTGAAAATTAATTAATTTTGTAATAAAAGAAAAAAAGTTTGAAGCTACTGTTAAAACATTCATTTTAAATAAGTGATTAGCAATTCCCTTTTAGATCCTCAATAAATCTTCTTCTTAGATCTTAGAGCTACAAAGCTATGGTTAAATATGATATGAAAACAAAAGGGCTTAGCATGGTGATTAATACCTTTTTTAGTAGTAGTATTTCGTTCATCTAGGCATCTTTTGATCATATAAAAATATTTTGCCAGTAATAAAAGAAATTTTTTCTGAACATTTTCTCTGCTGTCATCACTCAGAGGATTTATTTTGTCAGGCCACTAACATTCCCAGGGTAATCTCAAAGTAACTGCTGCTACTTATTATAAGGTTTAAGAGTTTACCAATGTTAAGGTCAGTTTTAAAGGACATTTAAGGGTATATATTGTGCAAACTGATGCAGTGCCAGCAGGATTTATTGCGGAGGAGCATGGAGGAATGACTCTAAATCTAGGCTGTTTTGTCATCTGAAATGGAAAACTATGTTCTCATCAAACTTACAGTAAAAATTATAGTCCTTTTTTTTTTTTAACAGATTTCCGTTTTCAGTGAAATCTGATTTACCATTCCTGGCAGTCTTAAAAACTGGAAAAACAGCTCTAAATTTCAGTGTATAAATTATGAAGAACTAATCATGGTTCTTTTTTGGAGACAAATTTTGAGAAGAACAGAAAACACTTCAACTGAACTGAGAAACATGGAAACAAAATCTGCAGCTGTTCCCTGCAAGCTGAACACAGGGATCAGTGTGTTTTGGGAGAACCTTTTAAATCTGGGCTCACCTCTCCTCATCAGTACTAACAACAGAACAAGCTTTAATAACTATAGAATCTTTTCAATATCTTCCAAAGAACATTAACTTTTTCCTCAATCTCATGAAGACAAGTGCCTTGTCAGAGGTCTGAGGAAAATTCATTTTCACATTTCTCAAAATTTCAAACATTCAAATAGAGACTTGATTTCATGCAAGATTTTTGCAAGGTTTTGAGGAGCTGTCTAGATACCAATTAACTCACAAGGTTACTCTGGCATGTGAAAAAAGAATATAATAATAGAACTCACAGTTACTAGAAAAGAGATAAGATTTTAGGCTTGTCACAAAAAATGAGAACAAGTGTGACAAGTCACAGAATGAGCTGTCTCATACATCTGCTTAGTGGGAATGGAGAGCAGCAACACAAACAAATAATATAGCTCACAGACTGATATGTTAATGACCTGATAAATTAAATACCAAGTAAAAATATCACTAAATAGTCTTAGACTGTCAAGACTCCTTCTTGGACTGGAAAGGCAATTCTGCTATATATATGTGATATAAGAAGAACAGTAAAACAAATACTCAAGCATCACAATGGTTTTTTGATAAGTGGCCTTGGCCAGTCCATATTCAATCAAGACCCTTCCAATTTCCCCTGGAAATTAAAAATAATTTATGAATAAGAGAAATTGTAAGTTAGGCTGAGGATTCAAGCATATCTGGTGCAGGAATGTAATTACCTATTTATAATTGTCATTCTAATCCCAAAGAAAATCTTCACAGAGCTGAAGAATATGGGTTGAATGTACTTAGAACAGTAAATGCTGGCCTTGGAAAATAGAATATACAAAATACCCTGCATTTACCTTACAGAGCAATATTTGCACTAGTCTTAATATTAATTTTTAAATCTAGACTCAAGATCAACGAACCAAGTGTGTTCCACTTTCTATTCATGAACATTTTGGCAGTGAATTCGAGCATGCCAATGCTATTGCACACCTGAATGCAATAACATGATTTGGGATGCAGGCCTGGACCAACTGACCTGCAGTGCACTTACCTTTCCTGCTGCAATGGAAATGGACACACAAAATCCTGCAGTCCCTCATCTAGGTAAGGCATACCTTCAGCACCAAAGCCATGAACCAGGATTTGACCTGACCTATTCATATCCTGGTCCATTAAGAAAATACTCACTGCCGGGTGGAGTCTTGCTAAGGAAGGAACACGTTTGGAGTGAGAAACTCTGCTACTGAAATCTTCAGAAACAGAGCTGAGCAGTGCCACTTAGGACATGCCCTGTTTTTTTGTGGTTGGGAGCAAGTGTGTTACAGACAGCGTCAGAGATTTTGCCAATGAGGTTTCAGGAACTGTACATTCTCCAATGATAGGGCTGCTTTCAGGGCCCAGGAACACTTTAAGAGAAGAACAAAAACCCCTTAACATTGAAAGCTGATGTCTCATCCATGTGCCTTGGCCTAGTCCAAATATGTTACAAGTACAATTTCCTTTTTAATCTGAAGTCACTCGTACCCTGCCTCTCTCTCCAATAATAGAAAACTTCCATTGCCCTGAAGGTTCCAGGCTAAAGAAAATTCACAGGATGGTTTGGGTTGGAAGAGACCTCAAAGCCCATCCAGAACCATCCCCTGTCATGGGCAGGGATACCTTCCACTATCCCAGGTGACTTCAAGTCCCAGTGTCCAACCTGGCCTTGGACACTGCCAGGGATCCAAGGGCAGCCACAGCTTCTCTGGGTGCCCTGTGCCAGGGCCGCCCCACCCTCACAGGGAGGAATTTCTTGCCAATATCCCAACTAAGCCTGCCTTGTGGCAGTGGGAAGACATCCCCCGCCCTGTCTGGCACTCCATCCAGTGGAAATTTTCTCTTTCCATGTTTCCTATTGGTCCCTTCAGACACAGCAAGGTCACAATGAGGTTACCCCAAAGCTTCTTCTCTTCAGGCTGAGAAATTGTCCCAGTGCTGCATTTCGTGTGGAGGCAGGACTCCATAGCATTTGTCCTTTGCTGACCACAGAATTGAGAACATTAAAACCTATAAAACAGATCCTCTCCCATGAGCATTGCCCACTAAGCATTGTACTTTTTTTTTTTTTAAATGCAACAGTTTCAATGAGAAAACAAACAGAGATCATTTAAATAGGGTCTCAGTAATCCAAATACACTACCTTAGTCCATATAATGCTTATCTTCAATATGAAAACAAGTGAACTGTGAGCCTTAGTGGAGAGGGACAATTCACTTGCAAGTGAACACCCACACTCAGTAAATAAAGTTTCCTTATGAAATTTTCACTAATGTCCATATTCCAAGTTGGTGATTGCTGGAATTTTTTTAAAAACTTCAGTAACAGTGTCACTGTTTTGTGTGGGCTATGATCCAGGTAAGGAATGTTCCAAAGCTGTCAGGAGATCACTGATTATCTCTCATTCCCTTCCTTAGTCAAACAGAAGTTTCTGTACAGACATTCCCCACCTAAGTCATGCAGGAGTTTCTAGTACAGACAAGCAAGTTTCACTACCCTCCCATTACTCACTGTCTGGGGGATAATAGGAATTCCTGGGATCCTACAGCAGCTTGAGGACAGGGCAGTATGTAGGCTTTACGACCCAGCACATGCTGCACTCATATTTTTTTGTTCTGTCTCCAGATCACCATGGTCCTTTAATGTAAAAATCAGATTTTTCCAGCGATCCTGGCTGGTCTTTCTTTAAATCCCTGGGAACCCAGCCCAAATGTGCCTGGGGAAGAAACCTACATCAAGAGCTGTCTCAGAGCCTGCTGGTGGCAACTCTTTCTCTGCACAGACCTGAGAAAAAAACACAAGCTTTCTGTCCAGCTCTATGTGAAATGTTATTTCAGGTCTTCCAGCTTTGTTGGGGGGGGTTAGCAATCAGTTTCTTTTTCTAGTCTTGCCATTTTCCACTGGAAGTTTCCTGTGCTTGGGAGGGAAATGTACAAATTAAATACATGTATATTCTCTCTTAAATTACTCTTAAATGTGATGAAATACACAGGGAAAAAATTTAAAAGTAAGTCAAAAAGTATATTATTCTTTCCTAGGATTTGCATGTGCATATGCAGTTCATTCTGAAGGAGCCTTTTTTGTTTGTCTCTGTATGTCCTGGTCTCTAAAATTGCTGAAGAACTGTACCTCCTACCCTTGGATGGGAAGCCCACCTGCAAGAACAAGAGTTTGGAATGTGGTGGCCCATCCTCATGGACCTGGAGCTAAAAAAGGTGGCAGTATGAAAAAAGGGGAGGAAAATTGCCATAATTTTGTTTCTTAAATGCATTATAAATGAAGGTTTTTAAGAACAGGGAAAGCATTGCTTATCTCTAAGAGGTACAGCACCATGAGAGAGTACCAGAAGAAGAGACAGCAGAAGAGACTCCTGAAATAAGCCTTTCTTCTAAAATTAAGGATTTTACTCCAATCAGCAATAGCCTGAGAATTTTAACCCAACGTATCTAACACACATTTTCAAGGCATAGTTAAAATCAGAAAGTGGAAACAATGGAAAATTTCTGAATTAATTTAAATTCCAGTCTTTGATTATGTTTAAGAAATTATCTGAGCAGCAAATAGTGATTGCAGAATACCTATTAACTATAGTTGAATAACATTATGAGCATAACACTGCAGATAAGTAAGTACCACACAAAACCATTAACTATCAAGACCATGCTACTCTTTTCTCTTTCTTTTTAGAGAGCTGCACTCAGGACTTTTAGCACTGAGCCACAGGGCTGTTAAGCTACAATAAAATATTGTATCAGGAAAAGCTAGAATGAGCTGTAATAATAAAACCTTGATTATAGGATATACAGAGAGATAATGTCTATCAGATAACCCTTCTTCACCTAATTTGTGTAGGATTTTTCGCTACATTTGTGCTTGCAAATGGAGAAGTAAAAATTATCTTCATTTTAATCAAGCTTCAGTGATTTTAGTTCACTCGGATTACCCTTTTTCTGTAACCATGAAGACATTTGTTTCCAGCCTCACATTTCGGTAATGAAAAAATCAGTGTGGAAAGAAGAGATTATGTAAAGAATTGTACGTAAGTGATTTGCAGTAAACAGTTGCAAAGCTCATGAGTATAATGTGGGAATTTGTGTGTTTCAGAAACACAGGAACCAGAGAAGCCATAAGCAAAATAATTTTCTTCTTTATTTCAGCAATTGACTAGAGATTAAAGAAAAATAGCCACTAATCTTTCATTCCACAGGCAAGCAGCAGGAACTTGTCATGTTCAGTCACTGAAGGAGGAAGTGCTTAAATTCAGAGGAAAAGTGGCAGATCCTGACCCTCAGCCACATCCTCATTACAGCAATTTGAGGTCAATCACACAGAATACATCCTCTCACATTTTAGCATTCCTTTGGATTTGAAGAGTAAAATAGTAAAAAGGAAATATTTATTTTTGGGATTGTCATTTTGACTTTTACTTTTGATGGGACATTGCTGTGCAAACAACCAAAATTTGCTCACAGGCTTTTTCCCCCACACATTTTATTACAGGCTGGAATTTAAGCTATAAGTTCTGAATTAACCTTGAACAATATTTGTTCATGAATAAACTCTGATAAACTCCTTACCTTCACCTGCTTTTTTTGAATGAGAGGAAGAATGGGAGGGAATAAAAAGATTATTTTTAAAAAGCTCTAATGGTGTTATGGAGTAGTGCAGCATCAGACCATAAGCCTAGCTTTTTTTAGGAAACTGCTTCTGTAAACTAGAAACCAACCAGCATCTTATTTGATGTTCCAGCAAAAAATATAATATTTCAATTTTCTAAAATGTATGGGAAAAAAAAATCTCAGAAAAAATACCTTCTGAACATTAATCTGTAACATCTTCAGGCTTGAATAGTATACACAAGCCAATAATAAATATTTCTGTACTCATTGCCCAATTTTTTGGCTTTTGGTTAATGCTAATTCCACTAAATTATAGTTTAGATGAATACAACTATTAGATGACTATTATTTTTTAGTTGAAAACCAAAGATGAAAATTGATTAACAAATGCTGCTAATTATCAGGTTGCAAAGATAAACATATTTTAAGATAAAGACACCACTTTCAGAAACCTTGCAAAAAGTTACTGGTGTACCAAGAGCTCACTTTCCTTTGAAGTACAGTAATTATATAATCGGGTGGTATGTATCTGTAAGTGCATTGTACATCTATAAAAGTGTAATTATTTTTAGTAGGCATTTAATACTATTTTTCATGAAACTTTCAGTCAGTAGAGACTTGTCCTTCCACGTGTTTAATTAAAAGCTTCAAATATTGTTTAAGCTCAGCCATATTGGCAGACTTCTTTGAACTTAATTTGCTTTATCTTGCTTTATCCATGATTTTTTCCATTTCCTTGCCTAGATTTCCCAAGACTGGTGGGCATTTCTGTGGTGGAGGAAAGCAGGAATTATATTACTATTCACAGAATCTTTGAAGAAAGGTGGGATTCTGGGTTTCCCTAGCACTGAAAAAAAGACGAAATTATTTACCTGCAGCTATTAAAAGTTTGTGGGACATTGAACAAGAAAAAAAAGATAAATTCCATTTCTTCAGTTAAGGCAATATGGACATGTCCTGCTCATGGATTTTGTGGAAAAGCTTCAGGAAAGAGCTGAACTCTTCGAATAACATGGAACAATAGCAAATTCATGCCTTAAGCCTCTGTTCACACATGTATCCAAATGCAAGCCAACAAGAATTCTTATGAGCTCAGTCTGTTAATGGGATCTAAATGCTGTCAAACAGACCCATTAACAAATCTATGAAAATAAGATTTGAGGAAATTTGGCAGTGTTTAGTTGGGATTTTTAAGTTTGGTTTGGTTTTTATTATTTTACAGACATAGTAAAGCCTGAGGTTTTAATCTGTAGTTGTATTTGCTAGATTTTCACTGTCGCTTACACCTTTTTTGAAAGAAACTAGAGGGAGATCCAGATTGCATGACATCACTGATACTTCAAAATTCCTAAGAGGATTTCCAAGCAAAATGAGGTATAACACCTATAATTGGGAGAAAAACAACAACAACAACAAAGCCCCAAAAAACCACAAAAAAAAAAAAACCAAAACAAAAACCCACAAAAAAACCCCAAAAACACACCCACCCAACAGACTAAAGCTGAGAAATTTATGTTGTAATACATAAGTGTGTGTTTTCTTGCCTGGAATGATTTACTGAGCAAATCCTAGTTGGAATGCTCCACCAGTGACCCTTCCCAGCACAGCCATTTTTTTCTTCACATGAACCTAAGCCATGATACACAGTTGGGCCCATTTTTCTTACACGACTGTAACTCAAAATACAGGAACCTTTTACATCCCTCAGACAAAAGTGGCGCTTGGAGCAATATTGTAGAGCAATATTGTGGATATACCCAGTAACAAAAGCCTAGATTGTGGTAGTTAAGTTACACTTGGTAATCACAACATAAATCTTCAGTCCAACATGTAAAATGTAGTCTATGAAATGGTGATAT
Organism: Cyanoderma ruficeps; assembly: GCA_008694505.1. Classification (NCBI taxonomy): domain Eukaryota; kingdom Metazoa; phylum Chordata; class Aves; order Passeriformes; family Timaliidae; genus Cyanoderma; species Cyanoderma ruficeps. The sequence goes on from VZDJ01000385.1 coordinate 75,137, forward strand.
TCTATACCATAAAATATGATATACTTACACGACTTTTTGGATGGGATTAGTGACATTTTACATATAATTTAGATATGCAAATTGCACATTTCTATGCCAGCTGTAAAGTTTAATTTTTTTGCCTATAAAACATGCAATAACACTTTGCTACGTGGTTTTATGGATAGGTGTGGTATTAAGAGAAAAATGTCTTTACTAAAGCTAGAAATTAAAAACTCTTACCTGATATAGGACAACACTGCTCAGTGCAGTCCTATTAACTACCACCAGAGCATGAACTACATACTCATTTTATCTACATACATATTTAATTTCATTTGCCAGGTTCTGTTGGTTTTTTGGGGATTTTTTGGGGTTTGTTTGTTTGGTTTTTTTTGGCAGCAATTCTGATAGTTACCACCATCGAGCAAGAGTCCAAAGAAATGATAAATCACAGTATTGCATGATAGACAGTCCTAGGGGAAGCCAGGGACTGGGAACACTTGGGTCTCTAGTCCATCATAGGCCAGGATGAGTTCCTATAATGAATTCCTCCCAAACAAAGACTCAACATATAACATTTTAACGATGGGCTTTTAATTGAACTGGCTGACAACTATTTTAGTTGACTGGTTTGATGGTATCTGAAGGAAAAACAACATACAGATCAGCCAGGGTTTTGGGAGGATTATCTCTGACAAGGTCTGATTCACCTCTAGTTTCAGTGCAGCAGCCATGCACATTGATGTTGATAGCTTGTCACATTTGCAGCATAAGTTTCTTGTAGAAAAACCTGTGCTCCTCAGCATGAGCCCCCCAGTCAGAGAAACACCTGCTTTTTCTGTTTATCCCTGACTGTACTCTAAGTGAATACTAAAATAGTAATAAAAATTTCAGAGTCACAGAAACTGGGGCTAATTTTAGACAAGATTCATGCATTTTTTTTGTTTTTTTTCCCCACAAAAGATTGCACAATGCAATTATGTAGTAAGCACATATTAATTGTGTAATAAATAGTAAATATCCCATAGCAATAGTAATAGTAGTAGAAATACAAACAGTAATTGCAAGACTAAGAGCAAGACTAAAATTAGGTAAGTAATAGCAATTAAAACATGAACAGTAAGTGCAGTAATTACACAGTAAAACATGCACTATGAAGGCAAGGGTCAAGACTCAATAACTTTATATGAGCTGTCTCCCACACATGGCTGAAACCCAGATGCCTTTATTGAACTTCTAGATAGATAGAACATTTTATCCATGCAAGACTGTAGCATCAAGATCTTCGTTAAGTCTTTTTTCTTCAGCATTTAGTCTAATGAATGAGTAGTAAATATTAATGACATATAGGTTGTGCTTAGGGTTCCCAGGATACAGTTAGGTTGTGTGTATTTTTACAGTTTAAAGAAAAAAATCTTTATTGTGTAATCTCTAGTCTTACTCTTGTAGTAAAATAAAAAATAACACAAAAATATGCAGAGGTGAGTAAAAGAAGTATCTAAATAAGAAGAGTTGTAAACTTTTTTAGTACAGAGGGAACTAAGTCTAAGATCATAGTTTGGTTTGAGAAAAGATAAAGGGAGAAGCGACTGACGTCTGTCCTCTGAAACAAACATTCTCAGCTTCCTTCTCTTTAAATAAAACTTGAGCCCAGACTCTCAGCAGTTTCCCGTCTGTGCAGAATGATGGAAGCTATTATTTCCTCATCAGAACTTTCTGAGAGGATTACTCATTTTGTTATAAACCATTGTAATGCCAAGTCGTGGCACTCAGGAAGCAATGACAGGAAATCATCCTAATACCCATGCATAATGGTTTTTAAAATTTCTGCCCATGAAGTCAATCTCCTCTGTCATTTGCTGTAGTTTCCAGCACAATTTAGAGAACATAGGGTATTTTACTGCTGTTCCTGATACTCTGAGTAAAACCGTTGGCACAGCTTTTCCAAGGAATATTTGAAATATTCCTTATCTACTGAAATGTCCAAGTGGAAAATCAACAGGCAGATGGTAGGAGATAATATTTTAATGAGAGCAGAAACTCAGCCTATATAGTTGCATGCCATTAAATTATTCAGTGTTTTGTAGCTAGACACAGTAAAGCAGTGGTTATTTATGCCAGAGACAGAGAGTTTTGTAAAATAAACCTAAGACAAAAAATTCCACTTGTGACATTTCAGGTGCCAATGAGCTTATTGATACAGCAACAGCAAACAATAGGGCAACCATAAACAAACACATAAACCTAAATATAAACNAAAAAAAAAAAAAAGCCCAAACAAAATACCACCAAAAACCCAACATGTTTTCTAAATTAGTTTTTACAAATGACAATGATAATGCAAATGTAACTGTGAAATGGTATAATGATCTTACAGAAGCAACCTAGGCTCCTCAAAACGACAATTGGAGATGCTGGGATGAAAGCTGCAAGATGCCTGCTGGTTACCTGATAATCAGAGAACCATCAATCAAAAGCACACTGCCTGAAGATCTTTAGCATTTTGAGAGAGTAAATGAACACACATGCAAAAGATTTGCTCTCAAGATAACTAGGACGTGTTTCTGCTACAAAATTTTAATTGGGTAGCGAAAACTGTGTTTATTCAGACGCATTTGCTGAATATTTTGCCAGTATTATTTTCCTCCAGGTTCACATCAGCTGGGGTCACTTTGTGGTTGTTTTGCTGCTTCTCTTGTGTGAAGTACTTCTACCTCCCTTTAACTTTCTCAGCGTATATGAATTACCTGAGTGTGTGGATTCTAACACTAGAAAAGGAAGGGGCGGGAGGTTCTTACTCACATTTCTTCTCCTCTTTTCAAGGAAAACTTTGAGATCCAGAAAATCAGTATTCTGTACAAACACTTGACTAGTAGAATTTGGCTTACTCACAGTGAATTTAACACAAGTTTCATCATGTTATTTCAAAATGATATGACATTGTTTCAAAATGTGGTGATTGACAGAGCCTGGTGGCAGAGAAAAGTGGTACAAGCTGCAAGGTTCAAAATTGCAATTAGATGAAAGGAGATACTTTCCAATTCTGGGAGTAGTTAAACATTGCAGCAGTTTTTCACAGAATCTGTGAAACAGTCATCCTTGAAAATACTCAAATCTCACCTGGGTGAGGCCCAAAGAAATTCGATAAATGTTAGCCCTGCTCTGCTAACAGAGATGAGTTTAGGGATCACAGCATCCCTCCAAACACATAATTTTTCTTTATGCCCGGTGGAACCAGTAACATGCTAGACAAATTGCTTCAGTGAACCACAAACCACTAAGAATCAATGATTTTTAAAAAAAATTTATTTTTCAGAAAGTTTTCTTCAGGTATGCACACTGCAAACATGGACTCAGGTATAAGGTATGTGAATACTTTTGCTCCTTCTCAGCAGAATTTTGCATTACTGAACAGAATGCTTTGACCAGCTGTGAGGAAGAAATAATCATGTTTGATCAGACAGATGGTGTCATTTTGAGATTATGATTAAGAGTTGTGGCATTTGATGATCATTTGGTTTTACCCTTCTAGACTTTAATTTTTATTTTAACAAAAAAATTTATTTCCTTTTACTTTCTACTGTCCTTGTAAACTGCATGTTTGCCATAATTTCCATTCATTTCTAGAAAACAATTATTTATACTGTTACGTCTACAAAATGTGTCTGAGGACTTAAGCGTTCATAATGTTAATATAATAATTCATTGTTACCTTTTGCTATAAAAATATATTGCACCTTAACTGTCTTCTTTACAAAGCAGTTACTCCAGTGGAAAGCAAACTTCCTCTGAGGAAATAGGCAAGTTTCAATGATCTGATTATTCTGAGTGTAAATCTGAAATTAAAAATTGGTCCCCATTGCAAACAAAGTACTGAGGAGTGTAAAAACAGAGAATAACTCTCATAACTCACACAGAATGTCATTTAAAGGACATTCAGCCCAATTTCTTATTTTAGAAGTAAATGTTTTTTACTTTTGACTATCATATCTACTGGTAATGAATTATACATTTTTCCAGATTAACTGCTTTGTACATTCATTTCTGTTTTTCTGCAGAGCAAAGCAACACAAAAATTCACAGCAAACAGGAATAAGAGGGAAGATTATTTATTGGCTTCAATAGTAATCCTGAGGCTGTTCACAGCTCTGGCAATAAGAAAAATTTCCTTATAAAGCCTTCCAGCTCACTGTTCTAGAGGGTGCTGGAAAGACCAAGGACCACCATGTATTACATGGGTGGTTTTTGGTTGGAGACAGAGATGACACAAACTCACCTAGTATCTTCAACAAACAGCGTGGTTTATTGTTCAGAACCTTCTTATATGGGGAGTTCAAAATTCCTGGGTTTAGACAATTGATTGTTCTGGGTCTGAACACTACCCAGCCCCCTGGCCAATGATACATTTGCATTTAGGGCTGGAAGAGATTGGTTGAGGTCGCTGTTTGAGTTTGAATCTATCCTATGATTGTTCACCTAGGGACTTGTTTATTGAACTAGGAGAGCCAAATTGGGTTTCTTATTAGAGCCAGATTTATCTGTGACACCTTGTACCAATAATGATGTACCAGTGCTGTGGAGAAGTATCAGGAAAGTACAACATCTAGAAGAAACAACAACATAGAATATTTTTTGATCTTCAGCAAAACCACTCTAATCTTACTATTAATGAGGAAAAATGTATTGGGAAATAGAAAATCTTCTGTATAGAAGAGGCTGTGGAGCTCTAAAAAGAATTCTCTTAACATCTACGTATGCTATTCTCTAGAATACTGATTCACATGTGGAAAAATGTTTAACAGAAAATAATTCTGATGATGTTATTCTGATTTCTTTTCCCCCTTTAATTTAAATATATGTATGAATCTCTAAAAGAATTGAGAATTCAGAAGGAGCAATTGTAGCTTGAGATATTCCTGAAGTTTAATGTCTACTGGATAGACAACTACATGGAACAGTATAAAAAAGAGAAAAAAACCCAAAAAATAAATGTAGCATTTTGAAGGACACCACAAATCCTGCAAAAACACATATGAATGAAAATTCCTAACCTGAATGTTGTTAACAGTTAATAGTAACAATCTGTTCTTATCTTGTTTTGGAACCACTCATTGGAAACCCTTACGTTTAGTGTGTCTTCTTTAGAACACTTAATTCTAATATTTCAATAGGAGTAGATAAAACATATTAACTCTTTGCTGACAGTTCTCTCCTGTTTATTTCTCTACTACCCTGTTTGTAGTTTTAACACAAAGATGAAAGTTTATGTATTCAACCATTATATTAGTCAAATTTTAAATGTAATTGGAAAATATATTTGTTCAATGGATTTGAATGCTCACATAAGTATATAACATAAAATATTAATATATTAGATGAAGAAATGTGTAGCATGCTTAGGTATGTGTGTCTGCATATATCAAAACGCATTTCCCATGTGTAATATTTCAGTTAGAATCTTCACATTTAGGATTTTTCATTTTTTTTCATAAATTCTTTTGACCTCTCCTGCACATCCCTCTCCTGGCTACCAGACTATTTGAATGCTACAGATTGCAAGAGCTCTCTCACAGAGGTCACCAGTGTATCAGAGAGAATATCAGGTATTTCTGGATGTTGAGAAAGACATCATTTGACATTATTAAAGGCACCCAGAAGTGCAAGACATTTTTATTACTTTGCATGAGACAACACCATTTAAAAAAATGTATGTACAAGGACAAATGGAACTGCTTCAGATTGCACCTGGCACTAGGCAACCACAGAAATAAAATATGGGGGGACAAAACCCCAATTATAAAATCAATTTGACAGAGGAAAAAAGTTAAGTCAGAAATTCTAGTTCTAGTTATTTCATGATATTCAACAGATCTGGGAATCTGAGTGGGTTTTGCAAGAGAGCACTGCAACAGCAATACAAAGTGTTTTAGCTGTCTTAGTATATGCTCAAAATCCCAGTAAAATCCCAGTTAAATAAGGATCTATGCAATATCAGCTAAAGAAAACAGCAGAAAGCTAAACAATCTTGCCAGAAATATAATAAAGATAAAAATCTTAATAAGCAGAACCATTTACCTTTAGATTTAATTTTGGGAGTTTTTTCTGCACAAAAAGTCAGATATTTATTTATTCTGTTACCTTTTCAGGGTTTCTCTTTTTTTTTGTAGATTCACTGTGCTAATTACAGAAAACTCTGGCATTATTAGATATTTATAATCCCCTGGTAACACCTTCTAATCTCTCCCTTTCCCTAGATAACAACCTCGCAGCTCTGCCAACTTTATTCTTTTAATCACTTTCCAGATAATAACACTGCAGTTCATGACTAAATACAACCTTTGAGAAATATCTGGATGTAAATATTCCTCACTCACACCTTGTCTCTCTTCCACATCGCATTCCCTTCCAACATTTCCTCTCCAGTTCCTCTCATGTTTTGAACATACAGGACACTCCAGCCCAGCAGGAGCTTCTCTGTTCTTGAAATATTCCCCAAATTTTAACAATTATCAAAGAAACAAGCAAATGTTACCTATTTACAAAATTTCCATACACTGCAATCTTTCTCATCAGTCCTGTCTCATTTACATCTTTTCTATGATTTGTTGGACTTTACCATGAGTCAGCTTTACAAAGCTGCAAAAAATTTTTACAGTGTGCTGATTTTTAACTTTTTCCTTACTATTACTGCCGTTAATGGCTATTCTTTCTTCCACTGTCTTCTCAACATGTTCCATGATCTATCTGCATTTTTTTTTGCAATTTTAATTCCATAGGTATAATAAATCCAAGGAAAAAAATAGTGAAAGAAGTAAGTTATAGAGCTACATCTCCTTTAAAAATATCACTTGACCTTGAATTTAAAAAGAAAAAAAAAAAGCCAATACACCAGCAATCAGTCCTTTCTAATTTTTGTGTTCCCAGGGGAGAAAAGGGCCTGAGGAAAACAGACTTTTGCCACCAGAGAAACCATTTTGCACACAATACCCTTCACTGATTTTAATTGGGATTTCTCCATGGTCTTCACAAGGAAATTGCTCTCCTCCAACAAGCTAATGACTTCCTCATTTCAGCTGCTAATGGATTTTTCCTCCTTGACCTTGGGGACGTCCCCAGCTTTGTGGACCTCTCCATCTCCCAGCAGACCACTTGCCTCTTTGTTTGTGGGATGTTTGTCACAACACAGTTCCTGTAACCTCATTTCATCTGTCTCATGTCACCTGTTTCCTCCCAGCATCTCTTCTACTTTACAAACAAATCTTATGCTACTTTTAATCACTTTTTTTTTAGTCATTTAATTTTTTTTCACATTTACTACTGGGTATTCACATGCTCTGAGCTTTACCACTGTGTTTTCTCAGACACACCTTTACATATTGCAAGTAAATAAAAATGTTAATACGCCACATATATTTACTGTTGATAAATGAAGGGGGATCACTTGCACTAAATAATGTGGTTTGTGTTATGTTTTGGGTTTTTTTGGGTTTTGTTTTATTTTCTTTTCAGAAAAAGCATCACTGCAAGTCATTCACTCTCTAGGCACGTCATGTTAAAATCACAACTTAAACTCTGTTTAGACAGTTAAGATGAAAGGACTAAATCTCAGCACTGAAATCCAAGAATTAATAGTAAAAAAACCTACAATCAGTTCTTGAATATATTTTGTCTTTCAACAGTACTGTGGATGAAAACAGAAAGCATTTATATTTCGGGTTAACGGACAAATTTTAAATTCCCAAGCATTTAACAAGAAAGGACAATGACACAATAATGAGTATAAGGAAAATAATTCTGCATACCACAGGAATATGAACTGCAGACCCACAATAGTTGGTTATTGGGACTGAGAGAAGTTTTAGTGGAAGAATTTTAAGAAATAAGGAGTGTGGCTGTGAGTCAGTCCTAGGAGGGATGAAGATGATGGCTGTAGCACTACAGGACTGGTAGGTGCAAAAAAACCACATTTCTTTCCTTTCCTGAGTGTCAGTCACACTTTTATTATCAAGATCTTGTAACTACTCCCTGTCTGTGACCAACTGTCTGCATTCATAAAACCCTGCCTGATTAACAATTAGATGCCACCTTTGGGCACCAGCCCACAGTGCTTGGAGAAAAACTCTGCTCACTAAAATGAAGGAGAGGCAGGCTGGAAAAACCTGAATGAGCTATTTGTGGGGTTTATTTGAGTGGATGACAACCCTGTCTTCAAATGGACGACAAGCTCAAGAGATGTAGGTACCTAATGCCAATGTAAGAATCTGCTGAGCCAGACAAATGCAGGCGCCTGAACACAAATCAGATTTTAGCATCCCCAGACAGACTTTTTGTCTCTGCTTCTGTGCCTCATATCACAAAACATCCAGAAACAGGTGCAAGCTCTTCAACCTGTTATTACATCAGTTTTTCTTTAGTTAGCAAAAAATTACCAAACACATCCCTATGGAAAATTCATAATTTGCTTATTTTCCTCATTATAATAATAGGTTATACTAGTTTTTATTTTCTAAAAAAAGATTTAAAGTCATGCAAGAATAAAAGTAAACAATAAATACTATGATCTCATATACAATTTAAGCAAAATTTTCCATATTAATTTATCAAAAAAAAATTAAAGTGAAATGTTGCTGGCCTGCCCACAAATTTCAGTGTGTTTTTTGTTACATAGTGATTTAATATTGAGACTCTTTTTTGAGACTTGGTCATTTCGATACAAAAGTTTTTGCAAAATACTGCAAACTTGTAACTTGTCTTACCAACAATTTGAGTGTTCATACTCTTAAGGAGATCCTTTTCTGAACATTTCTGCTTAGTAAAAGATATATTGAACATGGAAAATCATGCCTAAATTTGTGTAGTTAAAGTCAATCAGAACTAATTTTCAAGAAGTAACTTTACAATCTTTGGAAATTTCCTTTTTCATATGAACCTGTAAGTAGTTAAAGATCATTTAGTCTGCATATAAGGAGTGTGGGATGGGGTGAGGTGTGTGTGTTTGCACATCTTTAGAGAAATCAGAAAATCCCCATAGCAAGGTATTGTAAAACCAAGTACTCTGAACTAGACCAGTGAGAGAATAGGTAAATGCTTTTCTGAGAAATCAGATTCAATGTAAGCAGGGAGTGCTGTTTTTAACATGCAAAAATCAAAAATTATAATATATGGATTAACCAATCCATTTACTTCAACTTCCAGACATTCTATTAATCAATATATAGGATTTATTGATAATATTCATAAGTTAATTGTGACTTTCTGGTTATCAAAATCCTCTGATTCCTAGGAACCCAATTAAAACCTCATAACACTTTGAAAATTAAGAACTTTCTTTACTCTGGTGTTAATTCCAAGGCCATAGGATAAACAAGTAACCATTTCAAAGATAGACAAGATACAGTCAAAATGGTCTGTGTTGTTTGGTTGTTTTGCCATGCCCAGACAAGTTAAAAATTTAATATATGCTGTTTCTTCCTCACATTTACATCATGTGACTAGTCAGCTTCATAACCTAACATCATTTGATGTCATTTTCAGAAAGCAAGGTACAGACAAATGCATGCAGACAAATGAAATGCATATATTTCAGTTTATTTATATGGTCAGCACTTGGATATTTTTCAAGGTTGGACAAGACAAATCCAGCTGATCTGATGCAATGCTGGCAGCGTGACATCTCTTGTGACTGTTGAATTCAGTGAGGAAAATCAATCTGAATGTGGATTGTTAAGCAGAATCAGGTACTTTAAATTCTTCTTTTTACAGATGACGAACTTGAGTAATACAAACCCCCTGTATCTTACTAATCTGTTTGAAATGAAAGAGATCGTCATGCAGCAAGGCCTATTCAAATCTGTCTCACCAACCATTAAACTGTATTACGAAATAAAACTGGAATCTGTAAAGTAGTTACTGTAAAGCCAGGATACTGTACTAAAATCAGACTTTGTGTGATATAATGCCTTTTTGCCAATAGCTGCACATGTAGATGAAAAACAGATTATCAGGAGTAACTAGAATGGTACCTCATGTATTGACATTTTAACCATTTCTAATATTCTTTACAGATGCTTTGAGGATCGTTATGTGGGACAGGTGTCTGAAGAAAATCTTACTTGTGTTAAACTCATAATCCAATTTCATTCCAACCCTCATAGTACCAATACAATAGACACATTCGTACTGTACAATTTTTTCCAGTTCAGAAGGAAACTGCATTTCCTACACTATCCTGTAGCTTTAAAAGCCCTCACAAAAATGCAGATTTGAAGAAGAGTTGGTACCAAAAAGAAGTTATTTACATAAAGTCCTACTGTGCCTTTTTATTCAGCATTCATGTAAGTGGTGCAAAGTTTGGCGAGAGCATGTTTTTTAACTGAAATCTCTTTGAAAGTGATCACAATTTCCTCTATTACAAGAAATGAGGCAGAGACTGTGTCAGCAGGTGGAGACTACTTGGACACTCTAGTACAAATTTTTCAAGGTTCCTCTCTCCTCACATAGCCATGATCAAAAGAAGAAGCCACATGCAATTAAAGAAAACAGACAGAAATTAAATACTTTTATCCACAATGAAAAATACTATCATCACCAAAATTACAGAGAAGAGGGGTTAACATGAAATGATACGACACTCAAGTATTTCTCTGAAAAAGTTTCTGCATTTCTTTATCTAATTAGAATGTCACACTGCAAAAATCAATGTTTCTCTAATGCTTTCCCTGCTGCAGTCATGACTTTAAAAGGATATTTATTGCATAGGCAGCTGCTACTGATGACTACCATTATTCCCCCATTCTATAGTTCAATTGCATACTCTCATAAAACATTGTGACACAAGTCTCAAGCAGCTTTGTAATTTCCCCAGAATTACTGGGAATTTTGGGCACGGCTGTCTGGAGTGAATTGTACCATTCACACAAATATACTCATATTATTGATACAGTCTCCTCTCAGATGTATTAGTTCCAGTCACTTGTTTCTGCCAGCTACGGCCCTTCACAATATCCTTCTCTAAACTGGAGAAAGAAACTGGATTTAATGAGTGGGCTGTTAGATGGATAAGAAAGCGGCTGGATGATCACTTAAATAGGATAGGGGTCAGCAGATCAGAGCACTGATGGACATCAGTGACCAGTGGTGTCCCTCAGGGGTCTGTACTGGGACTAGTGTTATTTAGTATCTGAACCAATGACACAGACAGAGGGACTGAGGCACCCTCAGCAGTTTGCAGATGTCACCAAGCTGAGGCTGCAGTGACACCTCTGAGGGACAGGATGTCATCCAGAGAGACCTGGAGATTCCCAGGAGTGGCCCATGGAGACCTCAGGAGGTTTAACCAGGCCAGGGGCTGGTGCTGGCCCTGGGTCAGGGGGATCCAGGCTGCAGCTGAGAAGATGGAGCAGCCCTGGAGCAGCCCTGGGGGTGCTGTGGGACAGAGCTGGGACCCCAAAGCTCCTGTGCTGGGCTGAGCCCCAGCGTGGGCAGCAGGGGAGGGGGATTCTGCCCCTCTGCCCCCTCAGCTCAGACCCCACCTGCAGAGCTGCCCCAGCCCTGGGCCCAGCACAGCAAGGAGCTGGAGCTGCTGGAGCCAGGCCAGAGGAGGCTCCAGGATGAGCAGAGGGATGGAGCAGCTCTGCTGGGAGGAAAGGCTGGGAGAGCTGGGATTGTTCAGCCTGGACAGGAGAAGCTTTGGGGTGACCTCACTGTGGCCTTGCAGGACCTGAAGGAGCTGCAGGAAAGATGGAGAGAGACAATTGCCAAGGGCTGGAGGGCCAGGACACAGGGAATGGCTTCCCAGTGCCAGAGGACAGGGCTAGATGGTATCTTGGGAAGGAATTGTTCCCTGGGAGGATGGGGAGGCCCTGGCACAGGGTGCCCAGAGCAGCTGTGGCTGTCCCTTGATCCCTGGCAGTGTCCAAGGCCAGGTTGGACATGGGGCTTGGAGCAGCCTGGGACAGTGGAGGGTGTCCTGGCGCATGGCAGTGGTGAGCTTTGGGGTCCTATCCAACCCAAAATATCCTGAGATTCTGTGGTTCCACTGTAAGTGCTGCTAACAATGGCTCTGACCCATTAATGCTTGACAGGCCATGGTAAGGCCTTAAAGGAAATACACCTATATTATCTCTCTAACTTCCAAAAGTCCTTTGTAAGAGAGGTCCAGATATCCGTCTTTAAAAAGTAGCAACAAAGAGAGATTTTAAAATAGTGTAAAATTGCTCTGACAGTGTACAACTTATTAGAGAGATCATCTTCCCTTCTATTTTCAGATTGATAAACCCCTGTGTCAGGAGTAACAGGCAGGATGCATGTTAGAGGTAAACAATGAGAAAGGACTTAAAACACTCATTAATTAATTAATGCACATCTTCCCTGCAATTTCTGTAAATGATAGGAATGTAGATCCCGGGCAACACAGTGTAAAATTAATAAATAATCTACTGCCACCTGGTGCTTGTGAGTCTAAGCTGTCATGTGGCATCACTCAGGTTTGATTTACACTCGGTTTGTGTTTGGAAGAATCAGACTCCTGTTGCAAATATGTTTCCTTGTCTGAAAAACCCTGCATCTGAAAAAACCCTGCATAAAACTGTTCAGCACCAGAATTTTATAAAATTTACATATCAAATATTAAATTAATATTAAAATTGACAATTTACTATTTTATTGATTATTTATTACTTAAAATTTTTAGAAAGAAACTTCCCATATCAGCCATTCTCTCAAAAAAAAAAAAAAAG
>VZDJ01000385.1:87904-99251 GCA_008694505.1 Cyanoderma ruficeps
GCCTTAAATATATATATATATATATATCAATTTTCTGAGGTGAAGATTCAACATACTGTCTATTCAGTTGCATGATTAAATGGAGCAATATGGTCCAAAAAAATGTCCTTGGAAAAATGAAATTATCAATTATGTTGCAATTATGGTGTAATTAATCCTGTTTATCTTTAAAAAAACCCCCAAAACTCTATGCTCTGCATGGTTCCTATCTGCTACATTTTTAATTAGGGAATCCTTCCATAGGAGGACAGATAACTCTATTATTAAGACTTTTTTTTTGCCAACTAATCTTATTAATTATATTCTTGAGTACAGTCCATAACTGTGATGAAGCAAGCATTATTATTTTCTTCAGTGATTCTGAGCTTCTTTCTGACCACTTGACAACCTTGTGTAGCCACACTTTATCCTCATGTTCTTCTCCATGGTGTTAATTAACACAGTGTCACCTTTCTGAAGAGCTGTTATTAAGTGCAGGCTGCCTTTTGCTGTAAGATGATGTCAGCAAAGTAATTGTTCACACATCTAAGGCTATTATTTGCTCTGGTACAAAATAACTGCACAAGACATTGAATTATATGGAAAAGAAATTAGAACAATCTAATAAAATAGTCTAGAATAACCATATATACTTCGATTGTGTATTTCAAATGGATTTTTGAGTGTTCAATGTTGACTAAGCCCTGCTGCCGTTGGCCTCAATACCTTAATTACAATGAGAAAAACCTTAGTTCAATGCCACATGTTTCTTTATAATCCAGTAAGAGGTTTTCTTTCTGACAGTGTGTGAAAATACTGCCCCTAAAAAAAATAGGATATCTACTCTGGAAAAAAAATGTCATTTGCATTTGTGCTGCTGTAGTTTTCAACAGAGGTATCTGCTGTCTGATAATAAAAGTCAAAGCTGATGGAAAGAATCTTTTTTAAAAAAGATATCATGATATTATGAACACCAGAAATGTCTTGAAAGGACAAGTTTACTTAAATCCTTTGAACCATCTGGGAAAAAAAAGAAAGCTTTGATTTCCTGAGTAGGAAATGCTCATGTTCTAAAATGGGTTCTCTAATTATGATGAAGGAATTACTGATGAAGTACATTATTTTAGGACTAATTTTTTGATTTAAAACCAGAAAATGATAGGCTAATAGCCTTGTCATATATCTTTGCATCCAGAACTTCTCAAAGAATTTGTAGAATGGAGGGATTTTATGCTTAACATGTCTTCATATTTTATGTGCAATATTGTCTACAAATCTACTCAGTATTGGAGACTGTCCCTCTAAAAAGGAATCAGAAAATAACAGATCATGAAAGGCTCTTTTTTTTCTGAATCAATATCAATATTGCTCTCCAATGACAGCAGAACATGAACGTCAATTAATTTTGGATAAGTATTTCATGTATAGTCCTCAACCCCTCTTGAACCTCCTACTCCAAAGCCTGCAATTACTGTGCTATTTGGAAAACAGAAAAAAATCTTAATTACATAGCTTTGTAATTCTTTTTTTCGTTTGTTTATGGTCCATAGTTTAATGTTCATAGAGCTCTTATCTGGAACATGAGAAATTGGCTCTTCAAGAGGGGCATCACAATGCAACCTATCTTTCCTCCTATCCTTGCATGCAAAATCAGTAAAGAATGCCATATTTTCTTCAATCTTTGCAGTGGTATGGATTAAGGACACAAAAAATTCTCTAAAGACACTGCTAAGAACACATTTAGTCTTCAGAACTAATATTGGATTATTTGCAACTACACCTTTTTCTAATATCTCTGGTAAACAATAATGGGTTAAAAAAATCTCATAATACTTACTTAATGAATTTTCCTCTAATTTTACCAAAAGATGTCACAGTCACTTCAAAATTACAAACAGATAACTTTTATTTCATAACTTGATAAGTGTTCCTCTATTGAAGGAAGAGTTAAAGTGGGCAAAGTCTATCCAAAATAACCAAGAGGACAATTATAATTTTACTGAAAGAAAAAAAACCATATGCTTTTTAAATCTACCTCAGGTATTTGGAAATTTCTAGATGCTAGATTTTCACATTCCTCATGACCTAATTCTCTCACAAGTGCAAGGAAAATTTTCAACTTCTATGATGTAAGAAGCTAGATTCTGTGAGATTATGAGGACTGCAGTCCAGGGAAAACATTAAGTCTGGATCACTCTTCTACAATTTACATTTTAACAAAATTTTCATGAAATACTATTGTTAAAAAATAAAAATAAAATTTAAAAATAATTTTAAACATTAAAAAAAAATTTAAAAAGAACACCACCACCTAGAAAACAACAAAGCAACAACAAAAAAACCCTGAACCAAACTCCTTAAATAAAACAAGTCAAATAGTTCTGGAAAGCATTTCAACTGGAGACAAATTTTATGAGCACTTATATCCATTCAGGGAGAGTTTAATCATATGTTTAATTACCTAAGATCCTAAGATACCATTTCTTTGTAAGTATATGGATAGAAAATTACTATCTACATCAATGTCCAGGAGCCTTGGAAACTCTCACTAAGGAAACATTTGCATATAAACAAATCTTCTCAGAAGTTTTCTTTACCCTTTTTTTCTTCTGAGCCACAGGGCCTACAATATAAATGCCGCTGGCAGGAAAAAAAAAAATTAAAGAAATTAAGTACTTTATTTGATTTTGCACTTCCATTCTGTTTATCCCAAATTCCAAGGTTGGGATTTCAAATTTCTTATGCCTGGCACTGGATTTCTGCTCATTTTATTAATTCAGTCCACTTATCATCAGAATCAGTAATTTGAAGCAGGATTTTGAAAGGCTGCTTAAGCCTGTGGGAAACCCATCACATACTGAAACATGGGAAGTACTCAGTGCTTTTGAGCACTGAAATTGCTGACAGAATGAAACTTAGCGTTGAAAAAAAAATTATTGGTGATGTAACAGCAAGAGTAGATATTACAAAACTTGAAGCCAAAAAATAGTAGTGCAATATAGACGTTTGTTCATAATCTACCCATGAAGAATTGGCATTTGATAAAAAAGAAAACAAAACAAATCCTTGAACATTGATTGCAGGTTTAAGAAAAAGATCAAGCTGAAAGGGATGCAAAAATATTGCTAGGATGCCCAAGGGAATTGGAATATAGAATATAGGAGATAGGTGATAAAACATTCTCTTGTCCTAAAATATAGAACAAATATCAAATCAGACAAAAATCCTCTCCACAGGTGGCTTAGAAGGCAAAAGGTAAGAAAAGTTCTAAATAAACCCCAGAGCAATATTTTACCCAATATTTGCACAAAGACACAGGGAAATCCATTTATGATGGCATTTAAGCTTGGAATTGGTTAATGGTTCCCAAAAAGCCAGCAATTTTTAAAGGAAGACTGGCAGCAAATTCCTCTGTATTCAATAACAGAAGCAAACACTTTTACAGCAGATTATTCAGCATGGCGAGAGAATGAGCTCCACATTTCAAGAGATTTTTCAAACTCCATGTTTTTATAGAGTATATTTTGCAGTTCAGTTTACCAAAATATTTTAGCTTTTACTTACTAGCCTGCTACCAAATTCGTTGCCATCCTCTTCAAACCAAATATGAGAGAAACAGAGTCCAAAACCTGACAACCTAAGTGGGCTTTGCAAGACCTGCCCCTCAATTCATTCCATGAATTAACCTTGAAAAAAATAATTGAAATTCTTTCCCAGGTATAGGGCAATGTTAATTTATTTCAAAGTGTCTCACTGAGAGAAGTGCTAATGAAACACTCTGGATATAATTTTAATAGCTATTGTTATTGTTATAATGACTCAGCATTTCATCTGAAGGGCATATTTTTATTAAATAAGATAGTCAGACAGCAAATGTCAAAGTCATATAAATGTCCATGCAGGGGAAGTCAATCTTTATTCAAGGTTCTACCTTTCAAAATTAAGCAAGTAGATTAAGTCAATTAATTAGCCATCGATTCAACATGAAGTCCTTTGTCAGAGCCATCTGCAGTGCCTAAATTTTAAACATGATGTATAATAAATTGAAACTAATGCAAAACAGCAGGGGTGGAATGTGGGAATTATTAAATAGGCGTCAAAGGTTTGTCCTGCAGGAATACCTCCTACTGCCAGTGAAACAGAGAGTAAAAAGTGGCTCTGAAATCCTGAAGCAGAAATGCCTAGTATTATTTTGAAATGTACTTTTTGTAGAGTCCTGTCATTAAAACAAGTCTAAAAATCTCAGTTGCGTCTTTGCATTACTTCTGGCCTCTGTTTCACTACTTAAAGATTATTGTACCCCAAAGCCATTTGGATCAATTACTGAAGGAATTTTTTTTTCATCTCTTGAAAACTTCGAGGTGTTCTTTGGAAGCCTGTTAGGTTGTCCAAGACTTTAATCTCAATAGTGATGACCCATCTTGGAGAGTTTGCAACTGTCTCACAGCACTGAAACACTGAGCTTTTTTCCTATCTCATTAACTTCTGTTCACAGACATAGCCCAATAAAGATTAGTACCATCATATTAGGTTTCACCTCTTTTTATCACCCCTACTTCTTTTTTTTTCTCAAGAAATGTCAAGTCAGTAATTCTTTATTTTCAATCTATTTCAAAATATTTGTTTCCCTAACACATTTTGTCTGTTGGTCCAATATGAAGTGCCTGCAACACATGCTTGCTTCTCACTGCTCATTCACAGAAAAGGGAATTGCAATCCATGTCTCAACCAGATTGTCATGATTTAATAGAGCTAATGGATAATAATAATTTTGTTTTGCTATTGTAACATTATTCTCCTCACATATGTCTCCTTACACAATGTACACATTTCATTATTTTGGGAATTTGGGAACTGATGTTGGATCACCTGATTTCAGCAGGCATCTTGAAGACTTAAGGGATGTATTTATGTTGAGATTAATTCTAGCTGGGTCATATAGTTAAACTTTGGAATGGGATTATGACAAAAACTGAATGTGCCTCCATTTTTCCCTTGACTTCCTTAAGGAAAAGGTGAAAAGCTTATCAAATGGTGTGGTGACCTTGGGAATACATTTCTATTACAGTTCTTGGAGTTGTTTAGGTACAGTTGTGAATTTATGAAGTGATTACACTGACTTCATGTTTGCCCTGAAGCTGAAATTCTCCAATTGCCTGCAATGACCCCATCCTGGCTGACCCCACAGCCCAATTAAGGCAGGTACTTCCCTTGGTGGGGAATCTCAAGCACAAAAATGAGCTCTCATTTGCTCTGGGACTTAAAGTGGGATCCAACCTGCTGTGGGAGCTCAGGAAGGGTTTTTAGCAAAGTGCTTAAACATGTACATCACCCTTTACAAAAGGTATTTCTAAAGGACTTAGGGAAAGAGAGTGACTCTGGAATTTGGTAAATGTTGCACAACAGATAATCTATTTCACTATATTTGTGGTAAAAGATTGCACTTTGCCTTAAACTCTGAAGGCTAAGATCCTTTTTTTCCCCCCTTTTTTCTTTTTTTTCCCTTTCTTTTTTAAGTGTTTCTTTCTTTTCCTTTTTTTCTTTTCCCACGAACATGGGTTCTGATAAAATGCAACAGAAGACCTTCTGGAGAACTTAGCAGCACAGATTTTTCCATGTCACAGTCTTTGCCTTGACAGTAATGACATGCATAATATCTGAAATAATATAAAATCTCTTCTTAATAATTGCTACAAAACAAAAAGTATTAAACAAAAGTCCAAAAAGTATTGCAGATTTTTCTTAAATACTGAATATTAGTCTGCAAGACATTTCTGACTTTTTAAAACTGTAGCTTTGTTCATTATTGATAAGAAAAAGTGTTTTAGTGAGGACTGATTGACCAGTTAATGTGCTAAGCACATGATACAAAGTAAATTGGGATCATAAAAACAAAAAGAAAATTATTTTTTGTGCAATGTAGAGTGGAAAAAACAGCTCGAATTCTAACTTTTATTCATCTCTCAATTGTACAATTGTATAATTACTCACCAGTAATTCAGGAGCATTAATCCTTCCCCTGTCTGAAGCTTAGAAAATAGATGACTCTTGTCCACCACACAATGTGAAGGAGGAGTACCAGACCCTGGCACTGGTCACAAATGAAAGTAAAATAATTGTGTTTGTAAAGGCCAACATCATGAGACAGCTTCTTTTCAGTCACTGGTAATCGGTGACAAGAGAAGAATTTTTTTATCTGATTTAATTTTGTCTCAAGGATGTTCCCAGTATGGCAGAGCTACACTAACAACAGTAACTACAGCCTTGTTTGGCTCTCCCTAAAGATGCAGTGATGAGACAATGAGCTCCTACAAAAGGTGATTTTGAATATTCCGCTCTAAGCAGCCCCCTGGAGCATTTCTGCTCACTCTCTGGTTATTATGCCAGACACCAGCTGCCATGTGTGCTGCTCTTTTCTCACAGCAGATGACAACATAATCAGTAAGACTTTGCTCGCTGTGACTCACTGAGATTAAGCATTTGGCAAAACAACGTATCTAGCACAGAATCACATGTTAATGAAAGCATTCCTCGTTGCTACCTGTCTCTATTAGAACCAGGCCTTTGCGTAGGGGCAAATTGCTTTGGACAAGCAGAGGAAATAAAACAGCTTCAGTTTCTCTTCACAGTCTTTGGTTGTGTTATTATCACAACTACACTGATCACCTTGCTCTAACCATCAGTTTCATGCAGCCCTTGTTCTCTGTTTTCTCCACTGGGGTTAAATACAAGGGGTTGCAATTTTATCCTTTTCTTCTCCAGCCTGGAAAGGAGAAGATTGTGTGGGGACACCCAATAGCAAACTCCCAGAATCTGAAGGGGACCTACAGGGAAGCCAGAGAGAGACCCTTCATCAAGAATTGTAGCGCTGGAAAAAGGAGTAATGGGTGAAAATCGAAAAAGAATAAATTTGCATTTGATATTAGGAAGAAATTCCTTTCTGTAAGGGTGGTGAGACACTGGCACAGATTGCCCTGGATGCCACAACCTTGGCAGTGCTCAAAGCCAGGCTGGATAAGGTCTTGAGCAACTTGGTCTAGTGAGAGGTATCCCTGACCATGGCAGGTGGTTTGGGACTCTATAATCTTTAAGGTCTATTCCAACCCCTTAACATTCTATGATTCTGTGATTCACTGTTGGGGAAATTATTATTCTATCTGGTACTCCACTTTGCTCTTTCTCTTAAGGGAAAGGAAAAGAAAATACTTCCAAAAGCTCTTATTAGGCCATCGCTGTTGTCCTTTTAAAATGTGGTTTTTTGTCAGTTTGGATTTTTTTGGGGGGGGGGGAAGGGAGTGGGATTTAATATGAAGAATATAGGAATACCATTGAATATGATGCTATCCACCATCTTGGAAGGCAACAGCATCTTCCTTTCATTTGAGATTCAGAGAAGGAAGGGGAGCAGCAATGACAGCAGCAGTGACATTCCAAGGTACCTGTGTGCATACTCAGGATCTGAGTTCAGGGCTGGCTCTGTCCCACACAGGTGTACAGGTCAGAATGAGCAATGCCTTGGCCATGCTTTAACAAGAGAAAGAGAAAGGAATTCTCTTGGGAATGAAGGTGGAAAGACTGTCTGCTTTTCCTGTTGAATTTCTTTTCTTATTTTCTTTCAGGATCACCATGACCTTGAATGCAAGTGGAGTTCATAATGACGCTTCAGGTTCACCAGACTTTCCTGGAGGGAAATAAAATTTGCTGCCAGTTGCAGGTGATGCTCTGTTAATGCAGCTGGACTTCTGTTTTAAAATTTTGCCGTCTATTTTTTGCTTCTTGGCACTTCCAGCAATCACTTCTCCATTCTGACATACAGGGGGAAGACATATTTATTTAAATCCTGAATTTTGTACCTTTGCTGAATTAATAGGTAGTGAGAAAGCAAAAGTGATTCTATCTTCTCTCTTAAAGATTTTTCTGGGTCCTCTACCATATATGAAACACTATTGCATTTATTACTGCATTATGTTAATATTAAAACCAAGAGATAAACCAAACTAATATGGTCTCATTAAATAATATTGCAACTTCTGAAAATGGCATTTCAGGCTAGATGGACCATGTATCTCACCAAGAGGAAGATTTCTTATGTTCTTAAATCCTTTTGATTTTTATTGATTCCAAAGAAGTAGTGGGAGTTAGAGTGAAAACACTGCATAAGGGAATTTTTTTATTAGGGTGTTAAGAGTTTTATGAATCCAACAAAATTTAGTGGCTGTAATATATATTCACCTACAAACCACTGACATGCTAATCAAATGTCTTTTTATACGCAGTATTCCTAAACCAAGATAAAACTATGAAGTTATCTGTCTTGGAAACAGAAATAAGTTTACCTCAAATCCAAAAGCGAAATGATAAATAATCCAGGAAAGGTTTTTTCCCAAACACAACTATTTTTGCAAACGCCAAACCTACTGGGACACACCCTGACAGGGTGATTTCTTGCATCCCTGAGTGTGTTCCCACATGGTTAAGTACTTTATGAAGTGCAGCTGCCACATGGTAGTCACTACTACCGTGTTATTCCAGCAAATTACATGCCCCAATCTGGGTAAGTCTGACTGTGTGATGTCTCACTTGAAGTTTTTTTCCCTGCTCCTTTGAACGAATTTTTGCAGAATTCAGCTACCACACAGTGCTCGTATTTATGCAACATCATGCGTATTACTATAATGACTATAATGAACCCTCCACTAAACCTAAATGAATAACTGCCTTTGAACCAACTTAATGGTCATTTTGCTTTATCACAATTTGGAGAGGATTCTGTTTGGTGCTGTTCATTGTGGCCATCAACAAGAGTCAAACACTAGGAACATTTGGAAATCCGTGTGTACAAACTGTGTGACCATCTGCTTGTTTAACTGATATGAGAAGACACTAATTATATGAGAAAAGAGCCACCTTGCTGCCTGAGAAATCACAAAAATGTGTGCACATCACAGATACACAAATGCAGGCTCATGTTTCTGAGGAGAATTTGAGGCAGAATGCTCCTGAAGTGGCAGATATGCCCCAGGTCCAGTGCAAGCATGAGAGGTCATTCACCACTCTCAGTTCTTAAATTCTTTGGAGATCAAAAAACACTCAGCCATATTTCTTCAATTATACTTTTCTTTATGCAGCAGCAAAAATGATAACTTTGGTTTTCTTGATGCTTGACATTCATTTGTTGTATATCCTCCCCAAAACCATAGACAGAAGCACCATCACCTAGACAGACAATGTTGTATTCAGATCCCAGCAGAGGAAGAAGGTATCTCAAATATTCCTGAGTTGGACATGTTTACATGGATTTTAACAACCTTTAAACAATGTTTCTTCTCCAGTGTTCCGTACCTCCTCTTAAACTCATGGAGTATTTATAAATGCACATGAATATTTAAATATTTTCAGATTCAAAATCCATAAGATGTTTCCAATGAGAAGGTGGTTTGCAGAGAGGTGTTGCTGCATGCAACCATTAAGATATGGATTCCTTTGGGATAGGCAAAATCAATACTGGATGTTCACTGTTACTGCACCAAAAAGAGCAACAACCTCTCTCCCTTTTCAGACAACAGACTGAAACACCCGAACAACTGCTTGCAGGATTTTGAGACTTCAACTTTTACTCCTGAAATAATGGTGGAGCTATGTTGTTATCTCATGAAGAATGTTAGACTCCTAAGACAATTATCACTGTGTTAGGCAGTATCTGTGTTTTGGTTTTATGATTTTCAGATTTAATCACCATAAGAGTAGCATAAGTTTCTGAAGACAGAACTGTTTATAGCCCCTTTAGGACTGGATTCTAGCAATCAGCATTTTAAATTGATCCATTATCAGTCATTTTTATGCATCTGATGCATTTGATGATTTGTCTGCTCTGAATGGACTATTCTTCAGCCTCAAAGGATGGTATTGTAGAACAGAGTAAAGCCTAGAAATCCTTATTTCTGTAGAACACAGTGACACCTCAAACTTTATATATACAGTATGTGTGTATTTATACAGCCATAGCAGCCTCATTAGAGTTTTCAGCAGAAAAGGAACCCAAAAGCTGTGCTTAAGCCAGAGTTACAGGACTGAGCTAAGCAAAGTGGTCACCTCAGTTTGCAAAGTGTGCTGCACAAATTCTCACCTGCAATGCAGTGCAGAAATGCACTTCTGTTTTGCAAATCATTGTTGCATTCTTGGACAAGGGACTACTCCCATGTTGGGAAGATGTTGTAGCTTTTATAGTTGTGCTGGTGAGCAGCCCACAGGCAGTATGAAATCAGGAACAAACTGATCATGTCCTGTCTTTCTGGTCCACCCACTGTGTGTTTTTTTAAGAAATCCATTTTTGTTGCATGCAGACTGAGAGAAACAGAATTGCAGGCATGTTCCATAACAACCATGGTGTTTTCTGATCTGTGGCTCAGGTGAAGACTGGAGAAGCAAAGGATGGTTATGGATCAAAGGAGTGGCTGCCTAAGATGGCTCCCTGAAAATAAACCTCTCCCCATCCTTCATCGCACAGCCACATCCCTGACAGGGTGATGTTAGGAATCTAGCCCTGCCTGCTGTAGTTTCCAGAGTTTGCTGATCAGCCAGCAGTGCTTCTGCAGAGGAATGTGTCCGACTGATCTGCATCAGACTGCACTTGGTGGGGAGGATGGAAGGAGGACCAAGAGTACCCCACGTGTGAGAAGGCTGCATGAATTATACAAGGCCTATCACGGCACATGTGTGTCCATGATCTCTCCTTCACTGGTGGGGAGGAAAATGTCAGTGAGAGCAAATATCTGCTGTGAGCAGGATGTGAGAAGCCAGAGAGTTCCCAAAGCCTGGCTGCTCTGCCCGTGCTCTGGCTGATGAAGCACAGCCATGATGCTACAGCACCTGGCAGAAGGACCTTTAATTGCATGCTAAGCTGCAATTAATTGCAGGATGGTTGTAAAATGTGCATTTGGACAATTACAGGCAACCTGAGGCTGCTCACACAACTGACTGAGCACAGAAGGGGGGACATGCCATGTGTTCCAGGGGAGTCCTTTGCACTGCATAATGTTTGCAGGGGAGAGGTGGTGAGCTTGTCCCAGGGGGAGGATGGTGCCAGTGCTCATTTACACAGAAGGAAGAGGCAGCCAGAAAATGCACCTGTGATAGCAGGGTCTGACTCCAGGAAGGCAAAAGAAATAACAGGATGTGCCCACACGCTTCTTCTGCAGAGCAAATTATCATAACAGTGTAAAATGTTGGCTGGGGAGGAGCTGTCATAGTGGATAATCCAACTTCAGCAATGTATTTCTGACCTGACAGATTGCTCTGGGTTTTTGTATTGGTTTGTTTCCCTTTGGTTTGGTTTTTTATGGGTTTTTTACCCACATCTATCTATCTA
>VZDJ01000385.1:99801-122334 GCA_008694505.1 Cyanoderma ruficeps
CTGTCTGTCTGTCTGTCTGTCTTTCAGTCTTTCAGTCTTTCTTTCTTTCATTCTTTCTGTCTGTCTGTCTTTCAGTCTTTCTTTCAGTCTTTTTGTCTTTCAGTCTTTCTTACTTTCAGTCTTTCTTTCTTTTTTTCAGTCTTTAATTTTTTAAGACCCCTGAAGTGAGAGTTTTTTAAAGGCAGTATTGTATTTTAATTAATGCTTCCTTAGGACATCTGAGTTATAAAATCCAACAGAAAAGGCAACAGTTTACATTCACACAGAGCATAAAGAGCCATGTGGAAATAAAAGGAAAAAAAAAGAAGCATTTGCCTTTTGAATCTCTTCCCATCTCACCATCTCATTCTCAAAAATAAAATTAAATAAATGCATAAAATAAACAGGGCAGGAGGGCTCAGTTTCTCACCAGCTGAACAGCAAAGGGTAGCAGCAGACTGGGAGGAGGGAAAAACTGCTGTATTAAAAATTATTATGTCTTGGCTAAATATGAGCCCCACAAGAGCTCTCTCCATGATTTTGTCACTTGCAGTGTCGGTGGTTCTAGGTATCTTCTTGCTCCCTTTTTGTTGCTCTTTTCATACCTTTTCCATCACCCCATGCTCAATTGGCTATTTATATTGTACAATAAAATATTGTATATTTTATTCTGTCATGCTGCCTCATGGCAACATTTTGGCTGTAAGACCCCACCTTTTTCAAACACCTGATGTTCCCGAGATGTTTATTTTGCTGGGAAGCTCCCTCTAACATTGCAGCAGCAGGATTCTGGATGATTTTTATTGTGTCCTGATGATTCCCACATCTCTTACTGGCAGTGACACGGCTTCCCTGTGGGCAGGATGTCCCTGAAAGCAAAGAAATTATTTTTCTGTCTGTGAAAATAAAAAAATATTCACACACAGAGAGCATTTTTTATTCCTCCCAAAATATCTTCAGAAAAAGTTTTCTTTTCACCTTTGGTGCAAGAAAAGACATTGGGGGAGGGAGTGGGGAGATTTTCTTTACCCACCTTTGCAAATGTTTTTGTATCCTCACATATTTGCCAACAATTTTCGCTTTGTGGGTTTCCAGGCATGTGTAAAAATAAACTGTTTGGGGTTTTTTTCATTATAAGAAAGCCATGTGGGTTGCACAACAACATGAAAAAATAAAAACATTTTTTCTGCACGCTGTGGTACTTACACATTGGAAATAAATATAGAATGAAGATTTGACTTTTAGTCCTTCCTCCTAGCCCATAAGGCTGGGGTTTTTCCCAGTGAAAACAAGGTTACAGAGCAGGAGCACAAAATTTCCTTTGCTCTTCCCAGCACTGCATCACAGAAGCACCCCACAGGTCTCATTACTCCAAAAANAAAAAAAAAGCATATTTTGCCCTGAGTACAAAAGGTCTTGTGTCCTCTTTCATGCTTTTAAAGCAACCCTTTTACAAGTCATTGAGTTGGTCCAAAAACTTACTCAGAGGCCTGATAATGAGCACTGGGGATAACCTGCAAATGAGGGACTTCACCTCTTGACCAAAAGAGTAGGTGTATTCAAACAGTCAAAGAAAATTAACTTTCTCTTGAGTTAGACACACTTAGAAAAACTTTGTGAAGAATAAGGCCCACTTCCGAAACCTTTGCTTCTGGGGTAAATATTGCCCCAAGGATTATCCCAAGGTGGCCCTTGTTGGAGCTCTCAGAAAGTTCTTCTACCTTTTGCAGAGCATCTTGTGATAACAATATTGAGTCATCACTAGCCCTTCTTTACCAGTTTTCTGAGTGGCAGTTTTCTGCATTTTCTCAACTGGTGACAGTAAGTGCCACTGGAGTACCAGAGGGTAGACATCAATTTCCTGCAAGCTGGCAGGATTGCATAAGCTACTTTCTGCTGTGAAAGAGGAAAGTTTCTAAACATAAAATCTTATTTATTTTCTTCCTCTGAATGAGGAAAGTTGAGATAAAAATCACTAAATATGGTTTAAAAACACAAAGGACTTCATTAAATGCATTATTTAGAGTTATCTAACTTTATTCTTTTTGTATCAAAAAATTGCCTTATTCTATCTTGATTTAAAAGAGATGCATTCTTCACTGTCAATAGTCTGATTATCAGATATTCACACTATCTGGTTCAGGAACACCTGTAATATTTCTGTTTAGTTCATTTGTATGGTTTACCTTCTGGAGCTTATTCCAAGTCCACAAGCAAAATGAGCATTTTATTCCATCAGAGTGTTTACTGAGGGATAACATGAATAACCATAATCACTATAGCTTTCAATGAATGAATTTCATTTTTCCACCCACTCTTCTGTATTATTTTTGACAAGAAATCCATTATCTGATCTTCAAGGTAGCCCCTGAATCTATTTTAGTAGAATATCTGGGTTTTTTAAAGCAGAAAAAAACTATCACAAATAACTTTGAGATGTCCTACTGTTTGTAGCTTATTTCCAGATATGAAAGCAGCACAGGTTCTATTTTTAGGGGGAAAAAATTAAAATTGACCAGTCAGTTAAGAAAAGATACAATCTAACTTGCCTGAAGTAGTAAGGACAAATTTGTTTCCTAGTTAGATATGTACAAGTAAAGCACTCTTTCCACATAAAAATATTACCTGGTATTTATTCTGAGCATTTCCCTGTTCTGACCAAATTGAATAATACTTTTTGGAACAAAATTACTTTTAAAAATATACTGTACAAAAGAAATAAAAGTCATGCCACAGCAGGTACCTCATGAGGACACTGGAAGGATTAAGGCCCAACATGAATAACAGCTTTATCTCCTTGATTCAGAAGGTGAATTTTCCCATTTCAAGTCACCCTACTATACTGGCTGAGAAAGTCAGCTTTTCCATGCTTTTTGTGCTCCTACAACCCCTGTCTATTGCCTATTTCTATGGCATTGTTTGGAGTACAATTGAACAAGACTTGTCCAATTATCCACAAAGAACCCTGCACATTCAAGAATCCCCAAAGCCCCGTGGAGGCAGCTCTTTGATGAAAGGTCTACAGCACAAAGGTTTTTCCATCACCAAGGGGAAGCAGTCCTAGAAGTGTATTTGGAAATCTTGCCTAAATTCACAAGTGGGGATTTGAACATTAAAGGAGTATGTGTTGTCAAGGCAAGATAAGGCACCTTTTGACAGAAGACACGAATCTCTAAAACAAAATTAAACAACCTAGTAACTGCAAGATTCACAGTGGATCAGCAAATGAGGAAGGAATCTGCCACTTTACTAGTGAAAATTTCACAAAAAGGGATTTTTAAGCACCAGAGACACTTTCAGGGATTTGGATATAAATATCATGAAGAGAGAAAAATCTTCAACCTTTTTTTATAGATGGGCATCCAAATTCCTTCTTCAAAGGGGGAAAAAGTGTATTTTTCTTCAGAAGGATGATGTGCAGCCCCTTTAGTACATAATATACCATTTTCACAAGCAGTAAGAAAAAAATATTTCTGTTGAAGAGAGAACTCTGTGACTTTTCTGACTGATATGTACTGGCTCTAAAATATGGCTGTTCCTTCACAAGGGAAAAGAAAGATGTGCTTCCTTGGAAGTGGGATTTAAATCCAAAATGTCTGCATTGAGGTGCTCTAGCACCAATCTTCTGTGTCAATGGATGGTTCCTCTTCTTCCTTTTGCACAGGAGCATCTCTATCAGATGAACCTCTTCAAGTAAAGGAAGAAAAGAAATATTTATTTACAGCTGTTGTCCAAGCATGAATTAATTAAGTGTGCAATTAGCTCCAGGACACAATATCACTGTAGCAAGAGCAGAGCCACATCTAAAACAATTAGTCTTTTTAAGAGTGCATTACCTCTAAAAGCAAAGTTAATGTTAGTGTTTGGTATGGTTTTACCTCATGGAGATATACCAAATCCCAGGGCTGGCTGAGGGATCATTACAACATTGCCCAGCAAACACAGGCACATCACAAATTCTGCTGTGAAATTAGCCCGATAAACTTGTCCACTTTACTTAATTAAAATTACCCTTTGTGGGAGAAACAAAGGGGAAATTATCTAACTCTAGGCAGTCTGCTGTTTTAAAAAATCTTTAAAAGTCCAAGTATGAGGCACATCCCACACATACAAATGATAGATGTAGAAATTTCAAAGAGAAGAAAGAGAACATACTGTGGAAATGGCAGAAAAGAAATCTTAAACCAGCACCAGTGCTCTCCATTTCACTAAGATAATGAGCTAAAATCATACATAGGAAAGAAATCTCCATAGTTTTGTGTCATGCACCATAACAAGACTAATCCATTTCACTCTGCAGACTCACTGAGAACAACACTTTGGGATGAAATTAAGTTGTACACAGCAAACAAGGGGGATATCTTTCTAAATCACTTTTTTTATGATTCACAGGAGAACTATTAGCATCTTATTATCTATGAAGTTCCAAATACGCAAACCATTTTACTTCACAGATAAGAAGAGTCCCACTGTACAGAAACCTTAAAGCCACAGAGAATGAGTTCACTCAGAGAATCACATAACTATGCAATATCTCAAGTGGGGAGGGACCCATAAGATCATCAAATCTCACAGCTATTCACAAAGTTAAACCAAAATACATAACCTCTGTCCAGATGCCCCTTGAACTTGGACAGATCTGGTGTCACGAGCCCTTCCCTGCAAAGCCTGTTCCACCCAGTTCCAGGGGCAGACCATGCTCAGGATGAAGAACCTTGTCCTGAACTCCTACCTGAACTTCCCTTGGTGCCACTTCATTCAATTTCCTGGTGTCCTCTTGCTGGTTACCAGAGAGATAAGCACCTGCCCCTCCACCTTCCCCCATGAGGAAGATGTAGACCATGGTGGGGTCATCTCTCAGCCTTCTTTTCTCCAACCTGAAGAAGCCTTTGTTAAATTTTGTATGGTTGGCGGTTGCCCAGCTCTCTACCCGATATAATATTTTCACACATGCTCATTCTAAGCTTTTTAAGATTTTATTTCTAAATTTAACTTCTATAGCAGGAAGCATAGCGATTTTGCTTCCAGTAGCTCCAATAGAACATTTTTGGCTGCAGTCAGAACCTTTCTTGCTACACAAATGAGGACAGTTTCAGTGATTTTATTCTCTTCTGCTTCCCCCTGACTGAGGCTCTCAAAAAGTAATTTTCCCTTTCATGCTTTGACAGAAAGGTATCCAAACAATGTGAAGCCAGTGCCATTAGCTCACCACTGACAGGGGTGAAGTATGGCTTGGGATTGCAAGGAAAACAGCAGCCAGTTCAGCCAGTGGCCAAAACCACTCAGGGCTCACCAGATGTGGCACAGCCTCAACACTGAACGAGGACAAACCTGCAGGGCAGAGAGAGAACCTCTGCAGGAAGGTGCAGATGAACAAGTTAAATTTAAAATAACTTCTTATTTTATAACTTCTTATTTAATCTGCAGTAGATATATTTTACAATATATACTTAATCTCTTAAACACTTTATTTACTTCCTGCAAAGTGGAGAGTTTTTCTTGTGGTGGTTTGCATTGTTGAGGTTTTTAGAAATTATTCTGTCAGTGAGTTCCATCACAAGATGCAATTTATTGTTAACAGAGGTGGCTATAAGTCATAGGATAAAGTTATAATAAGTTCAGAAGCCATTTCTTCGGTACTATATACATCAGACCTAATAGAATGCAAATACAGACATCCAATACGTGTCCATATCTTAATATGCTCTCATCAAAAAGAAGATATTTTCTTTCTGATCCATATCAAGATAGGTCTGCTGTCAACCCTGAAGATCATGAAATATATGTGGATAAGTAGAATTTATTATATAATATGGCCAGAGGCACTTTTTGTTAATGCTGTTGTACACATTCTTATTTATCCCAGGGGGTAAATAAGGAAGAAAATTAGAAATATCCTTAATTTTTCACAACCACCTCCATAAATACTAAGTGAATACTGAAGACCTCATTCAAAAACTAATAAGTTGTCAGATTCATGATCTTTAATTCTTACTCCCTGCTGGAAATATTCAGTCTGAAGCTTGTTCTGCCATGGAACAGCTTCCCTCCCTCATCCTCATCATGGCAGAGCAGTGTCTGCCTCAGAAGCACAATCCTCTGAGACAGATCTGCAAAAATGGGACAAATCCAAGATAATTTCAGAGTTTAGCAGATTACATTCATGAACTTTCTGTGGCACATTACATACTCAGATAAAACCATGCATGGTCTGAGTACCACGTGCTGGTGGGGCTACTTAAAAATAATCAGCTCCTGCCCTGGGGAACTGAAAGGAAAGGCTTTGAAAAGACAGTAGGACAACATATACTGAAGAGAAACATTTGTGATCAGTCTGCAGAAATCTTCCAGAAAAGTACTTGTCCAAATATTCCAGAAAAAAATTTCATGTGCAAATTAAACGGTAGGATAAAAGAAAAAAAAAATTAAAAATGCTTTTAAATTATGGACTTCAACAGAACTAGTCAAATATATATATAACCTAAAATCTAATCATTTCACTTTTTATAAAATGTTCCATATTGAGGTGGACTTTCATATTTAGTCTCCCCCTCCATTCAAATAAACCAGTTTTTAAGGACTCAAGGCTAACACAGCATTGGTGTCACCAGGATTGCCTCAATTTGCCAAAAAATTCAATCACTGCCAATACAAGTAGTAAATCCATTCTGTCTGCTACATCTAATGAAGAATTCCTGTACTTAGGGATGGTTAAAGCCACAATTATCAGATGAATAAATCCTAATTTGTATCTATATTTGATTTTGCTGTTTGATCATGTCATAACTCTATCTATAAAAAAAGATGTAGCTACAGATATTCTTTTTAAATAAATGATGAGGCAGATCAGAAAGCGATGTGCAGTCTCAAAATAGCAGAGCTCCTATTTGCAGAGGGTTGTTCCTTTTGGATCCATTCTCTTTGTCTTTGAAATTATAGAGTACAATTATTCATAATGACAGGATAATAACTATGCAGCCAGTTTAAAGAGAGCTATATTTATACCAGATATAGGGGAAAGAAGCTAAGCACTTGGCAATATTAAAAAGCACCCTGGTGCCCAGATGTGTGACAAAAAGCATTATTGTAAAACACATACAGTAATTACAATATAACTATAGGCAACAATTTATATTAAAGAATAGATGTGACTCTTAGAGATCATGTGCTGCTAATTATCTTAAATTTTTGAGGAATGCTGTGATCTGCTGCTTCACAAAGTAAACAAAATCTTATAAATAACCATTATGTCTTTAAAGGATATTTTAACTTTATGGATGAAAAAACTGAAAAGCTTTGATTAGAGCTTATTCCAGGTATTTCAAGCAATATAATGATAGCGTTTAATATGACCTTGGACTTATCTGTTCAGGAATCATGAGACTCAGGCTGGATTTAGCTCTGGGATCCTCAGTCCAGGAGAGATGTGGATCTGTTGGAAATGGTCTGGAGGAGGGTTACAAAATTATCAGGGGAGTACAATCCCTATTCTACAAGCAAAGGCTAAGAGAGTTGGGGTGGTTTAGTCTGGAGAAGAGAAGGCTGCAAGGGAGAATTTATTTCAGCCCTTCAGAGCTTATAAAAGTTTTGGGGACAGACCTATTAGTACTACCTTGAACAACAGGACAAAGAGTGATGGTTTTCCTCTAAAAAAGGGAGATTCAGGCAAGATGTAAGGAAAAAGCATTTTCTGAGGGTGTTGGAAGCCTGGCACAGGCTACTCAGAGAGGTGGTATCTGCCCCACACCTGAGAGCAATCAAGGCCAGTCAGACAGGCCCCTGAGTAACCTGGTTTAGTTGAAGATGCTCCTGCTCACTGTAGTCAAGACCTTTAGAGGTCTCTTCCAGCCCAAATTTAATCACTGCCATGATTAAGAGTAAAGTGAAAGCTCACTTTATGACATTTCTGATCTTCCTTCCACCATTCCTTCCAGAAAACAATTGTGCCATGAGACAGTAAAGATATTTTGCTTGAATGTATTTATAGAATTATGAAATCAACCTGTAGTTCTAACAACTGGCTATGAAGTGGTGCATGACTGTGAATTCCTGGGGTATACTGTATTTACCAATCAGAGTGACCATATGTAGGCTGCCCAAGTGAGATTCTAATTGATTCTAAAGAAATGGTTTTATATTGTTCATATTGTAGAGGTCTAGCAGCTCAAACTCTGACCCTCAACCCCATTATTCTACAAAAAAAGGGAAAAGTTGATATTCCTGTATATTATTTTTGTCATTTAGTGATGGCTTACAGGACAGATGGTTTGGATGTGGGCTCACTTAGAACAAGGTCAGCAGCCATGAAGTTCTAGAGGTTATTCAAATAGATCTGCATAGGCCATTAAATTTCGTTGCCACACAAGAGAGTAAATAATATTGCAATTGCCAGTCAAAGATGTAATTTATCATTCTACTAGTGGGACAAAAAATTAGGTAAATTGTTCCTAACGGAGTTAATTCAAATGTTCAGTTTTAAATACTGGAAGTTTTCACTTAAGGTAAAAATGAAAAGAAGCCCACAGGTCTGTACTTTAAGATTTATTTTTGTTGTTGAAAATACGGAAGTTGGTCAATGACATTATCTGAAGAGAAGGTTTAAACTCTGGGTTCGCTGGGTTTGTTTGTTTGTTTTTTAAATAATAAAATTTGATGCATAAAACACAGAATTTTTATTTATATCTCTTTTCCTAACTTCATTATGTCTCCTACTGTAAACTTTCTAAATCTCTCACAAGCTCATAACAAGTTTCATACCAACTGCTAAATGAGTTCCATTCCATGATAATGGCAATAATACTGTAATCCATTTTAACACATTCTGTATTTTGGGTAGCAATGAAATGCAATGTGTTTGCTCTTGACAGTGTATATATTTGCACTATCAACTACAATTGTCTTTATATTGAATCAATATATGATAAAATGGGATGTATTCTACAAATTATTTTTTCTAGAGATGGCCCACTATAAGGTATCATCTTTCATTACCTTTAGTTTTCACCAATTTATATATTGTCAATATTCAGATGTTTGTTGTTTTATAAAAGAATAGATGTTAGTCTTTCACTCTGAATGAAGTCAGTGTTTTTAGCTTGTTTTCCACAGGAAATTTTGCAAATGGAAATACATCATAAAAGGAAAGCTTAATGTTGCAAAGTACCCAAAAGAATTTATGTCAGAAAACATCAGAATTTGCCAAATGAGCCTGAAAATATTTGTGAAATGGAGATGTAAACTGATGAAGCGATTTGTATCTCTGCTGGTGAATGCTTGATTCAAAATCACAATGGTTTTGTTTCAATGAAACATAATTCCATTTTTCATTAATTTGACAGGCCAGGGAAAATATTGGTTAGTGGGAAAGTATTGGTTGGTGTGTGGCAGCACAGAGTTTGTCAAATGATAAATGAGAATGTGTAAGAGAGTATGTTCTATGTTCATGTATGTCCTGGGGTGACATGATGCTAGTATCATCTGGTTGGGTTTGGGAGCTGGGGGAGGGGAGAGGCACGCAGTTTTTAGGAACTGTCCTCCGCTGGCTGGCCTTGAGAGTTGGATTCGGCACACATGGAGAGGGTTTTTTTCAGTAGTTAGCTAGTTAGCATAGCTAGCAGGAGGTGGAGACGCTTTGCTTTCTTTTTTCCTTCTCCTCCTTTTATTTTTTTTCTTTTTTTCTTTCCTGTTTTGTTTGTTGTTGTTTTTTCTTTTTTCCGCCTTTCCTTGGAACTGTTAAAAATCTCTCTGGACTGAGGACCCGGGGGAGTGCTGTGGGGGGCTTGCATCTGGAGCCCACCAAGATCTGCACAGCAACGCTTCCCAGCACTGAACAGAGCAATCACCTACAGGATGGACTTCTTTCCTAAATCTGTCGTCTCTCCAGAGAGGCACGAAGTTCCTGTCATTGGGTATTGTTCAATTTATTGTGCCTGGGAGTGCTTTTCCTGTTTAATAAACAGGGTTCTTCCCACTTCTCTCTGAGGAGGTTTCTTCTTCCCAAACCAGTTGCGGGGGGGAGGGGAGGGAGTGCCCCTTAGGAGGCTTCCTCCCAGATTTGCCCTAAACCATGACAATGTAGAATAAGTGTTTTCATTAAAGAATTATATAAAATTATCCTTGATAGTAGAGAAATGAAAAATTAAAAGCAATTCTAAACAGGAAATTTTCATTACCTCCATGTGGTGCGAGACATCTCTTTGGACACAATGGATGGAATGTCACAGTCTCAACTTCCAGCAGGCAGGACAGTGTGAGAAACAGAACTCCTCAACACTGTGCAGGGTCTATTCAGCACTAGGTAAGAATTCTTACGCTATCAACACTGTTTTGATCACAAACCCAAAACACAGTACCATGGGAAATGCTGAAAAAAAATTACCTCAACAAAAGCCATTCACTCCTTCACGGATGCAAAACACTGTATCTGATGAGTTTAAAAATAAATTCAAGGTTCCTTTCCCCTAAAAGAGCAAGGAACTTGCTGTTGCCTTTTTCCAAACCAAACTAATATGGTGCTAAAAAATTTTGTTTACTGTTTAAAATTTGAGACAGAAAAAGAAGGGCTCAATTACTGAAATTATATTGCTAACAGAAAAACATTTGTAAGACCAATGTCAAGGACATGGATACAAGATGAAAATGTTAGACACATTCTTTTTACCAATGGAACAAACCCAGGGAATCAAGAGTAGTCAGTTCTTCATTTTCTTTGTTTTTCACATTAGGATGCCACAAATTATTGATTTTTGGTTTGTTATTCATTGAACATAATAAATCAAGATTGGTTGTTTGGCACTTTACACAAAAAACAAAGATAATTCAATTCTTAAAACAATGACTATGATACTCAATATCATATTGTCACTCTTCTAAAATATGAAGGACAAGAAACCAAATTATGAATTTGATACAACTGTACTTAATCCTTCAGTATTTTGTGCTGAATTTCAGTAAATATCTGTAGACAATGTAGCTCCAGAGACAAAATTAATGTTATCAGCTAAGCTGCAACCTTAAGTCTATAAAATGAAAATATCTACCAGTCACACAGCTTTAAACATGTTCCATTTCATTCAGTCACAAATTATGAGTCTTAGGACAGAAGTAACTGGATAAAATTCAATCATTTCTCAAATGCAGAATAAGAACAGACTACACAGACTTCAGCCCAGGATGTTAAAATGTACTTAACTAGATTCTTGTGTTGATACTGGAGAAAAATTATCACCACCACTTAAGAATTTAAAATAAATCACATTCCCCTTCAAAAAAATCTATTTTTCTCTGTTGACTGCAAAGAGAAAATTGGTGGGTAAGTTTGTGTCCAAATCTACGTCATGGATGAAATAGGTGGGTGAAATTAGCTCCACCCTGGGGGCCAGGATTGTACACAAAGAAATATCTCACTTCATTCCTTCCAGAAAACAATCTCTCTTCTGAGCACAGCTGAAAACAAGACCACATTTAGTTGCATGTAGCCAACCCTAACAAATACTTTGGAGCTCTCACAACCTCGGAGTTGATTATTAGTTTAAAAGCAAAGAAAGCCTCAGGTTATTTAAATAAATGGGCTACCAAAAACATTCAAATCAGTCAAGTGAATCTATTGAATATAAATCATACCATGTTCCTTCTTCAGAGACATCTGTGAACTATGCTGTAATTTTATTGGAAACAGGGATCTATTTAAGTTATCATTAATTTGAGATTGATTTTTTCAGAACATGAAAATAGTAAGTATTTAATATGTGTAAGTTTATACAGACAAACCCCCAGATGCCAACCAGAAGAAAATGAAGTCTTCTAAAAACTTGTGTCGTCTACCTCTAAAAATGCCCTATAATTTCAGCTTCCATCTAACTCAGATTTTGATAAATCCAGGCTCGATGGGAAAATGTTTAACCTTCCATTTTTGTTACTTGTATTTTTTTTCTTCAGAGAGACACAGAAGTTCTTGTCCTGGACAAATATTTTCTCTTCTAAAATCTTTCAAACTATTCCATCAGTGGGGGGAAATAACACAGAAGGGATACTATTTGAAAATGGGATCTCTAAGTATGGATAGTGCCAGGATCTTTGAAGAGTTATTT
Organism: Cyanoderma ruficeps; assembly: GCA_008694505.1. Classification (NCBI taxonomy): domain Eukaryota; kingdom Metazoa; phylum Chordata; class Aves; order Passeriformes; family Timaliidae; genus Cyanoderma; species Cyanoderma ruficeps. Next base: position 111,870 of record VZDJ01000385.1, read on the forward strand.
CCTAAAAGATATTGTGATCGTGAGACTGAGCCCATGTTTTTATGGTGCCTCAGTCTCACTCTGGAAATGAATGTTTCATTTTCCACTAAGGGTTCAGGTGCTCAAATCCGTATTTCCACCCACCATCCTGTGGTTTTGGCCACCTGAATCCCCACCAGCCCTCATGAAGTTCGCTCACTCTGTGGAAGGAAACAAAAATCAAGTGGACACCCTCAGGATGGGTGAGAGTTTATCTCTGTAAACATGTTCTTTTAAAGTTCACCTCAGGGAAAAAAAAAAAAAAAAAGCCAATCAGAAAAAAATTTTACTTGCCCAACCACATGATTACAATTTATGGCCAAAATGTAACTCTGATATGACTTTCTCTGTGATAATTCACTTCAATTAAACCATTCAAAATTAATTACACGGCTTCCACAGCAACTTCACCTTGAAGGGATGGTTTAAACACATCCGTCCCCAGGATGGAATCTAAGGTCATGTTCATGCATGATCAGGCCTTTACTTTCTAACTTGTCTTTAATAAGGTTTTAAAATACACCACATGTATTCTTAGGCATTCCCCAGATTAGTACTAGTAAGTGTCACATGACAACAATAGCATCCAGTTATATTTCTGTTAACAAATAAAAATCCATGAATAAAAAAAGTTTTCATTTCAGGTTTTAATGTAGAAGAAATATTATATTGTTAGGAAAAAAAATCAAAAATCATACTTTCAAGGTGAAATATTTAGAATTATTGCTGCAGTCCAAAACAAATGGTATTTTTCTGACTGTTCAGAAAGTGAGTTAGAAAAGTGACCAAAAGCATCTCAAATGCCTGGAAACTGGCTCCGCAGACCTCAACAAGGGTTTGAGGCAGAGTGTTGGATGAAGAAAAGACCAACACAGCAGCTGTGAAAAACAAGAATTTTGTTTTCCTATACTGCCAAACAACACTGGCTTGGCTTTTTTCTGGTGCTGCAAAGGAGATGAAAACCCAGTGAAAAAAATCAGGACTAAGAAGTCTTCAAAAGGGATTTCTCATAGTCTTCTTTCCTTTCTTCTTCTTNCCCAAGCAAAGGTTACTGCACAGCTCAGATGAATAAAGTCCCAAGATACAACATTACTTTACTGTCCTCATTAATTTAGCTGAGTAAGGCATTCAGCACAGGAGTATGTTCAATTAATTCTTTTAGAGATATTTACATCCCTCAGAAGGCAAATTCATGGCTGTTTTTCAAAGCACTGTGGATGTCTTTGTAAACAGAAACTGAGACAGAAGTTGTTCACTCTAAAGTTTCTTTGAAATTTTCATAGTAATTTTTTTTTTAAAAATCTCAGGCTATAATATTGAATAAGAATGTTTAAGGTCATGTGATATAAACAATTTTTTGTTTAAAAAATATTAGTTGCAAGTATTCTATCAAGCTCTGGTAGCTATAAATTTATCTTTTATTTAAAGTTCGCAGATAATTCCAGAGACAGCTTACCTGCCCCTCTGAATTATTTCACAGAGAAAAAAGTCATCTTTTTAAGAAAATAGCTGAAATAATTTCTTTCAATACCTTTTATTACATAAACAAGTAAATTAAAAAAACAGACAAAAAAAGCTCAAAACAAAACCCGAACATATAATCAAACTGAACTGCTTTAGTTATTAAAGGCCTTTGGAGGAACCAAAGATTTTTCTTCATAAATTGAACACCGGCAGAAACATCAAGTAGAAAATAGAACAAATTCAAGTAAACTACAGCCTGGAAAGAATAAATGTGGTTTTATTTATACAAATTTCACTTTTATAACAAGAGGCTTTCAAGCCCATTTAATTGGTTCTGGAAATTTTACAGTTTTTACTTTTATTGAAAACAGTTTTATTTTTGAGTCTTATTATTCTTTTCATATTTTCTGATGTAGTTTTAACAGAGGACAAATCCTTCCTCATGTGGGATAGCCAAAGGTAACAGAAAATCACTGTATTTTGGAATATGTATTTTACAAATGTGGCCTTAATAGTTACATTTCCGCTTCTTGCATTGCTTTTTTAACAACACAATTGACAAATAACTTTGAGACATGCACATTCCAGTAGGAGAAAATATTATATTTACAAAGATAAATAATGGGCCACGAAACTAAATATTTGGAAGATTACATTCTTTTTCTTCTGGTTCTGCAAAAGATTTTGCTTGCCAAATCAATGCCCTCTTTGTTAACCTTTTCTTTCACTAAGTTTAAGTAGCCTGGAGAGAGTAAATTGGATATTCCAGGTCCATAACACAAAGTTAGCTCAATTAAAGCCTGAGATGTTGTATGTGCAGACACACTCTGTGTGATATCAGAGAGGCTGAGTGATTTATGATGCTACATATGATTAATTAAATTCCCAAAATGGTGAGATCCTCTAAGATAAATTTTTAAGGCTGAATTTTCAGATTTAAATTAAAAAAAAAAAAAAAGAAGACACATAAGAGCCTGTTATTGCAATGAAGATAGATACACATTCGTACACAAACATCACCAGAAAGTAGCAGTCTTGCAACAATAAAAACAGAGTCTCAGGATTTGAAATTATTCTTTTTTCAGTCTTCGCAATAGTTCTAGATAGTAACAATCAGGTGTCCATTTTTCCTTATTGTTCACTTGACCTTTTCCATGAACTCCACAGATGCAAATGTTTGGGTTTGCAGCATGGATTGCAGAGAGTTTTTGACTTCCATCACTGACAGCAGTTATCTCAAACTCACGTTTGCTGTGCAAATAGTGGCAACCACAAATTCATTTTTATAAACTTTCTGAGCCAGTTGTTTAATATTCTTCTCCAGAGAACTTCTCAGAAATAACTTTTTTTTTAATAACAGCAAACAGGATGGTGACAGATAAAGATCTTTGGAAGCTATTTTATTTTTAAAATAGAACATTGTGGCACATTTCTCAATAGCTGTGTTTTCTCTTTCAATGCATGACAATGGCTATACATATAATGAGCTTTTCCTACAGTTAAGGCTGTTAAACAGATTTTAGAATGATTTTCTAACTTGAATAGCATTTTTGTAGATAATTATGTAATCTCATATGAATCAGACTGGAAAGAAGGAGGGAAACACTGCACTGATACAATCCAAATCATCCCCAACTAACGGCAAATAAAATAAATGAATTTTAATACCACATTGGTATAACAAGCAGAGAGGAACATTAATCATATAAATATAATGAATAACTGACACCAAGGTGACAAAAATGTTAATGACTTTGACAGATCGTAGTGTAATTAAAGATGCCATAGAATGTTTGAGTCTGTAAAGTCTCTAGCAGAAAGATTAATTTAAAGATTGCCATTTAAAGGGCAAAAATAGATTTTTCTAACAAATATTATTTGGACCTTTTAGGAAAACTTGTTTTCAAAAACAGTACAAGGAGATACATAGACGTGAGCTTTCAGACTTGTTAATAAGAACAAACTCCTCTTCTTCAATTTGCTGTATAGTGACAAGGAAAAGGAGCAAAAAAATTTATCCAGCTTATGGCCAAGAAACTGCAGCCATGAATCAAAGCTGAAATGGTATGCAGTAAGAAACAGAATCATCATTAAATTACAGAGAGTAATAAATGCAATCTGCCGACCAGACACACCTACACATTTGCATTCACTTACAGAGGGAAAATAAGACAGTACTGTTGCAAAGAGAGTATTTGTTGCTTGTGGTCCTTCAGCAAACTTGATCCTCTCTTCAATTCCTCCTCCTTTCAAAAATTCAAATCCTGTGTGAAAACAGGAATTTAATTCAGAAATTGAGACATGCAGCACAGTAATTAAAAACTGTGTCACTTCTTTTGCAAAAAGATTATGCATTAGACAACGTAGCGATCAATAGTTCCTATTTCTCTGTCAATGAAAACTATTCTCTCTGAAGAAAAGTGTTACTGTTGCTGAGAAAAAATAAGAGTTCAGATTCCTGAGAAGAGGCATGAGTCAAAAACTACTTACTTCCCTATAAAGTACAAATTTGCACAAGGCAGTGAGCAGCAGCACATTCTGCAGAACAGAGATGTGAATATCAGTGCTTCTAACAACATTGAAATCATTTATGTGCCTCCCCAACACAAAAGTTTATAAATACGAGCTCTGTAGGGCACAGCCTTATCCATGACAGCCTGTCATGACACAGGGTCATGCCACCACCACCCCAATGCCAGGCATGACTTTGGAGGCAACTATTACCAATGGCCTGGGATAAGATTTCATACAAAAAAAGGAAACCTATACCCCTCCAGCCTCTACAATATAAATTTCCATACGCCATAGAAAATACGGGGTTTTCAGACAGTCAACATAGCTTTTCTTTAATAGTCTAAGTAATTATACAGTAGCAGCATGGCTATTTTACCCCATACAATAACATCAAGTTCCAGAACATGAATCTCTGAGAGATGAAACTCAGGTTTCCAAAATACGCACTGGGTTTGGGAACAGCAAAACTCCCTCCAGGACAACCACAAGACAGGAAGACAAAGTGAGTTGTCCAGGATTCTGTAAATAGTCTTAAATGCCTTAGAAAGCTGAGAGCTTTAAATTGAAACTGCCATGCTTGTGCAGTGACTTAGTATGGGTAAAAAAAGGGTTCAAAACTGACTTATGAGCACCATGCATACTGTGGAATTACTTTCTTCCATCTTTACTTTATTTCCTCCTTAATAAGTAGATTTGTTTCTCCACAGTAATTTTTTTCAAATGCAACCTCAGTTCCTTAGCTTTCCTTCTCAGAGTAGAGAGTTTTTCTTTCCTCTAAGAATATCTTGAATAAGAGTTTAACTCCTGCAAGTCTATTCTACAGGAATAAGATTTGAAGTCCATATGAGCCATTCCTTAAAACTGTGTTAGAGAACTGACAGCATGTTTCAATAATCTTGGAAAAAATCACAGGGAAAAGTAAACACAATAAATAACTTTTAGACAACACAAAACAGCAATCTTTAGGCAATGTTAGTAAAAATGAGGCATCAGGGGGAAATTATTTTAGAATACTCTCCCCTCTTGTTCTTTCCTTCCCCCTTGTCCCTCACTTTTTTTTCTGGGAGTAATTTAAAGGTTCCATTCTGTGCCCTTTTTACATGAAATAGTAAATTTTGTTCTGACTGAATTCAAGTTTAAAAGGTAAGTGAAATGTGCAGATTTTAAGTGGAACCATTTAAAATTTGTCTGTATTACTACGTCACTGCTTACTGCAGTTGGGTATAAAAGTAAGGTTTATTGAAAAAACACAGACCAATATGAAGAATGTACAAAAAAAATAGAATATCAGTGTATAGAGAGGTGTTAATGTCTCAATGATCTTCTGTTACTTTCTCACATGTGATTATCAACTTTCAGTCTTTAGATCCTCCCCAGTCCTCCTCACTACTTCAGAAGTACCTGACAACTTAGGAGAAAAGCTAGAACATAGCAGGCATGCATTTATATTAAAAATCAGAGATTCATAAACTGATAGAGATTTAAAACCATCCAACAAAAGTCAAAATGGCCTAAAAGTCATACAAGGTTAACATGGTTTTCTTCATTTCTGAAACATAATTTACAGTCATCTGTCTACTACCTTAGAGGTGCCAAGGCTCCTTTGGAGGATTTTATGTCTGTTAGGAATGTGGAATAGCAGGGTTTATTTGAAGTCACCACACATCCTGTGATTTAAAGACTCACCTTAAATTTATTGATGTTTTGTTGTGCAGTCAAGTCCATTACAGGGAACTGAACCTGCAATTCAAAACCCTGCCTGGCCTGTGCACTCTCCTCATCTTCAAATAATGTCGAGTGTTACTTCTGAGCAAACTCCTTGTCTTCCAAGACAGATGTGGAATAATTAATTCAGTCTTGTCTGTAAAGCCCAGGTTAAGTGAGAGAAAATGATGAAATGACATAGAAAAAACAAATACTTTTTTATCGTGTCACTTTGATAAACAATCCATAAACATGAGACCTTGTAAAGGTTGTGTGATACAAGCATAGAATCGTAACTTTATTAAGGTTGGAAAAGACCTCCAAAATCACTGCATACAACCACTGACCTTCCCACCACTGAGTTCACCTCTAAATCATATCCCCAAAGTGCCACATCCACATGGGGTTTGAGCAGTTCTGGGGATGTTGATTCCCTCTTTTCCCTGGGCAGCCTATTCCATTGCCTGACCATGTTATAGGGAAGAACTTTTTTCCTATCATATCAAATCTAGACACCTCCTGAGCAAATGCAAATTGAGACGAGTTTATCTTGTCCTGTGCGCCATGCTTAATTTGAAATTGAAAGCCACAAAAAACTGTGAGGGGCAAAACAGGAAATAAAAGAGCAAAATAGGTATCAGTCATAGGATTGATTTTTTTGCTCTTCCTTTGCAGGAACATTAAGTAAATTTCAGCATATTCCCCAGAATACACTGAGAGAAGTCTTCCTTCCTTCTTTTTATGCTTTAGACTCTATCAGAGTGTGCTCTTCTAATTTTAATTATTTTGCTCTGTAAATAAATTTGCATAATCACAATAATTAAAAAAAAGGAACTGTCAGTTTGGGAAAAACAAATAATTGTTCTATATGTCGGAGCATTTATTGCTACGATCTTAGTGCCCCAAAAATTAACCGAAGAGAAAAAATTACACAGATGAAATTACGTGTCTGAAGAGGTTAGGTAATTTTAATAATTTTATGACATTTTATTGCAAGACATTTATTCTGGATGACTTAGGACGAATCATTAAAAATCAGTGCTGAATTTTGCTCTCCTAATTTCCAGACTACTCAGCAGGTGGTGGGGATGGGGAGGAACAAGGAGACTATTACATTTGAAATGTACTGTAAAGTTTTGCATGCTTATGAAATCTATTGGTGAAATTTCCTGCGAGAGTATGGTAGGAAATACAGATAATATTTTAGAAGAGTTTCTCCAGCACTTGGACAAAAAAATCAATATGAGTATACATCTGTGCCTTTATTTTTTTCCTTTTGCAGTTTTACTTGTTTCCCAGACCTGTTTAGAAGTGTCCAAAAAACAATAGGAGACCAAGAAAAAGGGGAGGAGACCGGTGTGTTTCATAAACAACTCATCTGAAAAAGACACAGCTGATGATCAGTTCCAGTCATGGCACCCTGACCCTTCTAATCTGATTTCTTCTAGAGATGGCACTTCAAGAAGAAATCAGCCTACTCCTGCCTCAGAAGTGAAGTAGCAGCAGAAAGAAACATATAACTGCATCCAACAGCATGTGTGTCAATTTCTGTGTACATGAGAGAAGTGGTTTCCCTTTGTTTTTTTTTAAATAACAATGTAAAAATGCCCTTATTCCCTCAAGTGCATTAAAAAGGAATTTAAAGAATTATGTATATTCTTGGTGGGCTCTCAGGAACCACTGGACAGTGCAATTGTCACGTGCACAAGATGTCCAGAAATACCATTTATCTGCTCACTTTTGCACAGCCTTTGAGGGTTTTTTTGCACTGTTGTTTGCTTCCCAGGCAGCATCCTTTGCTCAGATTACATCATCTTTTTGTAATTCCCCCAGATGCAACATGTTCCATTTCTATAATTAATAAGTGACAATTGCTAGACAAACATGCACTCTGGATGGAATAATTATTTCATTTGGAAATGTGCTGAAGCAATTAGAACTTGCTTTCCCTGGGCAGTCTGATTGTAATAGCATAGTTTGCTGTGGTAAATTAATAGCTAATTATCTTTATCCTGAAACTCTGTGGGACAGCGCTCTGGATCCATCAAAAAGCCCCAATGGTATTCCTGATTTACTGCTCCTGAGTACAATCTAGGCTTATTTTAAGGCTTTTTCCTTATATTTATAGGTTCTTCCCATTGTCTTTAGCTGGGAAGGAAATAAGGAAGGCCCAGCTAACAAGGCACAAAGTAAAAAGCACACAAAAATCTGTGAGAACAAAAAAAAATTATTTCCCTAAAAGTCTCTTCTTGGGAATACTAATTGGCAATGAAAAAGAAAAAGGATATTTTGTTTCAAAAAACAGACTGAGTTGGCATTGCTATATGAATTCATCCAGTTGAAAATAGTCAAATATGCATTCATAGTGTAAACAGGAAGTGGTTGTATTTCACAGTTAGAAATCTACTCTCTGGGTTCAGCTTTTCTACAGAAATGTCTGGCACTTAAACCTGAACTTACTTATGCGTCTGCTTTCTCTGGCTAAATGGAGAAAAAACAAATCATTAATCTGCTAGTAACATAATTGTACTACTTTACCACAAAAACAATAGCAAACACAATGGCACTGGTGCACAGTGACTCTCCTTCTCATTTCTTGTATATCAAAAATATTTAGTTTAGAGAAGACCATTTCTTACTGCTGCCAGAGGAAGATCTATGAACAGTAGAACCCTTTCATACTTTATTTTCTCCTAAGACTTTTTTATTTCGAACAACTTAATTCATATTTTTAAAAAATGAAATCAAACCTCACACATATGAGTAAGGTAAACTCCCATTAGCCACTCTTACTAAATAAATACAACATGTGATTCTTCCTAATAGAAATTCTCAGATGTTGGATTTTGAAAGCTTCTGAAACAAAATTAATTGCTACCTGGCAAGAAATTGAATAGCTGAATAGGGGCTTCTAACTCTTCTTCTACTTTATGTCATCTGGTTAATGACAATTACTCAATCATTTATGCTTCTGAAAATGTGGCTCCTGCAGTTCAGAAGAGATTCAGCAATGAAAGGCTGTGAGATGCTTATGGCAGCTCCTGTCCCATCTGTTACCAATTTCACAAGTAAACAAAAATTTCCTCTCCACAGGAGATGGAAAGCAGAGTGTGTGTATTTATATGTTTCTATTATGGATCCTATTACTATTTCAATAACTGAAATTCACTGGTCTTCTACCTTCCCTCTAAGTGATTTAGAAAGTGCAAAGAGATAACAGCAACCAACTTGCATAACAACAACCAGCAAACTGAATTTCAAGAGCTGACTAAAACAGTCATGAAAATCTCATTAAATGCAAAAAAAAAAAAAAAGATAATTATATAAAGCTTAGGAATCCATGTTAATAGTGAATCAGTTGGAATTTACATTAATTTGGTTAAATTTCCAAACTACTTCACAGCTTTTTGTTTTGTTTTATTTCTTTTATTAGCCGGATTTCCTACTGCTAATCCAAGAGCCAGGAACATCCAAGAAATTTCAAGAAGTTTCTTCCTAATGTGCCTGTGATTTTCTGGAAATTAAACCTGTCCTGGATTTCTGGAGCAGAGAATGCCCCTCTGCCCCTGATGATCTCCAGCTCAACTGGTGCCCACCCCAGCCTGGCCAAGGCATGCCTGGACCACCTGGGAACATTCTCTCCTAGACTCAGAGCACCTCTGATGCACCTCGGCTCTGACGCAGTTCCATAAAAATCCAATTTTCCCCCTGAAAGCTGAATTTACTGTAGCTTTCCAAAGCAACTGCCCAACAATGTGCAAACCAGACTGTCCAAGACAAAAATGTGGAATGCACCCCTTGTTCATCCAAATATAAGAACAAGCTGGGAAAATACCCACCAGCAAATATCACTGATCTTTCAGGAATTCAGAAGAGAAATCTGACACCTACAAATGCGATTTTTTTTCCTAAAACCCAGTTTATTTTGAACCCCTTCAGAGAAATGCCAAGACAGATGTTCAAGATGCTTATCATCTTTCATAAACAGGTTTAAATACTACATGAGGATATCGCTAAAGATGTTTAAATGTCTGCATATGTGCACAAAATCACATAAAGGTTTCTGTGTTTTATTCAGATGTTTAACTAACAACTAATTCTTCAGTAATTGTTTCACATAAAAGGTGAAGTGAATGAAGTCTGATGCCACTAAAGTACACTGAAAAGCATTTTGAATGCCAACATAAAAATATGTTTAATAAATAATCAAATATACATTTCATTCATACTTTGTCCTTTCCTGTGTATTGATATAGTCAAACCTCCATGAGAGTTGATGGCCAAATACTTTTAAAATTTCTCTTTTGGACCATAGTATTCACTCTGCATGACTTTAAGAATCACAGAATCACAGAACGACTGTGGCTGGAAGGGACTTCTGGAGCTCATCCAGCACAAGCCCCTGCCCAGGCAGGATCCCCTGGAGCAGTGACACAGGAACGTGCCCAGCTGGGCTTGGCATGTCTCCAGACAGGGACACTCCAGGCCCTCCCTGGGCAGCTGTTCCAGGGCTCTGCCCCTCCATGGACAGAAGTTCTTCCTCCTGCTGGGCTGGAACTTGCTGGGCTTTATTTGATGGCCACGGCTCCTCATCCTGGCACCACTGAACAGAGCCTGGCCCCATCCTCTGGCACCCCTTGGAGATGTTTGTATGGATTGATGGGATCCCCTCTCAGCCTTCCCTTCTCCAGACTCGGAGAAAGAGCCCCGAGCCGACCCGCACGGGCCCGTCCCGCTCGGACACGGGCCTGGCCGGTTGCTGGAC
>VZDJ01000385.1:122854-139990 GCA_008694505.1 Cyanoderma ruficeps
TGTGTGAGGAATAGATGCAATATGTATTTTCTTATATTTATATTTATATTTATATTTACATGTGTGTATGTATGATATATATGTATATATATTATGCATGTATATATTTATATCAAGGAAAATCTGTAGCACTTCAACAGAAAAGTAGAAGAAATGCAACACTATTTACACATAAAAGAATATAAATATGAGCCAAATGTTCTTTATAATGTGATTTAAAATGTAATTCAAAATTATATTCTATGCAAAGGTGAGGACCTTGTCTATTTAAAGCCAATTAATAATTTAAGTCACACAACAAAAGTTGTTTTGACATTAGAAAACAATATCTACCTCAAGTCACTATAAAGCCCCAAGCTCATCCAGAAGAAGAAAAATCCTTTGCACTTTTCCTAAATCAAAATTAATTTGAAGGGGGTTATTTTATGACAATGATAATGGTAAATAATTTAATTATTGGATTAAATTCAGAAAATATAAGAAGTATCCTATCAAACATATCTGAAATACTAAATCATGGGACATCCTTAAGATTCCTATTAGGGAAGAGCCTCAAGTGTTCAGGTGTCTCTCCGCACTGCAATCAAAAGGTATGGCTTCCAGCTGCATACACAAAATAAATTCCATTGCTCACCTTTGATTATTATGAAACAGCCCAGAATATGCAGAATAATTTGTTCAAGAGAAATGAGATTGTCAGGAGCTGGAACTAAATATGGAGAAAATGATCCTTGTGGGGGGAAAGTGGCAGCCAAGTAAATTATGTTCCTGAGTGAGGAAAATCCCCCAAAGGGTGTTGAGGGATCATCCCAACTAGAGAGGTGCTGCAACACCAGGTTGGGTCCAGGGTCTCTGTGTCAATAACCTCAGGAAGAAAATGGAGCAAAGGAGGAGAAATTGCATTTTATATGTCAATTTTTCATTGCAGCCACTCACCCTTAATCTCTTAATCAGAATTCAAACAGACAAACAGGGTTTTTACATATGTTCATCATTAAATCATATAAATGAACCCCCTCAAAAAAAAAAAACATTTGAGGATTAACTGAATTTCACATTGCATCTCAAACTATGACAACCAGTCAAAATTAAGTGTTGTGTATTATATTTACTTCAGAAAAGCACAAATTTATAGTAGCACAGAAACTTTTTTAATGTATTCGTGTCATGCAAACTTCAGTTTCTAATTTCACTTTTTTATTCCTCATCAGTCTAAAAAATATTTTCATACACAATAAATATATATATATCCATATACAATGGGGTAATTACATGAATAGTATTGCTGTATTACTCATTTTTAAATTTTTCTTTCAATATTTATATTGTTGTTCTGCTCTGAAACATACATTGAAATACAATTTTGTATGGGCTCCTATCATTTATTTGCTAAAACAGTATGATGTCCACAACACGTATCTTTGTGATACTTATATGTGGAAATCTATTATATTTGTTTATGTAAATTTAATATTGTATTTCTATTTCTAATTAATATTTCTTTTGAAATAATATTATACATAAGGTTGTAACTTTGGGTTAATGGTGCCAGAATGGATATTATAAATATATATATATATATTATTATAAAATAATTAATGAGTATTGGAGATAATTTTAATATTAGTCAGTATGAAAGCTCTGCTTGCCTGACTGACAACACAGTTTTAACATATTAGTAAATTAATAACAATTAATTTTACTATATATTTTTGAGCTACACATTCTGTTTATTTTGGAAAAAGAACACTCTTGGAACCCTTTGTCGCTTTAGAAACAGAAGGACTTTCATTACTGTCTGGTTTTGTCCTTCTGTGTCATTTTTTCCCCTTTTGATGGGAACTGGAATGGACTTCCTAAATATTTATGACCATGTGATCAGGCCTTCTGCTAGCACTGCATTTACCCTTTAGCACTTAATCAGGATGGACATATTTAAAACATCAAGCCGGAGTCTTGGCCCTCCTGTAGTCAAAAGACATTTTTCCACAGATTTAAACAAGTCCATGGCTCCATCCTCTGGGGAAAGTTCTCTGAAAAATAAGTGTTTTGTATCACTTCTGAGCAGTTGGTTGCTGCCCAGCATTTTAGTTTCAAGAGGGTTACAAAGCACAAGGTAAACAGCTCCAAAACACTCCAAAGCAAGGCTAGGGTGACTTTTGTGTTAATTTCCAGATAGTCCTTTATGCCTCTTTGCAACGTTTTGCGTTTTGGTTTATTTTACATCATTTTTCTCAACCTGAAGGAGTATTATCCTCAACTGATTGAAAATAATCACTTCCGAATTAGTCTGCAACACCCAAACTTTCCTTGGATTCTGATACTAAGACTGACTCTCCCTTATTTCTCTAATTGGTTTTTTGTAATCTCGTCTCCACAGAATCATGGGCTTTTGCATAAATTATGGAAATATGAACAATTGAAAAAAAATATTTTTGATAAATTCATTGCACAGTATAACTCATGGTTATAGACAAACATCTGATTTTATTATTATGCTGAATTGTAGCCATGGAAAATAGTACACACTGATGGAGAGAAGGAAAAAAAGTTGGAATGTCTTTTATATGAATTTTTGAATTACAATTTGGTTTAAATTTTACTTCAGATCTTTGGTTTAGACTGAAGAAAGAGGTCTCTGAATCCTGGACTAGATCTTAAACTAGTTAGAATCATTTCACTCTTTCTATTCTGGGTGTATCAATGGGATTTGATAGATACAAGACTAAAAGCAACATCTGGAATTAAAAAAAAACCCAAATTTATCAGTCACAAAGACAAAGTCACAGTTTGTTTCAAATTACTTCTCTATAAATTGGGTGTACAATTTTTTCTTTATTCTTCTCCTATATAGAATTTTTGGCCAGCTTCATGTAATCTGATTCACTTTTTCACTGATTCTAACCTGATATAAGATAAATTTCAACTTGTCTGGTGCAGCTCTGTTTTAAAAGCAGACATGTCAGGTTACAGAGCTCATTGACATCATGTGATTCTGTATGTTTAAAATAGGCTGTTATAAATACCTCCAGATACAAAAAATATATACAGATGGATTTATATATGTTTACTACAAGTGAATAGCAACCGCATTTTTGGTACACAAAGATTGTGTGTAGCAATATTTGACCTAATTTGGCCCCAAGGCGGAAAGAATAAGATATTTATTAATATCTTTGTTATTATTTCTCTGTTGCAGAGGGAAGTTCCAAAGTTTGTGTTATGTGAGATATTGCCCCCAGCCTCTGCACTACCCTAAGTGTAAATATCTGCCTGCCAGTAACTGAAGAGGCTGACCACTAATTAATGAAAGATGAAAGATTAAAGACCTTTGCAGATCCTTCGTGTGGCTTGTTTGGTAAAGAAGAACAGGCACAACTTTTCTTAAACAAGAAAGATTAGGTTGCCTACCATGAAATTATCATCCTTACTGAGCAGAGGACCAAAAGGAATTTATTTTTATATTTGTGCTAAATTCTTCAAGTATGGAATTATCTTGAAGCCTCATTAAAGTATGGCTCTTAAAATAAGCAACATCATCAGATTTATTGTGAAATAAAATTTTACTATTATTTGCACAAGTACAACTTTTATTTACAATGTTTATAGTATTTTGTATTCGGAACTTCCCCTGGAACTTTTAATAACATCTTCTGCCTAGAGATTTTTCACAAACACCTTGGTGTAGTACCTTTTTTTAAATTCTGACTAGACAGCTACTAACTGAATGGAACCAAAAGAGTTATACATAACATTATTTCTCTGCATGTAATATTTTCATCATAAGTCAGTCAGTTAATTCAGGGACTCAGAAAGGAGCCTCTGTATGAATACTTTTCCTGGCCTCTAATTTTGGTCACTCTCTGCTTTCAAACTACCCACATGGAGGACTCCCACACCTAGGAGCTCTCAGGTCCACAGGAGAGATATTCACACAAAGTTAATTGATTGTTGTCAGACAGGAAGGCTGTAGCGTATCATCCTTGGAGAGATTACAAATCTGTCTGGAAAGGGTCTTGGGTAACGGGGTGTCCCTGCTTGAGCACAGAGCTTGGGGCATTGGCCTCTGGAAGTCCCTTTCACCTTCCACTATTCTGTGACATTCCTTGTGAGGAATCAGGGAGGGCTTGGATCAAGGTCACGCTGTGACATTTTTTTGTCCTTAAAGAAAACCTTAACGTTTTTCTTAAAGGTTTTTAAATATAGTGTCTTGACAAAACAGCAGGTTTCTCTACAGAGGCAGGTTCCTTATTGCAGTTTCATTTCAATAATTTTTTCTCTGCCTATGTATTCTCCATGACTGAATTAAAAATTAGTATATTAAAGTATATTCATAATTACTGGTGTGACCAGAGGCTAAAAAAGCCATATTATGCTGAATTTATGGGGGGAAAAAGCAAAAAAGTATCCTTTTTTTTCTTAAGGCCTAATCAAAATGCACCTCATTGAATTCAAAATAGCTCTTCCTGAAAGAAAATAGTAAAACTGTTTCTGAAAATAACTTGTAAAAACGGAATCTTCTATCTGACTACCAATATATTCTGAAGAGATACATCATCACATTAGATCTTACCATTCCCTGCATTATCCCTAAATGCATGGCTTTCTCCATGTTAATCTAGTTAATCTACTAGTAGCCTAGAAACATAAAAAGTTTTTAAAGAATTAACAAATTTATGAACTGTATGAGAAGTAACCACCAACTTTTACGTAAGTTACTTACTATGACATTATTTATCCTATCATGTTTTATTTTCCCTCCTGATTTCCTCTCTAACTTTCTTTATTTGGCATGAACTTCTTCCAGTGACTTTAAACTGCTCAGTTCTTAGGGCCAGATTAATCACAGGAATTGAAATAAAAACAAAAGATAACTCTGTGATAGGTGACATAAGGAATCATGAATTAAAGGCTCCCAAGTAAAAAAGGGAAAACCAGTAGCAAAGCAGAGACATTCACTACAATGGGACAGCACACGGAAGAAAGCTAACCTTATTTTTTTTTGTTTCCTTCCTCCAGCTATAGCTTATGCTATGATGATGTCAGCAAAGGTGTGAAGGTTGCACAGTTCATCCAGAAAACTTCCTTCATTGCTAGAGAGGTCAGCTCTACAGGAACTTGGAAATATGAATGAAGATATGCAGAACTTGGTCAGCTTAAATTAGCTAGCAGAGTCAATCAAGGGGAAAATACAGAAAATATTCACATTTTAATTAAAAATATTATACATCAGCTTTTAGTGTAAAAAGTATTTCTTAGATTGCTTCAGGTGATGGAGGAGGTGCAGAGTCCTCTCTGGGTCTTTAGTATTCTCTGTGGCTCTGTAAAAAGTCTCTTCATCTCACCTTAATGTCAGACCTCTATAACACAGACATTTAGACCTGAACTAGTTATCCGGATGTCTTTTACAATTGTCTGAGAAAAACAAGCACTATTTATTTAACCTGTTTTAGCACGCCTATTTAAGGATAAAATTAATTGCACTCTTCAAGTGCTCTCCATTGGCTGTGCCAGATACATGTGTTATCAGAAAAGGTAATATAGTTTTCAAAGCTTGAACTGATAAATCCCACCTTACTGCCCCTGTTTTCTCCCAGTCTTTTTTCTTAGTTATCCATCTAAGCTCTAAGATTTCTGTGGCAACTTCTAAATTAATATGGTGGTGTCAACTACTACAACAGCACTTTTGAGCAAGCAAGGCCTTCTCCCACTTTTGAAAGATCAGCATTGTGAATGTATTTGGAAATGCTGTCCTGATCTCAGAGCTAGGATAATTTTAGAAATTCTATGCCATAAACAAGGTTTGCATCTTGGATGGTTGGTGTTTGGTGCTGTTTGCACACACAAAATGCTCGCAGATTTCCCAGTCATCCTTGGCACAGCTCTTGCAACACAGTTTTTGTTCCTCAGATCACTCTTTTCTAAACAGCTGACAACCAGACCTTGTTATTTTTACATGGCATAATCTCATTTTTGTGTTAGGAAAACATAACCAGGAAAACTCTTGCCTAGATGTTGCTCATAGACCTATTTTAATAAAGTGTCATGCAGATAAAGCCCACTGGGAAAAGATATCAATATTTATTTAAGAACCTTCCCACCCACCTGTACCCCTCACAAAACAGCCCATTGCAGTGCTGACACGTAAATTTCAGAGTAGATGTCTGCACATAATAGCCTGCAAATGGTGATAACAAAATATTCAATCTGCTCTGAAGGCAGGGGGTTAGTACAATGGCATCTGTTCTTATACATATTCTCATTGTCAGCATGCAAAATGCAAAGAAACCAGGAGACCGGAAAAAAAAATATCTGTTGTGTTTAGTACAAATGACAAATACTATAAGGAAACAGTATCTCCTAATTTATTATCATGCTGGGATCTGCTCCCTTTGTGTTTATAAATGAATTTAGTTTATAAGTGAAAACAGATTGTCTGGCTGTTTTGAGATAGAAATAAACAGACGTTGAACTGTTATGAGTAATAGGACGAAATTCCTAAGAAATAGCTTGTCTTAGATCAATGACTCATCTTAACGTATTTATTTATAATGACTACATCAGTGAACAAGGGAAGGGCTGCAGATGTCATTTGTCTGGATTTCTGTCCTCCACAACATCCTTTTCTCTAAACTGAAGAGATATGGGTTTGGTGGGTAGACATTATATGGACAAGAAAATAGTTGGATGATCCCATCCAGAGGGTCATAGCCAACAGGTAGGAGTGCTTATGGATAAGCTCCACAATCTTAATAGAAACTTTTTTATAAAAGAAAAATAAGAAGATAAATAAAGATTTTTCTTCAGTAATAACAGGAGGGCACTACAAGAAGGAGCATGTCATTTAAAAACTGAGGGCCATTGCACTCTGCTAGAAAGCAGACTGATGTTCAAAGATTTACTTGAACAGCTAGTTTTAGACCATGCTTGGAGGCAATACTTTTTGTTAATTTTTACTTGTGAAGAATCATAACAAACAGGCATGAGGAAAAANAAAAAAAAAATTAAAAAAAGAAAAAGTAAAAAAATGAAAGCTGCCTGCTACATATAGAAAAACAAAGATTAAATATATATATTTTCCAAAGTAATTATTTTTTTCCTAAACAGTACATAATTTCCATACATGATCATGCAGTTGGAAAGTGCTAGAATAGTGGTTTTCTTTTAATAAACAAGCCCATTTCTTCAATAAGGAGACAGGAACTTGAAGAGGAACGATACAATTAGAACGGTTCCACATGAGCCGTTATTAAGAGTTATATAAATTTTGTCATGAAGCGATACTACTGTGCAAAAGATAAACACCAGAAGAAATCTTATTCTCATTTAAGAGAGCTTGCAGCTAACTTCCACAGGAAAAAAAAAAACCAAAACAAACCGGCATTTAAAACCCAAGAGCACATGATGAAGGAACGTGCAGGGAGTTTTTTTCTCTGTATTTCACCTCTCTAGGTATTTTTACCAGTAAGTTAATCTATAAAAATAAATCTCAGCCTGAGTAGAATGAACCTCACATTTCTCCCCAGTCAATCTTACACCTCCAGAGCAAATGCTAAATATTTTAAGCAGAAATTAATGAATTTTGCCACATTTCCAAACCCTTCTTTCCCTTGGAGTCAGCATACCAGTTCAATGTACTGTACTTTCTGCTTCACTGACCCCTTGTGCCCTGTGTTTCAGGCCCTACTTGAGGCATGGCTTAAATTTTTGATGAGGTGGGGTTGGTGTCTCAATCTCAACAACTCTGGGGGCTGAGGCAGTAAGTAATAAAGATATGAAAATACCTGTATTACACTCAAAAATTAGCCATCCTTGCATTGCTGAAACATGTTTGAATGATTCAGAAACATTATGGATTCCAGGAACCTGAATGAAAAGACAATTATTTGTATTTTATGCAGCCCTTGATGATATTACAGGACTTGACTAAAGTACAAACCAGCTATTTTTAAAACCTGGGTATTATTTTAGCTTAGCCACAGAAATTTAGATGTGGTAGAGAACTATTAATGGAGAGTGAAAAGTTAATGCTGTTGTACATCAGATGAGAAAATTGTGTCATCTGGCAACGTGAATAGAAATGGTTCATTACGATGAAGCACCATGGGGGAGAGATTTCTTTAATAGAAACAGGAAACAACTGAACAGAAGGAAAGGAGGTAGAAGAACATAGTCAAAAAAAGAGCAATTCAGTAAAACAAGGTGGATTTATGGACAGTTTTGGAAACATCACTGTGCTCTTGCTCACGTATGGATTAGAATTGTTCCATCCGCCAAGGGCAGGATCCCAAAAGGTTTTTTTCTGCTTCTTCATGGAGTAATGGTGCAAGTGGAAAAAAGCAAACAAAACCAACCCCAAATAAAACACAAAAAACCCCAAAAAACCAAAACAAACAAACAAAACCCAAAACTTACAGGAAGTGAAAAATTACTCAGAGATTTTGTCCATGATGCCATCCATCATCATGCAGGACCCAAAGGTGGTTTAGGAACCTTTGCATATTCATTTGCCATACCTTCCAGCAATGTGGAAAAGCCATCTTTCCCATACTGGATTCTTGCACCTATTTGAAGAAGTCTGGAAAACCACTGGGAGATTGTTTATGTACTTCCTAAACTGGCTTTTAATGATGGTGCTAGCACACACATTGGTTCATATGGAGGGCAAGTAAAACAGAGCAAAAACACTTAAATAATTTTGAAGCATAACATAAGTGAAGTTTTTCTTAAATTCCCCATGCAACTGTAGTGAGGAGAACTTAATTAAGCTAAGTCTTGTGTCTATTAAAAATGAAGTTCAGATCAAGACATTACATTAGGTACAATTAACACTGCTACAACACAGCAAATTAAAGAGGAATAAGCGTATTTTGATGAATTCACCTTCATATTATGCAAAAAACATATTTTTCCACACTAGTCAATGATTACATTTTTCTATAACAGAGCACTAAGTAATATATTAGAATATATGGTAAAATATCCTATATTTTTCTTTGTAATTAGAGTTGAATGTTGTTCCTAATTTTTGTGGCAAACTGTTTATATTAAGAATTACCCTATGCACGAACATAAGTATGTGGTGAACATAGACAGAAAAAAAAAAGGGTTCGTGTTGAACTTTTCTCAACCTTT
Source organism: Cyanoderma ruficeps (assembly GCA_008694505.1). Classification (NCBI taxonomy): domain Eukaryota; kingdom Metazoa; phylum Chordata; class Aves; order Passeriformes; family Timaliidae; genus Cyanoderma; species Cyanoderma ruficeps. The sequence goes on from VZDJ01000385.1 coordinate 131,990, forward strand.
GCTGTGTGTTAAAGGCTGCATTATACTGCACTGAATTCTGAATACTTTCATCCCAGTAAAGTGTGGAAGTGTTTCTTCTTTATTACATGTTTCTCACCAAAGACACTCTGTAAAAAAAAATTTAATTCTCACAGCAAAGGTTCTGTCTTCACAGAACTTCATGACTGTCAACTATTTTTATCCCATCATTTCTGCATGCAACAGGACAGAAAACAGGCCTTTCCCTTTTTCTGTCACCTTCTTCTATAAGAAAAGGAAGAATTTTGTCCCACACCCAAGTCTGAGACCTCCCCAAGCTCTGAGCTCAGCTCACTGCCCTCTGAGCAGGCAGAACAGGCTCCTCCTGAATGGGATTTGGCACAGGTATATAGAGGTACCCTTTTTACTATATGCTCTTGAAGATATTTACATTTGACTGCTCTGAATTGTTTAAATCTGCTTTACTTGGAACAGAAAGCCACTGCAGAACTTCACCAGAACAGCAAACGCCTACAGGGAAGGTTTCATGGAGGCATTTAAACACAACACACACATGGAGGTATTACCCTCATTTTTATTTTGACGTGATTTATCATCAAGCAAGATTTCCTTCTCCCCTCCAGCTTCCACAGACCTGATACAATTTTTTTCTGCCACTGCCTTGTGGTATGACAAGCAGGAGGATTAATGACAAAGAACAAAAGTCCTCTTGCTATTTAACTGGTAAGTCCATCACAGCAAGCTGTGTGTAAATCAATAACTCTGCCCTGCAGTGCCAGGGAACAGCTTGTCTGAGGGGCTCTGACATGGTTAAAATTCTGGTATGGCACCAAAGGTGTATTGCTATATTTCCTCCCAGCTGGCATGAACACATTTATTCACTGTGGGTCAGTGTGGACAAATATAATGACTACTGTGAGGAAACAGCTCCTCAGCAACGGTCAATACCTGCATATGATTTGCATCAATTTCTTCTTAGCATCCTATTGAAGCCAGATTTTAGACAAACAGTTATTTTTAGGTTTTTTTGAACTTCTGTTTTTTTAAATTACTTTCTGATCCAGCTACAGGTTATATATTTCAAAGTTCTTTCAAAATAAAATGGTACAGTAATACCTACACATCTTGTATTTGTAGAGTTTTCAACGTTTAAATTAGCAATCTGATCAAAGCTAGGGATAAAAACTGTGATAAAATGTAGGCTTGCACACTTTCTTCGTACTGATTCTGTGCATACTTGTAATTATCTGAGCTGTCAATAAAATGAAACTTTAGCTTTTTGTCAATCAATGAACTAAAATGTAATATCTATAGAATTTTTGTTTCTGTCAAAATTAATACACTTATTTCATTAATTCAAAATGTCCCTCCTTAGCTCTAAGCATGCTGTCTATGTACATTGCTTTAGAAATGAAGTAAAGATGTCTGAAAGTCTTTGTCTCCCATATTTCTTTTTCCCTGCAATTTCTGCTACATGGCAAAACATTAAAATAATGAAACTTCTATTTGTTTCAAATGCCTTGCTGCATGGGAACTGCAGGTAGGAATAATTTCTCTAGAGATAGAAACACTAACATGGTGTTACTGGCCCCTGGCTCTCTTTAACAAGTGTAGCACCACTAAACACCTACTGAGCCTGTCCCCTTCAGAGATGAATTTGAGCAGAAATTTAAAACGTGTAGATGGGCACAGAAAGCTGCTTGGAGCAGAGAGATGGTGAGAAATAATCTTGTCAATCACTCTCGTAGTTTCCTACTTAACTGACACACATCTGCATTAATACATGGGGTTTTTTTCCCAGGTCCCAGTAATCTATCCAAGGAGAATTAAAGACTGTAAGAAAAAAACCCCCTAAAAGGTAGGCTGCTGTCATACTGCCATATGAACACAAATTTTTTGCTCAAGGGCGTGTCTGGGGTTACAAGTGCTACTGATATTTGTCAAAAAGTGTTTTCTCTTCTCACCTGGAGCTTCAGTCTGTCTCTGTCTGAAATAATGATGCTGTTGATCCGAGTGTTTTGCTGCCATTGAAACAGTGTTGGTCAGGCACAAGGCTGCTGGGGAAAGTGCTGCTCACACAGTAGTGCTTTGATGAAGCTTGCTCCCAAATGGGCTGTTACTGCAACTAGAACCAGTCATGGCTAGGACCCCTTACTTTCAAAACATCTTTTTATGACAGAAAACAGAAAAAGGCTTTCATAGTGTTAAGATTGCAATGTCTTGGTGACCCCTGCAGAAAGATGGGGTGCTTTAATAGGTGACCATTTTCTCTTGTACATCTTCCTATTTCACTGTCACTTTTTCTTCGTCCCCTGTGAATATGAAGAACAAATGATTAAACACAAAAAAAACCCCCAAAAACCACCACCCAAAACATCAAAATATGTCATTTGAGAGAATAAACTGCATTGATCTTACTCATTAAAAAGCTGCATAACTGCCAGGTGCAATGAAGAGAAGCCAGAAAAACAGCTCTGATCACAGATGCCATTTAAAAAATCTTCCTTTCATCTGTCTGAGTATTTACCTGACTTCAGTGACCTGAGTGTTGTTGAGCAGGATGGGTTAAGAGTAAGGAAAGACAAGAATACAAGATTAGGATACCTTTCAGTTCTTTCTTGCTCCTTCAAACACACTTCAGGGTTTTATTTCAGTTAATTTTGCTTTCTGAGCAAGAATTTTAAAAGATTTATAGTGTAATGATACATGTAAGCAGAAGACTAAATCACTGTTCTAGCAATATTGGTTCCTCACTGATTAAATGGTAAAACAACAACAGCAACAAAAGTTTAGGCATTTAATACCTACAGGTAGAAGCATCAAGTCAAGAGAATGGAAGATCTGAGTACATCAAGAACAGGAGCTTGGGTCTTTTTGTGGAAGTCTATTATTGTAGTTGGAATGATGATATTCATGACTTTCTTTCCAAACAGGTTGTCATGACAGGAAATAGAAAAGACCTTTCCCAACATTAGTAAGATGACAATATCCCTCTAGATGACCCATAAATACACCATTTAATACAGTTACATTGATATTTAAGACTTCAAAAATATCATATATTCCACTTTTGTTTTGAAAAGCAGATATTTTAACATGTACTTAAAAGAAAAAGTAATGTACTAATTCAGATTATTCTGAATTTAGGAGTTAAAATGTGGATGTGTTTATCAAAACTGTAGCTTGTTCCATAAAGAAGGTAGAAAAATTAACTGCCATTCTGATTAAAAAGGAGCTTTCTTTGGTTTTTCACCCAAAAGCACGGAGTTGTCTTAATTGCATCGCCAGCAGTGGCACATAAAATTTCCTTAAGGAAATAAGATTTCCTTAAAGAAAACCTTAAGGAGTGAGAGGAAGAACCAGCTGTATTCTAAGTGCTACAAAAAGATAAGGTGTTTTACACCTTTGTCTCAGCACCTGAAAACAGAGGGTGGCAATCAACAGCTGCTGAACGCAAGATGTCATTTTCAAGGAGGGAAAAGTTGACATGGCTATAAAGTATAAAACCACACAGAAACCCCATTTTCTTCAAATTGTCAGCAGTCACCTACGTGTGTCTATGTTACTAATGAACTGCTGACCTTCTGCCAAGGCAGCTTGCCATGGGTACAGCAAGAATCATGAGATAAAGATCCCAGGTTTATTGCAAATTTCAGTGGAGACACACAAGCCCCTTCAACAAGCTTAATTTTGTGAGAAGGGGAGCAATCTGAATGGATTCACATAACAGAAAGCAGAGAGGGGGAAGAAATTAAGCATTTTAGTAGGATCAGTATGCTAGAAACGGCCTCAGTGATAAGGATTCTGCAAATAAAATCAGCAGGGATTTACAGCCTTCCAGCTAAAATTGCAATTTCTCACCAGGCATGCAGTGCATGGCTCCAGGAGCCAGTAGGTTTCCAGGTCAATCTCCTTAAGCCACCTGGTCTGCTCTGTTGTAAAAACACATTTAAAAATAAAATACACACCAAAAAAAAAACCCAAAACAAACCTGAAGAATGAAAAATCACCACCCACAACAAGTTGAAAAAACAAAAACACTCTCCAAAAACCAAAACAGGTAAACAAACAAAAAAAACCCCACCACCCACAAAGCAACCCAGGTATACCCATATTTGCTGAAATTCAAGAAAATAATCAGCTTGATTCAAAAAGAATGGATTCGCTTCAAAGCTAGGGCAACTAGAAATATCTAGATGTAGAAATACTTCTTTCAAGTAGAAATAACTCTGAGAACAGCCATCCTCTAAGAAATAAAATTTTAATGCATGCATATCTGGCCTATAGATATTTTATTTCATATATATATATATATGTAAAACACAATGTATTTATTACATACATATAATATATATATTATATAATCATAGATATTATTCAGACTGTTATATATAATATATATCTTATAATCTTAGCTATATCATATGTATTAACCATATACACTAAACACTTCACTTTTATTTCAGTATTTTTAAACAAGCCAATTTTCTTATGATATTTAAAATCTCAGTGCTGTGAGTTCTGATTGTTTCTATTGAAGCTCTTGGCACCTGCTGATTTCAGAATTGAAGGTACTACAAAAGAATGAAAGTGTCAACCACGTTAAAATTACGTTAAGCAAAAAGAACTTTTTTTTGCTTCTTTTTTTTTTTTAGGAAAGCTTTGCTCTCTTAAAATGAGACATGCATAGTTTTAAAGGAACATGTGCATCCTGGCAGTTAACTACTATTTCTGGATTAACTCTGTAACCAACTGATATTTCTGAAGTTGAGAAATTACCAGTTTTAGGCATCAATTATGAGCCTGGATAAAAAGAAAAGATGAAATACAGACATAAATAATTTATGTAGGCCCCTCAGTTCAGGTTTCTGCAAATACCTCATTCCATCGGGATGCTCAGAGCTTACAGCAAGCATGACAAGAATCAGTGCAAACCAGAATTTGGACTGATCAGACTTTAGACAGAAGTGAAGAACTTATTTGAATTCCTGAAAGTAATAGGCCAAATGTACTGAGAATGTAAACAAATTAAATTCAATTAACGATCCAATAGTGGACACTTACAGTTTAATATTTAAGGGGGTTGGTGACATAAAACTAACAATTTATGAGTCCCTATGTAAAATAGATAAAGTAGCAATTATGCTGAAATGTCACCTATTACATAATATGAATGCTATCAAAAGTCAATAACTCATCTATAGGGAGAAAATATCACCCCCTTAGCTGCAGGGGCCATTTGTTGAACATCCCACACAGTTTTATCAAATTGTTTGTTTGTACAATTTCTTTTCAATCCTAATATGACCATATGAGAAAACATCAATGAAGGTCTGTAATGAAAGTGCCAGTATTACTTATTAATATTTTACAAGATTCTAACAGTCAAGATTAATTATAAATCATGGCTTAAATTATCAACCTTCCAAGAATTCCTGCCCCCAAATATGCCAGATCTAGCACTGGTCAAAGAAACTTCAGGAGAACCTTGTCCCATCAAAGCTCCCTGTTCTAACAATTTGAAATGTGCTTTAGGTTCTTAGGTGATTTCAGGATAATTTTAGTTTAGACTACATGTAGGAAGAGAAATTGGGGCAATATGAAATTTTTTCCACAGAAATATTTTAATATTGCCTCTCCTTTTTGAGACTCTCCTTTTGAAATAAGTTCCACTTTGATATTTTTAAATGGCATGTAGATCAAAAAGGAAACTTAATTTAGAAATAAGATAATTTACATTGAATACTTCTGAAGAAAAGCTTTTCCTTTGGAAAATTAAGAAAGGGTTTGTATAACAAATGGGTTTAGACTAGAAAAAAGCATTTGCCATGCACAAATTCTTCCATGAATTTAATTCTTATGCCCATCCATGAAGGCAAGGTTCCCCATCTCATGTGAAAGTTTAGGCAACAACAATGCAGCATCTCACCTCCTATCACTGCAGAGATTATTGGGTTTCTCTGGAAACTCTCTGCTCAATTTTAATAAATCCAGTGAAGTATTAAGCAGCCAAAGCCACTTTAGTGCTACATTAAATTAGCTGTGTATTACAATGGAACTCTTATGGTTGTTCCTGTGACACTGAAATTAATTTTAAATGAGTTCATTGGTATTGGTAGCCAGACCAGAGTGAATTGAGGAGACACTCAGAAAAATAAATAATTTCCATTGAATGTTGAGTACATTTAGTGCATTGTATTTTCAAGCTATTTTTCCATTTCTGTAGATTTTTGTAAACCTATTGCTCAGATTACATGGATATTTGAAGAGAATTCAAGGCTCTCTGAACAACAGCCTTGTTTTTCAGAAGTCCTTAACAATGGTTTTGCCTGCCCTTTTTCTTTTATTTATCTTTCAAGGGTTATTTCAAATTATCTTTTCAGTGCTTTGTGGATCTTCTCTTACAACAGCTATCCTGTTTAAATTTATGAAGTGAAGACACTACCTCAGAAAACAAAATCTGGTTTCTCTGATGTGTCATCCAGACAAACATTTCCACATTAAGATGCCACTCTGGTGCAGCTGCTGAACAGAAAAACAGTAAGATGAGTATTTTAGGAGGGTTATTCTACCTCTGTTGTACATAACTCCTTAAATGCTGCAATTCACACCTCAATAACACATGCGATTGTGTTTCTTTAGTCCCCTCAGTGTGCATTTATACCAAATTTTATTTTATATTAGGGATATACTTGAGGTTCATACATGTAAGTACAGAGTCCCTATGAATCTCATGAGAAACTTCTCCTTTGCAATGTCAACGTGGTTTTCAAACACTGCAGGAACTGCTTAGTTCTAGAGATTCGCTGGAAAAGCTGGAGGACACTTTAAATGAGAAAGCTGTGCCACATGTCTAAAACTGATATTGTCCTGTCCCAGGTTTAGCCTCGCTCCACTCACAATTCAGAGTTAAATCTGAATTGTTCAGATGATAAGGACCTAATACAATGATGCTGTTTCTTCCTTTTCTGTGTATCCTTCAAAGGCAGAACAAACAAAAAAAAATCTTTCAATTCCTTGTTCTAAGTATCGCCAATCTTGGCCATTCAGAGCATAAGTTTCATAAAGTAAAAGTTTAGGGTAGTTTTAATCTAATAAAATATGTTGGTATGAATGGTGTGAATGCTGCATATCTGTAATGCAAATAACCTTGTTTTTAAATGCTTTCATGAAAAAAAATGAACCTTTTTCTTTCAAATTCGAAGAGGACTACTTTAAGTACACTGAAAAGTTCTCAGGTTTTAAATAGCAAATTATTTTAAAATTACCCCTTTTCACTGACATTTTTTAGTTTAGTTAAAACTGAAAGTGAAAAAATTTTGCTAGAAACTCATAAGTATTATATTCAAGTATTGTCATATTCAAATTAAGTAAGCAGGGGCCTGCATAAATTGTTGAGATAAAGTGAATAAGTAGATTTCCACCTCATTTTCTAGATACAGCACTTCCAAAGAGATGGCTATTCTCCCAGCTGTTATTCAGAAGTCTGATTTGTGGTCAGTTACCCAATCTTTCTTTGTTCTTACATGTGGCTTCATACAGGGATAATTGCCAATCTGGAGAATTTTCAGGATTCTGATGCCTCAAAATAGAAAATGTAAGAATTTACTTGAATTATTGCTGTACATGATAAGAAACAAACGATTTTTTCCAGATTTCATTAAATAATCCAGCAGCAGGCCCACCAACTTTTATCCATTTTCTTGTCATCTACTCTTCGACACCTTTTATAATAAACCTGCAAACATATTTTTACCAGACATCTGCTGTTCAAATTCTTCAACCAACACAGCAAAATTCTTAATATTCCAACCTGTTTCTTTTACAGACTTATCATTAGTTGGGCCATAAACATTAAAAGTCAGCAATATTTCAATGCCAAAATATAATCCCTTTTCCAGTCTAAAATAATTTGACATTAAGGAAAGAATTTTTTTTAATCTTGACCTTTTAAAATTATTATTATTATTACTATTGTTATTATTATCATTATCATTATTAATGAATTATTATTGCTGTCTC
>VZDJ01000385.1:145537-185895 GCA_008694505.1 Cyanoderma ruficeps
TTTTTTTGGTTTACATCAAGTCAGGCTGAGTGGTTTCATTTACTTATTTCAGTTATCTGCTTTGGAATATGTTTGTAGAAGAGAATAAAACTGAATTCCCAAAAGTTAGCTTCTCCTTTGTTTCATCCTTGTCCATGAAGTGTTCATAGTTTATTCACCAGATTTATGTCTAAAATCAGCAAAACATGAAAGCTGGATATATTATTCTAATATTTTTGTGTTCTGGGTCAATTGGTTTAGCATATTACTTTGTAAGATTTGGTTCTGATTCTTATTCTGCCCCTAAAATTCGCACATCTGTGATGTTTAGTTGATGCTTGGCTGTACCAGTGCTGTTCTGCAACAGAGGACAAACACTTCTTACTGTATATTATTGCTTATTCCGTTCTGTGAATATTTTACATAGCCAGGATTTGAATAGTGAGACAAAAATCCATGCAGACCTTGCCAAGAGCTATTTTTAGCTTTTCCTCCACTCTCAATTTTCTGCTAGGTGTATGTGACTGGAATACAGCCAAAGCATGATTTATGTTGCAAATAGCAGTTGTGATTTAGGAATGAAGACCCCATTATTCTGTTATCAGTGATGGGCTCTACAGTCATATAAATCTCCCTGCAAGAGCAACAGAAGACATAATGGGAATATGGCTGTCCTAACTATTATGCCATTAAAATATAGATGGAGAGGATGTCTAGTGAAGAGGTGTTTTCTTTCGTGGAGATATCGTTAATCAAATCCATCTTTTACAGGTAAAAACAAACAAACTCAAGACAAATAATTTTCCTAGTTCAGTAGGACTAGAATTTTAATAATCAAATCATCTTGGAGCTCTCTCCTGGCAGTTGTACCATGGAAACAAGTTACACAAATGTTGGTAAAATCTGCCTGGGTGGGACTTTTGGTGTGGAAGCCCAAGAGAACTGGCAGTTTCAAAAGGTGCAGCAAACTTTTCCATTTGAGGGATTGTAATTGTATTATCTAGCACAAAAATTGACCAAAAAGATATTTGGCACTTCTTTCATGTATCAAGAGCTGCAACAGTGTGTTTTTTTTTATTACTAGAATGTAGAAATTGCTTATTAGTATGTGCCTGCACATTTTCTCAAAGTCCACCCTCTGCCATAGGATAAAAAAAAAAACTGTGTAGGTCTCTTTCATCCTTTTCCTTTTTGTCTTTTCTTTACGGTAGAAAAAAATTAATTCAGTAACAGAAGTTACCTGCCTCTCCTTTCAGTGCTCCTCTAATACATCAACAGCAGAGATTTCACATGCACAGCCTGGTAATTTTCAGCTTTTGGCACTGTGAAAATAAGACAGCTCTATAGCCTGCTGCTGATTTATACAGCACACACTACCCATTCCCTCAACACAGATTAAAGTGTGTGCAAGCTTCTTTGATGGGCAAGTTCAAAAGAAAAATAGGCTTAGTGTATCTTCTTCACCTGATAGACTAGTATATTTACTCAGGGTAAATGGTTTAAATATGCTGATTTGTCAGAAGCGTTAAAGTTGAAAAGAAGCCATGTTCAGCCATATTATGAGTATAAACAGGGCTTATATATAGCATATTCCAGCATGTTAGGCAGTTGTGAACTCATGAATCATCTCTGGTGCTATACAGCTAATTAGCAGCCAGCAGGAATGAGGTTTTTGCAAATCAGGAAGGTCCTTGTGTCATTTCTCAAGCAAATACACAAGTAGAACTTATAAATCTTTTAGAGCTATTTAGATAACATTGAACTGTGCGTAAACCAGAGGTTTGCCTGTTTCTTAGCTCCTCCTGCTTTCAGCACTCCTTGAGGTGAATGTCCTGAGAAAACACTTTAAATGCTTACTTGATTTATTTTGTTGCTATTAAATGTGATGCTACACAATTTGTTTAAGCAGCAGTTAAATGAATATGGAAGATTTCTGCAAGTTTCCACAAGACAGTTAAAAGTCTGTCACTACCTCTACTAGTTGATAAATTAATGTCATTTTCAGTACTCCCAGATTATGGTCATTTTGACATTTCTTATCCAGTTGATCATAAATCCTATTTCCAAACTGCAGTCCTTATGACTCCATTAAAATGTAGACATGTCAAAGGGATAGTTACTGATAATAAAGAACAGAGAATCACAGAATTATTTAAGTTGGAACGAACCTTAAAGATCACCTAAATGTTTCCTATTGGCAGAGACAACACCTTTCCCAGGTGAACCAGCCACATATTGCTGCACATGATCAAATAATAGAGGATGCCATGTGTTCTATTTTTAACATTTGAATTAATCTTGTGCCTCTGATTTATTTCAAAGAAACATAAAAGAATTAATAGTGGGACAGGTGAGATCGAGAAGAAACCATTGAGATTTCAAAAGCACATGATCTGTTATTAAAAAATTTTGAGCTGGATTTTTTTCAAAATATTGCTGCTTTGTGGCTCTCTAGTTTTAATTTTAAGCCTTTGTGAGAAAAGCAGTCAGAAACACAATAGAATAGGTAAAATCTTGCAATTTTGATGTATTTTAGCCAAACACAAAGCCCTTTAACCATCAAATAAATTACTAAGGCACTTTCTTATTGTTCCAATTAATATATTTGGTCAAGTGGTGGACAGAAAGAAGAATGAGCTGAGTATTTCAGTGGAAATCCTTTTGACAACCAATAAAACTTGGAGAAAGATTTAATTTCTTGTAGCTTGGTTTTGGGAATGGAGTTTCCCAGCCTCACGTGCATAGGAACTTCCTGTCATTCATAGTTCTTTCTGTCACCCATAGTTCTTTCATCCCACCAAAACGCTGACTGAAACTAAAACACCTGAGAGACACAAAACCAGGCATGTTCAGCCAACAGGATGGTGCAGGAATTTCTAAAATTCTTTGGGTTCTTCAGGGTCTTCTTGTTTCCCTTAAAAATTTCAGCTCTTGGGTCATTCTCTGGTTGAACTGGGGAGAGCAGTTGACATTCACACTTGGAAACACAGTTAGAAAAATTATATTTACATATTATAGTACACCCTGTCAGAAAAAAATTGACCCAAAGGCCACAGATTTACCAAGGAAGTCAGAAAACAATTTGTGTAAGACTTTAATGGCAGGATAAATTTTGTTTTCAGAAGGAAATTATTAAAAAAAAACCCACATAACTGGTATGCCACTTTGTATAAGACAAGGTCCTAATTAAGAAGGGCTTTGTTCTGGAGCTTCAGCTCAGCTGGAATGAGATGCCTTTTTCACAGAAATCAAATGTAAGCATAATGATTCAACCCTGAAAAATAAAGTGCGGGGTTTGCCAGAAAGACAGCGGGATATGTAATGATATAGTGCTGTGAAAAAACAAACCTACTGTAACCTTGTTCTCAGTAAGAATCAATAATTTCATATTTGCTTTATATATGGTATCAAAATCCTTCTCGCACAAAGCACTGGACTTCTTGACTCCATTCTGTTAGGAGGCACTTACTCATTATGAGGCAATGCATTGTGATATGGAAATAAGTCATCAAAAAAGCCTAAGCTTTATCTTTCTCTTTTCCACAGCTTTTGAAATGGAATAGTTTGCACCTGTTGTATGTTTGATAATGGTCTTGTGAGACTTCTGTACATAATGCCTGCAGATAAATATCAATAGTCAGTGAAATCACGGAAGAAATATGCAATAAAATGAATTTTTTAAAATATCCTTTAAAAAGTAACAGTTTAATTGGGGGATGAGGACTATGTGTACATGCAAAGGTAAATGAAGGTCAGGGTATAGAACTCTATTAAAAACTTTCAAGACACTCTAAGCCTTTTGAAAGCCGACAGCTGTGAAATACTAGATATAAATCCATATAATCCACATATCAGCACATTACAGCAAAATTATTGTAAAAAGAAAAAAAACCAAAAAAACCCAAGAGTCAGGAGCTTGTTTAAAATTACAAAGTATCAGCTTGAACATAAGGGTGGTCCACCTATGTTCTCCCTTCCTCCACCACACAGTACAGAGAGTGAAGTAATGAAAAGAGATATATGGTACTGAACATAAAAACTGAGACATGACTTCCTTCCAAATGTAATTTATCACACAACCACAGTAAGTACAAATCTATGTATCATGAGAGATAAATAAAAGAACAGCAACAATAAAGTGAGTCTTAAATCCCGATTTATTTCTGGCTTGCAGTTAAAGTTTATGAAATAGAGTTACAGGCTTTCTTGGGTAAATTGTGGAGAAATGTTATTAAGCCACTGAAATTGTTCAAGGGTTGGGGAATAGACTGAAATCCACACACAGGATCATATTTGCATTCAAAGTTTGAATGTTCAGACAGCCAGATACCTCATCTTCCCAGAAATATTACCCTGTTTTCCTCCTTTGAATGATCTCAAGGTGTTTGCTACAACCACTGCAGCTTCCAAACCCAAGTGATTATTTACTTGGTCCTACACAATTTCTGACGTGTGAGGGAAGGCAAGGACACCAAGAATTTTGCTAAGTGAAAGTTGTCCAAGAGATTTTGCTGTAAAGCAGAGAGAAATAAAAATAAGCACTTCATTAGAGAGAACACAAAGAGAATTTGGATTCAAAAAGTCCCTTTTGGATGGGAAACCGTCCTTGCCTTTCAGAAGTATTAACAGACTCTGGATGAAGACCTAAATCTGCTCATATTCATAGGAAGCTTCAGTAAGGAAATTTTTCCAGAATGGCATCCTGGAAATGCCTGACTGCAAGTTGAAGTGGCCTCCAGGTCCTGTCTGAGCGCCTGGAAACCACTCAGCAGTGGGAAATTGTCTACACTGATCTTCTTTCCTGCACCGTCTACTCATGCCATTGACAAGAGCATCTCCATTAGCCCTATCTCTCAGGCAAGCAGGAAAAATGTAAAGCTGGAAATAAATTTCTCCCTTTTTTCTTTTTTCTTCTTCATATATTCCTTTTTCTATCTGCTTTTTCCACTCCTGTATCATCTAATTATTTTTATCACATCATTTTCATAACCAAATTGAAAAGCAAATATGCATGAAGGTATGCCTTAACTCAAATACAATTTGAAATATTAAGATTTTGGTTGGTAGTAAAACCTTATGGAAATCTTATAATAAAGCATTAAGGAAATTGTACAGGGAAACTGTTTGTTCTAGTGATTCTCAGACCACTGTAATTCTCCTACATTAAGATAAATATCCATCTAAATGTCACTTCTGAATGGTTTGAAATTATTCCCATCCATCATTTCTTGTATACTTACAGCAATTTCAAATGAGTATTTTCATAGCAAACACTTTCTTGTATCAAAAAAAGCCCCACATTTCTATGTATTATATGGTACTTTAAAATAAAACTTGCTGCTGAGTTATGGGGAGTTTAAAAACTCTTTTTGCCATCTTCGATGAAACACTTTCCTTAGAATACCATTTTTGAATATTTGCCTCTTTGCATGTTAATTTTTCCACTGTTAGCAGGTCATGAATATAAATTCTAGTGAACCAACAATATTGAATTCACTAGTGAATAGATTCATGTGTTTGCATGGTTTTTTTTTTCATGCAAAATATATTTTTAAGGTTAAATTTGATAAACAATATTGGGGTTTTATTCAAGTCAAACCACAAGGGAAGAGAGAGAACAGAGGGCCTTCTGAGAATGCTGATTTTTGGTTCAGGAACAGATTTAGCTGTGATTGGTGAAGGACAGAATATGTAGGATTTTTTTTCTTTAGCAGAAGAATCAGGCATTTGTTCACCACTACTATCATACACAAGTACCTCAAACCATATTTACTTTACAGAGCAAAAATTAGGAGAGTGGAAATGACCCTGTGTAAAAGAGTGCACAATTTCTTAAAAACTCATTTTTCAGGAAAATTCAAGAAATGTAGATTGTAAGACAATCTGTAGATCATAAGTTAAAATCCCTTGCATCTTATATAAAATTTATCAAAACTAGCATATTTAACTCTGTTTTTTAATCACTTTTCCCCCAACTTTTACCAAGGTGCATACACCCACCCTCAGAGAACAAACACTGCACATTCACTTTTAAAAAATCATGAGAATTATTTAAAAAATATACCTTAACAACATTTAATTTTCCACGTGTACTTAACAATCGATCACTCTCACCTCAGTCCACACACCTTGGTGAAGGCACCTCTGCTTCACCTAGAGTCAAGATAATACCACAGCTTTACTCACCTGAGGTCTGACTCAGCATATATTTACCTGTACTGCCTGGTCACAAAGGATAATGAGATAACCGTGCAACTAATTTCACAGGTAATGATAGAGTAAAAAATAAGAAGTATGGCAAGGATAGATTCTGCCACTTAACTCTCTAATGGCTCAGCAGTACATACAATTTATTTTTCTGGTAAGAGACATCCATGTTATTTGTATTCTGAAAAGTAAATTAGGAAGGAAAAGTTGAAGGGTCACTCAGAAAATTCTAATGCGAAGATACATCTGGATTATAGGAAGCAATTTGTTAAGATTTCTATGTTAATATAATACACTACCCTTAAAAATAAAAAGAGACCTTTCTATGACAGGTGACGGCACCCAAACAGGCTCAGAAATATTTAGACACCTTTATACCTCCTTTCTAGCTTTCCAAACAGCAAAAATGGGCAAACTAAGCCTAGATCTCACAGCTCTTTGTCTTCCATCTGTTTTCACACTTTTGGCAAAAATCCCAACTTTTTTGTGCAGAATATTAGAAGAACTTTTTTAATGGCATCAGAATGCATTGATGGGTAGCCAGCAATGGTGGAAAGATGAAAAGCCTTTAGGGATAAACTGTAATGACATCAGCTGATTATAGAATCATAGGAACATAGAATGGTTTGGGCTGGAAGGAACCTCAAAGACCACCCAGTACCATCCCTGCCATTGGCAGGGACACCTTCCACTATCCCAGTCTGCTCCAAGCCCTAGTGTCCAACCTGGCCTTGGACACTGCCAGGGATCCAGGGGCAGCAACAGCTTCTCTGGGCACCCCGTGCCAGGGCCTCACCACCCTCCCAGGGAGCAATTCCTTCCCAAGATCCCATCCAGCCCTGCCCTCTGGCACTGGGAAGCCATTCCCTGTGTCCTGGCCCTCCAGCCCTTGGCAATTGTCTCTCTCCATCTTTCCTGCAGCTCCTTCGGGCCCTGCAAGGCCACAGTGAGGTCACCCCAAAGCTTCTCCTGTCCAGGCAGAACAATCCCAGCTCTCCCAGCCTTCCCTCCCAGCAGAGCTGCTCCATCCCTCTGCTCATCCTGGAGCCTCCTCTGGCCTGGCTCCAGCAGCTCCAGCTCCTTGCTGTGCTGGGCCCAGGGCTGGGGCAGCTCTGCAGGTGGGGTCTGAGCTGAGGGGGCAGAGGGGCAGAATCCCCCTCCCCTGCTTGCCCACGCTGGGGCTCAGCCCAGCACAGGGGCTTTGGAGTCCCACCTCTTGCCCACCAAATTCTGCCCTCTCTGATTTGCTTTCATTGTACTTTTGGGTCCTCACCTGATTAACTGCAGAATTTGGATGGAAAGTTCTGGCAAACAGACAAAATTAACAGATCTGCCTTGGGGCAACATGGTTTTGACCCAAATCTAGAACACAGGGTGGCTTTGTACCATCCCTACACACTGTCTGCTGTGATGAACTGAGAGGATTTATTGGATGAGCCCAATGTATTACTATTGGTGATTCCATTAATTAGCATATATGTTCTGTTACTTCAGTGGGTGCTCTACAATGATAATTGTAAGCAATTATATAGTAATAAGCAATTAAGTAAGCAATCTATAATAGTGTATGTTAATTTGTGCTAATTGAGGCATTTGCCTCACGTATCCACAAAGATTTATTATTGAATATAAGATTAATTTATATATTATTTATTGCCACTACATTAGTTGAAAAAATGAAAACTGGGGAAAAATTTGAAACAGAAGCTTTATAAAGGTTTTCAAATACTTATATAGGAATAAATTTGAATAGGAAAATATTCTCTTTAAAGTTGGGAATATTTGAGTTTGTCAATCAAGCGTTACAATTTCAGGAATACTCCTCCTCTTCTTACAACTACTGAAATAAATAATCCTAACCTTCTTTAACCTGATAATTATGAAGATTTAGTGGGTTATATTTTACTAAATCCTTATTACTTACCTCCTATACAATCATTTTATTTCCCAGAACTGCTCTTCATAAGAAGTAATCTTTATGATTCTCACATTATTTTAAGCAGTACCACTACTGTCATTAACTCTTTCATTGACCTTCAGTAAATATATATATTTTAAACCTTTGTAGATATTTCATAACCTTTTCATGTTTTATTGAAAATGTCTCAGAACATTTTTATTTAATTTTTAATTTTTACGTGTTAAAAACATGTCGACCTTCACTTGTTTTATGCTGAAAAGGTGTGAAATACTGACTTGTGTTTTCCACTGTTTAAATCTTTTTTTTAAGGGTGTTAAATAGCTACCAGTCCTATCTAGACTGTTTGATAGCATTACCTGAATGAATGTAATTGCTCTAATGTCTTCCCAAGGTCTTTTCAACATCTGTATATTTGTTGGGTTGAAGGTTACAGAAGGGGAAACTGTTTTACATTTTTCTTTACATGTATCCATTGTCCCTGTTTTTGATCCCCATGAACCTTGCCTTTAATTTTGCTGAAGTTCAGTGTTCAGAAGAAAAAATTATGAATTTATTCTCCTTTCCTGAACATTACAGTCCAGGTTACAAATGCAGCAGATTATCATGGCAGCAATAGTGAATTTAAAAATACAGGCAAAGGCTAAAAGAACTTGGAGATTATTAACAGATTTCTTTAACACACAAAGAAACAAAGAAAAAGGAACCATTTTAAGTATCTTGTTAACTCTTGATTTTTTTGTCCTTTTAAGAAAATTTAGGATTCAATTAAAATGTCTTAGTTAAAATGGCTTCCAATCCATTCTGTTTCAATAAGTAAAATAACCTGTTCTCACAGGGGACAATTAAGAGATTTTTCAAGTTTGCTTTTTTTTTAAGAAATATTTTCTTTTCATCACTCCAAGACTAAGAAAGGAAGCTTCATATTCTCTCTCATTAAAGCAGCTTCATTACTGCATGATGCAGAACCATCATGGCTACATCAAATAGGCAAGCAGGTTCTTGACTGGTGAAAAATAGATAAACAAGCACTCAAAACAGCTTTTCTTTCAAGTTACAACTAGTTTAATGTGTCAAAATTTCTTCAAGTAAAGGAAAACAAGGCTTGCATTAATTTTGGATGCTCAAAGCTGGGGTTAAAAGCAAGCCACTAGAAAAGTGTGGACCTGGGAGTCTCAGCAATCTCTATTCCAATGAATAATGTCCCTAGTGATAGCAAATAACAATATTTTAAGCAGAAAGCTGCAATATTTGACATTGCCTATCTACACAGACATATTCATCTGAAATAACTCTGCAGGCAATCTGGGAAATGCCACCACACTAAAGGTTAATGAAGCAGTAAGACATGACAAATCATGACACAGTGCAAATCTGTACATACCTCAGGGAGACAATGAGGCAGAAGGTAAAGCAAAATGCCTCTGGCAAACTAGAGGTATTTATTTATGAGAATGAATGCCTATATATATATATATTTTTTTTTTAAGAAAGGCTTTCAATTATCCATTTGCATTATATATACACAGGTAAAAGGTTGGAGGAAAATTTGACCAAGCATCTCAATAGGGTTAAGAGCACAATTCTGAAATGATACCACCATAGGCTATAGAAACAACAGGACCTTGGGCTATAGAAACAACAGGACCTTGGGCAAAAGAACAACATATCACAGTGCAGAAATGCTTCAGCTGGTGGAAAATCTTCAAATTAATGACAAGTTTAACTGGTTTTCCTTTCTCTTAAAACACAGGAAACTATCCTGATATCCTGCAGCTAAAATCAACTGCAGAGGCATTCACTGGAGCCAGGAAGTGATGCCTTAAGTTTTAGTTTTCATGTTTTCAGATTCTGTGCTGCCTAGGTGTGTAGTTCTGAGCCTCATAGTAAGTGTTAGAAAGCTCTCTTCACAGAGTAGGCAGCTAAATCTTTTTCCAGCTTGAGACCAAGGGCAACCATTGCAAGTTTCAGGCCCAAAAGCATAAAAAATGGTGGAATGAAGAGAGAAAACAAGTAGGATGGGACTTCATAAACTGAAGCTGTAATTGGACAGTTATACCCCAACATGCAAAGAGACCAAAACTTATAAAAGTGTAAGACCTCATGACCGGCTGTCCATTTTGTGACCATTTTGGGTCCACTTTGGGTGTAGCCCTGGCCAGGTTCTTGTCCTGACAAAGGTGTACCCTTAAAGGCCTTTTAATAAATACCTACTTTATTCCCTTAGCTCTGTCCAGTCTCTGTTCCAGGTCAGCCTTCTCACGGCACCAGTTCAACACCCAAGTCCTGAATCAGTGATGAGATGGCACAGAAATGTTGTCACATATAACTACAGGAGAAAGGAGAAAATCAAATCCATTTCCTCGTTTCAGACTGCAAAAAAATTTTCCAGCACTCGATCACTTGTGACATAATAATTTGAGTTTTTTAATATAGATTTTGATTGCAATGTCATTCTCCACTCTAGACAACCTCATGTGATATTTTGATTTTAATTAAAATATACTCAATTACAATCATAATCCACCACCCAAGGTTTCATGCTAAGAAAAAAGAATATGTCAGTCAGAAAGAGCAGGCTAAATCAGAAATCCTGTGGTGGAGCTGCTACAGCAAAAACTTTGCCAGATGCAGTTATTTTAAATTATTCCAAATTATTTCAATTTGTTTATAACTAATTTAAAACTCATTCTCAATGGTAATTGTATTTTATATGATTATACCACAGTAAATTAGTATGTATTAAATCTCTCTCAATTCCAAAACAGCTGAGCTGTTGTTTGATCATTACTGTGAGAATGTGTAGAAGGGAATTTTTTATTATAAGTTGTGGAAAAAAAAAAACCCAAAGTGTCTTTGGAATGATGGACAAATGATGAAAACAAAAGGCAGGGAACCCCTGCCACCAGCTTTTTTGTGGACCCTGACCAAATCATATAAACACTTGATTCCCCACCTGTGCATCATGAAATAGTGGTTTTTTTCACACCCTTTTATTTTCCATGTATTTGGAAACTACTCAGTGTTTCAACTTCTTTTCACTCTCAATCTGACAAAACATAATACAACAGGGGTTTTTTTTCCAGAATAAAATGATTTTTACATCTACTAAATAATTGTGTTTCTGTAAAAGTAACAGGTATTGGTTCAGTTCACTGCCTTTGTTTTTTTAATACCAATGTATGTTTTGAAGATGAAAATTATTTAAAACTGTCCGTAAATCGTCACACTAAAAATGTCACATGGGATGATATATCATAATCAAAACTATTCAGTTAAAGGCATGGAGATTATATCCAAACAGAGTTTTATCAAATTAGATACTTTCTGAATTATATATCTTTATAGGAAGTTTAGTATCTCTAAACACAGTGTAATATGCTTGTTTTAAGTGCATCTTCCAATAAAATTCCTTCTTTTTCTCTCACCTAAAATAACAATGAGTTTTTGAGAAATGTGGAGGTAAACTAATTTGTCTTTAGAGCTTGTGTCATGTTTTACACTCTACTTTTGTCTGAGGAATATTTGAACTACTTTTGTTGGACAGAAGCCTTGTTTGCACCCTCTGTCATGTTAGGAGAGAAAAATAAGTTGACTGCGGATAAAATCTGGACTTTGCAAGAAAAAGATTATGAAAGTGTGTTGATGCTGCAAGACAGACATTTTCAAAAGCCATTTGCACAAGGTGCCCAGAAAAGGTCTGGCTGCCCCTGGATCCCTGGAGGTGTCCAAGGCCAGGTTGGACACTGGAGCATCCCGGGATAGTGGAAGGTGTCCCTGCCCATGGCAGGGCGTGGCACTGGAATGGGATGAACTTTAAGGGGCCCTCCCAGCCCAAATTATTCTGTGATTCTATAGTTTTACAATAAGTGAGTTACTGGGTCTTGTGTAAATATACCACAAGTAGATTCCTAAATCTAAAAGTCTGTGTTAAACCTGTGTCTCCTTAGACATTCCCCATTTTGAAAGGCCTGGCAGTTTCCTGCCACACCTGACACCAGCTTTTCAAAGGTATGAATTTTCGGAGGTCTTTAAACAAATGCCTGCTTGCAGGGCTGTCTCTTCCTGACTTTTACTAGTTTGTCTCACAAAGCTTATTTGCTTTTCTGGTGGTGTTATGCATTAAGGAATTCTCACAAGCTACCCTTGCCCTTTGCCAACAAGGTTATGCTGATTTCAGCATAACCTCAGTAGCTGCTGCAGACTGCCACAGACTTATTGGAACACCTTTTCCACAATCTGTAATTTGTAATTTTCAGGTTTTAGTGTTTCCTTGAAGCAAAATACCTTCTACTGAGTCCTGCACTTTGAAACCATTTATATTGTGTAGATCACTCTTGATTCCCTCTAAGCTTTCAAAAAATCTGCATCCATTCTGACAGATAACTGCACTTTTTCACCACTGCTGTCATTTCTCAGCAAAAGTCTTGGAGAATTTTATGAAGCACAGAGCAAGAACCATCTTTCTTCCCAACCCATCCTTTACACCATATTTATATCCAAAGACCAATGATGCGTTCAGTAGCAAAGACCATCCCACCAGGATGATTTAGAACAAGAGAAAGATAATTATTTCTCTGGCTTTTTATTGGAATAAATAACTACATGCAGCACAGGAAACACTTCCTCTAATCCAATTTCTTTTAAAAAGTAAACATTCATGTTTAAATATCATGCCTGACATTCACTGATGTTGTTGCACAAATTTCTACACCATCAAAATGGCTTCATTTGCAGGGACTGAGTTCTGCACTTTAGAAAATACGTGATTTACAAAATAAAAACATTAAAGCATTAAAAAAAAAAGATGTGAGAAATTGTTTGCTAAAGGTTTAATACACTTTTGAGGAATGCTGGGCAGCAGATGTCTGAAAATGAAAGAATCATTGTTTTCAAAGTAAACAGGTAAGAAAAAAATAATATCACTGAATCTGTCACTGCACAGGTGTGCGATAATTGAGCTGTCACCATTTATTTAAAAATTTATCAAATCTCTGCATTTATTCTATGTACTACATATTCTGGTACCAAACTTTAGGAACACTGCTTTATGTTTTTGTTAGAAGGGAGGTGCTTCCTTACTGACAGGTAAATTTGAAAACAGGACCAGCCTGTGTGACAGGTGGGTGCTGCTGCATTCTTGCCCATCAGAGCAGAAACTGGCTCACACAAAAATGAGACATAAAAGGTTAGCAAAGAAAGACCTGTTCTTTGTGTCAAATTTGAGAAAAACAGACTGGTTTTTCTACTATTTGTTGCTTTGCCTGATTGAGCAAAAAAAACCTTGAAATCATGTGTGAGTCTCCTCCTCTGCATTTTTTGTGCTCTGATCATTTCAACTGTCTCCAATTATTCCGCTCCGAGTTTTTATTTCTTGGCTATGTCATAAGAAGTTTCTAATCTGTTGCTTCGCAACACAAATTTAAAGCCAAATTTAACTGTTAAGCCTCACACAGTTGCAATAAACCTAAGGCAAATGATACATTTCTATAACCAGAAAATCATTCAAAAATAAGAAGAAAAGAATGAAAAAGATTTAAGCAGAAGAAGGCAGATCCCAAGCAAAACTTTAAGAGTTAGGGACTTTAAGGCAATTAAATCAATAAAATAACTCCTCTGAAAATTGAACTTAAGCGCTCTCTATAAACTTCTCCTCAAAAATTATTTGGAGAAGAAATTTTAGTTGCCACCATCAGCAGAATAAAAGTTGGCTACAAAGTAATTACAGAGGGATTTTAATACTCTGATTTAATTAAATCTGAATAAATTCTGTGTTGATAATTTAAAATTATTTACACAGGGAAAACCCAAACTTCTAGGTAGTTAAGAAAACTGAGTGACTTACTGCTCCTAATGAAATATAAAATAGAGCTTAACTAGATAATCCTATGAAAATATCACCTGAATGTAGATATATATGTATATATATATATAAATAAAAGTCATTAAGAATTTAAGGAGAGAGAGCACTACATGAGGTAATTTATCTGCATCTTGAGCCTCAACATGAACTTCACTGCTTGAAATTAATAAATATCCCTACCTTGGTTTATTTCTAAACACATCTTTACATAATTACCTGTTTAGTGGCAGTATCCTTCTCCTCCCAATTTATTTACGGAAAATGAAAACTAACCAACAAGAAAACTTCTCCCTTCCTTTCATCATTAAGAAGTATGCACTTACTTTTCAATGGGAAAAAAACGCCAACACTCTTTTGCAGTTAAAAAGAGTAATGCCTCTTTTTGTGTCTCTATTTTGTCCTCATACCAACCTTTTCAACTCAAAGATTTTGCTTGTTTGTGATATAAATATGAAAAACAAGCCCTTTGGGCCAAATCTTGCCTTTTAATTACATCTTAACTTTGCTATGAAGATAATCTACTATGACCAACATTAACTAGGAGAACAAACATTTTAAGTTGTTAAGACTTATTTAGTTAATAGTTCTTAATAGTTGTTAATATAATAATATGCATTAGCTACCCATCACTGGCAAATTAATAGCTAATAATCTCAATAGGGACAAGATATTATATAGCAGACATAAAGAACAAATATTAATTGTCTACTTGAGATCACAAAGAACTTGCCCAGGTTTTCCTCTATAGCAAACTGTCCTGAAGTTTTCATTAAAATAAATGAAATATGAAAGGAAAAAAAAAATCTGTCCAGGTTCCACGCTTAATGCTACAAAAAGCATAGGCCAGCAAAATAGTAAAATGCTTAATTTACAAAGAAAAATATAGAATGTGTCATATATTGTTGTTCATTGCAAATGAACAGCATTTTGATCTGTAGCCAAAAGGAGTTTACAAGCAGGACATATTGTCCCCTTCACATAAATGGTGAGCTTTTTATGTGAAATTGTCTCCTACTCTAGAACTGAAAGTTCAAATAAACTGCCTTTATATTTAAAATGAAAAAAAAATAATTGCTACTGCACTTCCTTCACTGTGCACTGAGAACCAGAGAATTTATCAGTGTTGTGCAAATCTCATTTTTCAAAATGTTCTCATCAGAACAAGGTACTCGTTTGTTTGTAGAGTTTAATGTTACTTTAAGTTCTAGAGTGGTTGGGTCTGGAGAGTTAGTCAAAACATAAACACAGTGGAGAAAGGCATGGCTTTTTTCTTGGAAATTTTGGGATTTCAGCAATTTCACTTTCTGGAGTCAAGTTCAAGATGTTTCCAATATTCCAACTGAATGCAAGCATGCAAGTTTGATACTGACTTTTCTTCTCCTAAACAAAAGTAAATGTTACGTTTGCTGCTGCATGATCTGCCAAGAATAACAAATACTTGTTCAAGACTATATTTTAAGCTTTTCTGCCTGAATACCCCATGGTTTCCCCTCATGATCCAAGTCAAATACAGCCAAAGATTCCTCAAGGTTTTTTCACAATTTCTCTCACAGAGCACAGTGAAGAATTAGAGACCTGATTTTTTTTTTTTTTTGGTAAGCATGAGGTTATATCCCATAAAAGGGGGAAAGTTGTGTTTTATCTTTCACCTTTAAACAAAGTCATGCTGCAAGTCCAGAAAAATAAATAAAATCTGTGCATAGTTAAAATTAATTTGCTTTTCAAAATTTAGCTCTTTTATACCTACATTAAAAGAGCAATTCTTCATTTCCAGCCAATGCATTTATCCAGGGACTTTAATTTTAAAAAGCCTCTACAATCAGACACTATTTTTGATGTGAATTTTATGTCTCTAACATTTACTTTCTCCAAAATGTGTCGTGCTTTTGACAGACATCTGACAGGAATATTAATGTAGCATTTAAAAATATTATTCTGTCCCCAAAACTACTGTGACAGTGTGTGGAATCACTGCAGGGAAGGCAAGGAAAAACTGTTATATTACAAAATTAGTGATGAATCCATTAAGACTGCAAAAAGTAGAAACAATTACATTGGGCAACGAGCAGCGGTGAAAAGTGTCCAAGAAAAATAAACTCTACATATTTTTGTGTCATGGATATTTTTAGAAACTTAGGAAGGGTCCTCCTGCAACCTCCCAGAGATTATGGAGCATCCTCCTCCATCTGCTCTTAGCAAATCTTCCCATGGACACTGTGATGCTTTTAAAAACTTCATTGACTGACCCTTAAAACTTCTTCTAATTGCTTTAATCTGCCTTTTACTCTTCATTAGGGAGGCACAAGCTCAGCCATGGTCAAAGCAATAATATTTACACCATTAAAAGGAAGACTTCATTTCCCATCTGAGCTTTTTTAGTGAATCCTCATGGTCCTGCAGGGCTACATTTTCTGTAGGATGTTTGGTTCATTACGTTGCGTACCTCTCACTAGAACTCAATTTTTCTGACATCAGGTTGTAACTCTGGGAAGATTTATGTATGTAAGATTTAAGTCAGTCGCTTAATTCAGGAAAAAAGGGTTTGAAATCAACATTATAAAAATAATCTTATTTCTTTTTAAAAATCCCTACCACTTTGTAATGTGTAACAAACGGACAAAAAGGTACAATTAAGAGCCAAAGGTAATGAAAACAGAGAGTTAGAAGATATAAAAATTGCAAATCTAATACATTATGGTTTTCTGGCCAGATTTTCAACCCTACTTTCTGCACAAAACCTATGGATTTTGTGCTGTCAAAATGACTTCCCCAGGTGCCATGGAAATATTACTGCAATCCTTAAACATGGCATGACTTTTGGAAAAGAGTTCCGTCATTTATTGATCCTGCTGTCCTTTTACGTGCTAACAGCTGATAGAAATGACAGTGATATTATAAATCAGATCAATAATCCCAGAGGAGAGGACTACCTAGAACCCACAGTTCATTCCAGTCTTTCTTCTGCTTCACTGCTACCTTAGAATGATCTGTGGTAATTGAACTGGCACTTCTTGTCTTAAAAAAAAATGGGCTGAATTAAGAATAAGTGTTTTCAGGGTTGTTTAATATCATTGTTTACTTTGCAATCATGTTACTGAAAAGCAAAAAATTTCATAATAACCCAGATATTAGCATGGAAGACAAATGCAGGGAAGATGGAGAAGGAGCATTCTGTTCAAAAAAAAGAGGAATATGGCCCTCCATTTTAGCAGTCCAAGTCCAATAGTTTTGCTACCTCTAAAAAGTCAGAGCAATAGAATTAGATTTATTTAGATTATGCTTTTGTTTCGTCCAAATTTCTGTTCTTGTTCCTATTTCTCTGAAGACTCCGTGGGTCTAGACCCGGAGAATAGACCAAAAAAGAAAAAAATAACTCACAAAACATAAGCATGGTATTAAGCTCTACTTTAATCTCAGTAATATCATATTACACAATGTTAGACACCAATAATGAAGGCATTATATTAAGAAAGCCACTACATATGAAAATACCATGGGCTATATCTCAGAATCACTTACCCAGCTGCAAATGAGCAATTTGTTCAATTTCCTCTTGCTGGTGACCAAAATAAAAATGCTCACATTGTACAAAATATAATTCAAACCCCTTACTTCCATTTAGTCCTAGTCTGTTTTCCTTGTTTTCTTTGAGGATATGCCCCCTTCCCAGAGCCCAAATACTCCTGTTAAACCCATAATATTGTCATGTGGTAGATGCAACCACCCAATTTCTCATTTTCTCGGCTCTGAAGAGAAATTCACTCCTTTGAGATGAGGAAAAACTTGTAAAAATAACTTCACCACCCAAACTAGATTTTTTTAAGGTGGGTTTGGATACATAGGATCAGAGTCACCATTTTCTGAAGCCTGTTCAATTTATCTCCAGTTGTCTTTACTACTGATGTGTAATTCCACATGTAAAATGCACTTAGAAACCCCCCGCCTTCAAGGTGTGCCCGACTTCTACCCAGAAAGCAGCCAGCATCTTGTTGACAGAAAGTTTAACCCACAAAGCTTAATATGCATAGCAGCATGGAATTTAGCTCAAAATGCAATTACCTATGACCTGTGTTGTCAAAAAATTACGGTGGTGAGGTCTGTGTAATAGTTTCAAGAGTCTGACTCTTCCTTGCTTGATAAACCTTGATTCTAACCCTGACAAAGCCTGACAGTACCTATTTCCTACCACTCAGAAAAGGTTTTTATCACTCGAGGCTTCGTTAATTGTAGAAATAACATTTAACAACAGATAGCAGTGTGTGGACTGCACAAGACTGAGTCAGCTCAGTGCTGCTTTGAGGAACACAGACATGTCCTGAGGTTTCAGTAGGATTTCTTTAATAGATATATAAGTCCCAAAGTCAGGCATTTACTAATAATAGGGCTTTAACACCAAGAAATCTATTTTAGTAGTAGCAGATTATAGCCAATATTTAATAATTTATACCATACCCACAAACATTTCATTACTCTTCATTTTCTGATAAACTGTAATCATTTCCTGCTCAGGGCCAAGTGACATCAATTGAACAAACAACTTTGGAGGGTTGATTTTCTGAGCTGAGCTTTCAGAATTCCTGTATTAGAGCAAGATAGACTGAGATTAGAAAGTAATTGTTCTGTACTCCATTAACAGGAAAGGTCAAACCCCTTTGCAGGGACAAAAGTTTGCATTCTTCCACATACTCAGCACATCCTCTGCACCAACACTGCCTCCCTACAAATTGCACATAATTCATAATTTTATCAACTTAACATTCTTCTCTCTGCATTATTTATATCACAACTGTCACCACTGTTACTCATGGGTACCTTTAGCCACCAACTCGGGAAGACTCTCACCTCATACAACCATGGAATATTATCCTAATTTTAGGAAAGAAAGATGGGAGAGCAGAGAAATTAATTACTTGTCTAAACCAGACAGAAAATCTGTAATGGCAGAGAACTGAAGCTGTATTTCTGGGGTTATAATAATAAAAACATCTTTTGTATGTATCTACTGGGCCCACACTGAGGTTTTATATGAGACTATAAGAAGCTGACACACACTTATTTGGATGTTGAGTCTGAATCTTCTCTGGAGACCACAAATCTCAAAACCTCATTAGCTATGTCCTCCATCTAGAAATTTAAAAAAAACAAAAAAAAAATTAAAAATAATAATTAACAGACTTGTAAAAGTCAGCCGAAAGAAGCACACTGTACAGTAATTAAAATTGACTTTATTTCTGCCTTGTCAGGTTTCAAAATTAATTGCCTGTCCAAAGGTGTCTACAAGACAGCTATTGTGTTATGGAGATCGATTTAAGAATAGCCACTATCTGAAATGGGAGGCAGCTTAACTTACAGAACTTCAATATATGCCAAAACTAAAATCAGAGAGATTTATGGTTTTATTTTTAAAACATTACAAAGTTTTCAGTGTTGGGTCTCCTAGGAATGATTTCCTGCACTTAAGAGACTCCATAATCTGGTTCTCTGCACCATGGAATTTATGAGAACACACTGTGGTTTCCACTCTTTCTTTTAGGAAAACTTTGAAAATCCCAATGTCATCTGATTGATTGCAAGAGATGCTTCTCATCTCTTTCAGTAATAATTCACATTAATATGAATAATATGTGCAGCATTTCCACAATAATCCTAAAAAACAAGGCATATACAACTGGTCTGGGCAACAGCTCTAGAGGAGATCTCAGTTTTACTGGACCATCGTGTGTTTTCAACTTCCTCAGAGTCCTGAAATATAACAAAACTGGGGGAAAAAAAGACATCATGGTAGAAAGAGCCTAATATGTTGTGAAAACAGCAAATTAAGCAGAAATTCAAGGATGTAAGCACTGCTCTTGTAGCTAAGATCACTGTGACTTGGAAGGTGAACAAAACACATGCAAAATAGGAAGCTATTGAATGTGAATTCATGGAGGCAAACCTTGTTTAACTAACTTGATGAAAATCACTGAAGAATAATGAGAGCTGACAGCAGTCACACTGATGAGTTTACTTAAATTTCAGGAAGGCTCCCCTGAAAGAATATTACACAATGTAATTAACAAGTGCTGTGTTGTTTGTGACATGTTAAAGGAAAAAGAAAAAAAAAGTGTATTAAAATCAGAATAATTCTGTTTTTCAGTGACAGAAGTGACCACCTTTGAGACACACTAAATGAGAAGACACTGTGGGACTCCAGTTTGCATCTTTTTTCAAGAGGTGCAACTTTGCAGCAGCGTGTAACAGGTTTCTTCTAAAGCACAAGTCCCCAGAGAGCTCTAAAATATTTCAGAGAATTAGTTGAGGTAAAAATACTTCCACAAAAATCAGTTGTCCTCTTTAGCATAATTATCCAATATTTTCTCTTTCACAGAGGTGGTGTTTAATATCTACAATTATACATTTCTCAAGTTCAGTACTGTTTCTGAAGAGTTCAGGTTTTAGCTTAATTCTCCTGGTCAAGTCACTCCTCCCTGAGTTTTTTGAAGTGATCACAATATTCTGTCCAAAATACAGTATAATGTTGCAATGTAGTTAGTATTACAATAAAATATTTGGGAGGAAAAGACACCCCATTTAGGTTGCACTGGACTCAGCATTCAGTTTATAAAATTCTGAGGTCCTTTCTCAATATAGAAGCTATATATATGTAAATCATTTTGATAATTTTTGCTAAAACATGAGCATCTCACTATGCTCACAAAACATATATCAGAATTATTTGGGTGTTATTTTCAACTTTCTTCAGCAAAAGACATTCCTAGTATAACTTCAGGGTCAGAGCCTATCAAGCAAACATGATGCAAGTACCTGATAAATTTCACCATATCATTTGCAGGACATTTTTCATCCATAATCAAGTCAGAAGTTGTTTTCATTTCCCAAGAATTTATTCATCTCATAACACCACACATAGATTCATTGTCTTCTTTCCATTTCCTGGAAGAAACTCATATTTTAACTGCATAAATTCTAGAAAACTTCATTTGTAAAAACCGTACACTCATGTTAAGACAAATGGCCTACAGCGTGAATCTCCATTTCAAATGCAAATACAAATGTTTTTTTGAAGAGCAGCAGTTTTCACCAGATTCTTTATGTTTCTTTATCTACAAAGCTCATTAAAAAAAGGAACAATAAATTTCAAAAACAGAGCTTTCATGCTGAAGGAAGTCATCGGCCTCATTAAAAAATGCGGAGACATGTCCTGAACTCTGTTTTGCTATTTTTCTGTATAACTTAACATCTGAGAGAGCAACACAAATTTAAATTGCTCATGTATCAAAGTTACAATTACATACAAGGCTTGCATACTGGAATAGGTTGCCTCATAAATGTAGCACTGAATGCAATTATGGCATGCATACATGATTACCAATTTGTAGGGTTTCAGCTGGGCCCATCCTAGGGTTTAATGAATTGTTCCTTAGAAATCTACAACAAAATGTCTCTGGGATAGAATACAGGAAATTTGAACTACCAGCAGCCTAGGTAGCCCTTCTTGGTGGGGAAGAGTTACAGAGTCACAGATGGATTAGGGCTGGAAGGGACCTTAAATATCATCTCCTTCCCCCCCCACCACCACCCTGCCAAGGATTGATTCTGTTTCTGAGAAATATTCACATATGTCATAAAAAAGAGAGGAAGTTGTTACTAACATAAACACTGCAGGACAAGTAAGATTATTTACAGCTATTTACTGAAGCTTTCTGAGTAATGTCAAAAAAATCTGCAACCCTGAAGACTAAACAGGGTATGAAATATAATATTTAACAGCAAATTCAATGAACTATTGGCAATTTGATCTAGGAAATAACATTGCTGTAAGTCAAAAAGGAAATCCATTACTGTAAGAAGGCATCTGACTCATATACGACAGTGAATTTTGATACAGTCAGATTTTTTAAGATCCTGCAGGTATGCAATCAAATTACACAAAAAAAATCACCAATATAACTGCATTGAGTTTGTGTGACTACGTTTTCTTATTGAGGGGGAGACAGGGTTGGCTTCTGTGAGAAGCTGCTGGAAGCTTCCCCCACATCCAGCAGGGCCAACCCACCACAGCAACAGATCAGAAATTGGGGCTGATTGATCAGAATAATTTGTCAGTGTCACATGCATGATGTAGCCATGATGTGAATCTTCACCTGATAGATAAGCAAGGACAGGCAGCACTCTTCCCTTATAAGGGATTTTTCCAGGAGCTGTGCACATGGTAATTAATCACCAGAGTGACCCAGTCTGTGTTTATGTTATCCCATTCATTGAGTAGACAAGGATAAATTGGATATCAAGAAACTGGAAGAACACTGTTGGTATCAGAACCACAGTATGCATTGTGTGATTTTTAGCACTCAGTAAAAAAAAGACCACTTGTCTGATAAGATGTACAGGATCTGAAACTCTGCTCAGCACTGGATGAAGTACCTTTCCTGCAGTACAATCTTTTTCACACTTTTTCCATGTTTATGACCTCAATGGAAGGCTTCATATCACATTCCACCAAGTTTTTCTCATGTAAAACCAAAATTTTCCAAATCACACAGTTAACTCCAATATCAGCCCACAGAAAATAATTCAGATTCATTATTTTTAATAGAAATGCACAATACCTAAAAACCACAAAAA
This sequence comes from Cyanoderma ruficeps, assembly GCA_008694505.1. Classification (NCBI taxonomy): domain Eukaryota; kingdom Metazoa; phylum Chordata; class Aves; order Passeriformes; family Timaliidae; genus Cyanoderma; species Cyanoderma ruficeps. Next base: position 168,130 of record VZDJ01000385.1, read on the forward strand.
TTAATTGAAACCATAAGCAATACTGTTCTGCAGTAGCTGTCAGCTCAGACTTTCGGACATTTTGCTACTTATACTCAATTAATGAAAAACAAGGACTTACTCTCTCTACATTAATTCTCTAATTAAATAAGGGCTGCTAACAGCCCTGTCATACTTATTTTAGACAGGTTTTTACCCCCACATTTTTCTAATCCTCTTTTAGTCTTTAAAAAATGCTGTAAGAAGGTTGTAAGTGAAGGAAATTGGACCCTGTATAGAGTAATTTTAGAATAATTGAAATGTTGAGCTTGTTTAGAAAAAGCTCAATACTATGTCCTGCATTCCCTCTACAGTCATAGCTATTTTACTCTTTAGTATGCATTCTATAATTAGTACAGTATTCAATATTCATTTCAGTTACATTTGTTATTTCCAAAATCCACTTTTAAATATGCTTTATAGTTTTTTAAAACAGCATTTGATGGACACTTGGTTCTTATCATTACACTGGTGTTGCAGTAACTGGACCAAACCAATATGCTCACTTTCAATTGCTTAATAATATTGACTTACAAACATTATTGTCATCCATTCATTTAAGGAGCATATCACCATACAAAGCAACATCAAAAAAATTAAATGTGTTAGGAGTTTTTTTCAAAATATTATCAATATCACTTTATCCAGCACAGGCTGCATATTTTGCCCAAGGTTACCAAAAGAAGGGATGGATTTTTTGATGAGGTAAACTGCCATAGCAACAATGAAGTTATGGTCTGTGACCATTTAAACATCTGACCCCAGCTGTCTAAGATGAGGTACTTAAATCTGGGTTTGTGTCACAGGAATCAAAGGATTTGGTACATAACCTTGCAAAATAAATCAGTAGGAAATTTGCGGCCATGAAGAACTTTAGGAAAGTGCAATCATCGATATGGCTGACTCCTAAACATTTTCACACTTTTAGAAAATATCCATAATTTAAATAGAATGTGTATAAATGTAAATAAAAAGTCTGATATGCACACAACTTTCTCTGTCCTTTGGGTCAACAAGCTATCCTAGTAAATATACTTCTCTCTTGCTAAAGTCAATAGTCCCCCAAAAATAGTAGTAACATATTTCACAAATGAAGATAGAAAGTAAACATTTGACAGAAAGTAACAGCGGGAAAGAAATAAAACAATTTTCATTTTCTGACCTCTCCTTTTGGAAATACTTTGTTTTAAAGCCCATTGCAAGGTAAGATTAAATTTTTTAACTATTTTTTTTCCCTCAGGAATGCCAGAGATAAGGCATCCAGGCTCTCTGTAGTAGACTCAATACAAATGTTTTGGTGAAAATATTGCCTAATGCTATTGCACATTCCAATTCTGCAATCAGAAAGCATCGTTCCATAAATAATGACTGACATGCTTTCCAGAAGGAAACCCATGCTGCTGTTATTTCTGCTTTATCCCATTAGGGCAAGGAAAGACCCATGGAAAGTGATAGCTTCGAGCTCTCACAGGGCATTCATTTCAGCTGCACGCCCACAGCTGATGTCTTGAGGGTGCTTTTTTGTCACATTTCTGTAGGCCTGCTTCTAGTGAAGAAGGAAGTTAAAAGTTTCTCTTCAAAGTATAATTCCATTGAATTGTAAGTATTTTGCTCAAGACAGATCAAGTTGTACAAACATTTAGTATATAAAACACAGGATTCCCATGGCACTTCATGTGAATTCATGATTAACTCCTTTCCTGCTCCACAGCACAGACCAGTCCTTACTTTCTCAACACCGAAACTATCCTAATCTAAGTTTTTCCACTCGTATTATAGTCTGTAGTGAGATATTTAAAAAAAAATAAAGCTTAATACCTTCTAATTCTAGTCCTAATATGCTTATAATAAAGGTTCCTAGTACAAATAAAAAAATCAACCCCCTCAAAAAAGCCTAAGAGCTGTTAGATACTTAAGAAGGAGAAGGTAATTAGGTTGTTAAGGAATCATAAATTTGGACATTACATATCACTCACAGTCTGTTAATTATCAAATGCTTTGTAGGCACATTGTAAACAGAAACTTAAACATATCTTTGTGTAGCTCCAAAAGTGTAAAAATCCAGAGAGATGTGGGAGAGAATGGAAAAGTGTCACTTGAGTGTTTAATAAACGGACCATGAAGATCTGGATACTTTAAGGAAAGAAGTGGAATCTCTGCAGCATTAAATGGTACAGGTCGGTCTCACTTGGCCTAGCAAAATTCTCTATGATAATTTTAATAAATGAGACCATACAGTGTGATTAGTTGATCAGTTGATTTTATAGATGATTATAGCACCAACCTGAAATGTCATTTTACCTCCCACTAGATGAACATAACATGCTTGAATCTTAAATTAGAGGGGGAAAAAAAGCATTTCAAAAGGAGCACTTGTGGTATATAAATTGTAGGTGGCTCTTTGATTTTGGCCTTCAATATATCTCTTTCTGGTTTTTTACCTATTTAAGCCTTTGTAACAAGTTTCTGTCTGCATTAATAGACAGAGAATCACACTTTTCACATGGTCAGCAAAGCTGCTCGGATTTATGACATGATAGATATTCACATTTGTCAGTAAAAATGCACACTCTGCCTTGTATAAATTTCAGTTATTCATATGATTTATGGAAATAACTCTGTGATTTTACAAACACCAGGCTTCTACAACTAAGGACAGAGCAGCAAAGACCTAACTTGGAGAGTAAGAACACAGCAGTGAGGCAGGACAAACCCCCAGCCAAACTCACTACCCCAGTTCCAAGTAACAACAAGCAAATGACTTAAATAATAAATACTAAATAATAAAATAAATCTAATGTGCCATAGCATTTCATTTTGTGTAAGTCCTCCTATCCCTCAGAATTTGTATCCTGGTGTCTTCCTAAGACTGAGAAAATATCATGTATTTAATATTCTTTCATAGAATTTTTTATCTGTTATTTCTCCTATTCTAACCTTGAACACAACTAGGCCACTGTTGTTTGTAATGTTCTGCAACAAGTATTGCTGATTAAACTAGATAAAAGTTATGTGTTTGAAGCTGCTTGCTGATTGCTCTGATGCTCTTTAGGTCTTCTATAAGAAGAAACAGTGAACAAATAATGCCTTCTCCATGCTGCTTATGATTTCATTTATATCTACCAGACCTCTTATTCACTTATTTTTTAAACTGAAGAGTCCTACTCTGCTTAATCATTCCAAGTAAAGAGGCCCCTTTATAATTTTTGTCATGCATGTCTCTGTTGTTGCTAAATCAGTGATTTCAGGGTGCATATTCCTTCGAAGTCTTGAGAAAGTATTTTGCTTTTTGCGCTGCGAGTAATAACACTTTCAATAAGAACTCTCACTAGGGTTCTGAAGATAAAGAGAAAATGATGATGATGAGGAGTACTTTCATATCTGAAGCAAATCAATTGTTTTTCTGCAGGATGAATTGAAAGACTTGCAAGGGATGAATAGAAAAGCCATTCATTATGAAGAAATTAATACTCTCATCCTTAACTGTAGCAGTTATCATACAAAAAGGCATTATGACACTGCTGGTGGCTGCTGGCTTGAAAAGTTCATTGTTGTACAGATAAACAGCCCTATGAGAGTGCCTTTTTTTTTTTTTTCCACCTGTACTTCTCTTGAGTATTTGGCTTTGTGGTTTTCTGGAAGAGGAGAAGTTTCTGTTTCATCTGCATTGTCTCATTCTCTGCCTTCATTTCCAGCCTGTGGACAATCTGATCTCCTGAATACGGGAAATTAAGAGTTATGGGTCAAATTATTGACCAATAATAATAATAATCATCATCATCAACCTGATTTGTTCTTACTTAACTTGCTTTGGTACCTGACTCACCTCACTTCACTGTTTTCTTTGAGAATTCATTTGCTGATTCTCTATGAATATATCAGATTCCTTATTCCTCCACATTTTTCCTTGGCCTTTTAATGTTGTGTTCTGAATTCATTTTAATTTCTTTGTTTTGGTTTTTGTTGGTGTTGGTGGTGGCAGTTTTTTGTACTATAAGTATGTTCATATTCTGATAGAGTGTCTGCATAGTGCCAAATGGTCATTTTGAAAAGTTAGAAAATCTGTCTTTTGGAGTAGGATCACAAATCTTGGCGTCTCCAAAAGACAAAATCACATAATCCAGTCCCCATTGAGGGAGGTTTTAAAAATGAGATTGGAAAGGGTGCTAGAAAATCCCGCCTGGGGTGCCTTTCCTGTGAAAAGTTGGATCAGGTGATCTTTCAAGATTCTTTCCAAACTGGGCTGTTCTGTGGCTTTATTTTCTTTGTCTGGGTTCTTTTATCCAAGGACAGCTGCAGTCAGGTTTCACTGACACACTTCTGAAATATTTCAGTGAGGTTTTTCTTATCTCACCACATAAGACTGAGACAAAATCAGAAATGGAAAAGAACTTGAAGCCTATGCTGGATCAATAGTGTCCATTTGTGTTCCTAATCATTTCAGATTTACTTTTTACACATTTCTTAAAATCACCATAAATTTTGGAGGCAAGGGCAAATTAATTTGGTTTTATTTAGAAACCCATAAAACAGTTTAACAAGGTCAACAAAATTTTGGAATGTTTTTGAAATATGCATAGGCATAGAAAATACTGGGGAAAACATCTTTCATGAAGACAGAGAGGTGGAAGGAAAAAAACCCAGAAAATAACTCTGGTTTTCTCTGGACTCCAGGAAAACTCTGTCTCATTGAAAATGCACTTCCTACAGTGGGAAAAGGATTTAGAGGAGTTTTGTTTACTGAAAAAAGTTCACCATGTACAAAGCCCAGGAAGTTCACAGTACATTTACAACAATATTGAGTGAGAGAGTTAACTGAATTTCCCAGCAGCTTGCGTAAAAGAGACAGCACTACAGAAAAGAAAACTAATTCTTTTCATTTGATTCTGAGTCCAAACAGATTATAACCAAAGCCAAGAGCAAGGGGTTTTTATGATTAATTAATGATGGGCTAATTTGCTTTAGGCTGCAATGTTTTCCAGCCACTCATTAATCTCAGAAAATGCCACAGGCTACAATTGCTACTGTTTAATTAAAAAGTATGTCACAGTTGCAAAGCTTTAGAAAGCTGTAAATATTTTCCTTTGCCAAGCATTTGCATATCCAGGATAATCTGTAGTCAAAGGGAAAAGTGCAAGAGGAAGGCAAAGCCCAGCACCAGATGCTTTAGGCTGACGTAACCTATTTTTTGTCACTGCGATTAGACAACTCTGAATTTATACATTTTTGCAGCCTCTTTCAGCAACAGTTTTTCATGTCTGTGGTTGATTCTTTATGATTCTATGAGCCTCAAGTAAAGCCAAAAGAAAGACTTCTGTTACCTTTCATGAGAGATTGGCTCTGTCCAGACAACCATGAAGTTGAGGCACAATTTACCCCCTAGACTTCAAGAAAGGAAGATGTCAGAATATAAACAAAGTATTTTGAAAATATCTCTGCAACATTTAGGACCCTTAAAAGCATCTTTCTGGATACAAGATAATGCATTCCTGAAATTATAAAGCAGAATATCTATGATCTTTATAGGAAAAAGAGACAGAACCATGTTAGTAAAATACAGAGATTGTTTACCTTATAAATCTGCAATAAAAACCATTACCGTTTTTTCTTTTTTTTTCTCTTTTTTGTTTTATTGAAGTGACTAAATTTTCTTATCAGTATGGAAGGTTTCTTACATTCAACTGTTACGAAGTGAAGAAATATGACATTTCTCAATCCTAGTTGTTAAAAATTAACTTAGAAATAAGATTTAAACCTAAAGAAGGGTCTATGGTTTCACTGACATCTATTTCTTTGATGAATAAGAATTCCAAGACAATTGAAATGAATCCTATGTTTCATTTTAATTTTGTGGATCTCCATTCTGATTACAATTGAAAAAGCAATTATTTTGTATAAAACTTCAAAAACAATAATGCTAAATGTGTATAAAATTGTACAAGGTGTGTTTTCTAAAACAGCAAACACACACAGCCTGGCACTTCACAACGAAAGCCACCACCACCACCTTAGGGACCATGTGTCCTGAATCTTCCTTTGAGCCAGCAGAATTGAAGACCTTGCAGCATTCCTTTCAGAGATCACATCCTTGTCATGGTATTAATCTGAGAGATGAAAATTCAGGGTAAGGTTGACCCCACTGACCCCAGGCTGCTGCATGTGAGCATTCTTGTCTGGGAACAGAGGGGCACAGGGTTTCGCCAGAACTGTGCGGATGGAGGCATTGAAAGCAGGAGATTTCTGTTTTAGTAGAGAACTTTTTTCCCCTGAAAAGAATCCAAGACCCTTGGCTAAGGGTCCCCTCCGTTTGCCCTTGAATGGACCATGACTCTGTGATGATTTTCCTGCTGCAAATTCTAAAATTGCTACCACAAAAAAGGCAAGTTGGAGAGGTAACTGTGGAAATATTGGGTAGCAAAACTTCACATTTATGTTCTTTTTAATGAGTTTTATATAGAATTAGTCAGATTAATAGACTCTCACAATATTTTTTAGCCTCTGTCTCTTGATTTTGGTGTCATCCTTACTGAGATATAGAGGAAATAGGTATCACAGGCATCTAAAGCTCCTTGTGGATAAATTACAATGAGGTGCCTCTTAACTCACACAGGGGCATCTTTAGATCTAACTCTTGAAGTTTTTCCTGAAGCCTAGGCAGACAGTTTGGACAGACTATTTTGTCTTTTCATTTACTGTAATTGCTTTTGGGTTGGTTTTTGGGGTTGTTTTGTTGTTGTTGTTGTTTTTTGTGGGTTTTCTTTTTTTTTATTGTTTTTTTCCTTTAAACCTCCTTTCAGTCTGATTACTTGTTTGTGTAGTGATCACCAGCATTACATTTCTTACGGGTTTTTTTTCTGAGCTAACCTTTCCTTATCTCTGTTTTTTTGTCATTTTTTACTTTGGTCAGGTTGCTGCATCCTTATCTTCAGCAAACCAGTTTTTCTTTTAATCTCTCTTGATCTTTCTCTTCTGTATATTGGGCTGTCATTTTCTGTGCTTTTCTCCTTCTGCCTGTGTATGTCTCTGTGTTTGTGACTAGCTCATGATATTTTCTGCTCCTTTATGAAGAGATTTCCTTTGTGTTCTTCCCTTTATTTTTAGTGTTTCTGGGGTGACTTTTGTTCTAATGTTTTTCTCGGTCTGTGCTGTTTTATTTACTTCTTCCCAGATCTTGACACCTTTTTCCCCCCTTCTGAGTAATCTCATTGTATTTTCTACTTAATTTTTCTTTATGTGTTTTTTGTGCTGCCTTCTTGAGTGTTCTTAGATACCAACTTCACTTCTGATTCTGTTCTTAGAGTAATTACATATATATATATACATATATATATATAGAAACACCTCTTTAATTTCACTGTGCTACATGAATAGCAGGATAGAATTTTAACACCTTCTTGTGCTTTCACGTTTCTTTTTAGACTTTATTTTGGAAGAAAACTTCATGAGCAAGGGTAGCACAGAGAACAACAACACATTTTTATTTTCTGGCCACTTACCTCACACTAAAGCCCCTTTCTGCTGCTGTGGCTGCAAACAAGGTGCTCATGGAACACCAGTTCAAGGCTCTGGTGCATTGAGGGGATGCCAGAACTAGTCACTTGGTAAATGAAAACCAAGTTTAGTCTGTCTCAGCCTTGACCTAAACATCTCACCAACAATTAGTCATGAAGTAAATGTCACTGATTGATTTTCACTTTTCTGATGAAATTGCAAACATACAGGAGAACACTGTGCTTTGAAGAAATAAAGAATGTCAGTGTTTGAAATGGACTTTAGGTGATTGCATACTTAGTGTGCAAGTCTGGGATGTTTTGGAATAATACTGATGATGACATGTTAATATGGCTAGTGCCTCAGTCATGTGCAGAAACAGATTTCATTTTCTGCATTAGGGATTTCTAAGCTTTTTTTTAAACCACTGCTTTTTGGGCTTACATCCCAGAATTCTTCTTAAGGAGGAGGAGGATGGCTGCATACCTAAAGAACCAAGTGTATTCATTTCCTCCTTTCAAGAGCTATCTCTGCATTACATGTCTGACATTAAACACCAAGTCAAGTACATAATCACTCCTTGAAATTAAAAGTTGAAATGCCCTTTCCCAGGGGAAGGTGTTAAAATCCATCTCACAAGCTCCTACTCCCTCGGGTCCCTTTTTGCCCTTTGCTGTTGAATTAGAAACTTTACCAAGCTTTCGGGATTGTTTGTTTGGTTGGTTGGTTGGGTTTTTTTGTTATTATTATTCCATTCCTGGTCTCAGACTATTATAGCAGAGACTCACAGCCTGGTGCTCTGCAGAATCCTGGGAGCAAGAGTTATGGTTTCAATAACCTAATGACAGGAAGATAATTGTGTCTGATCCCTCTTTTCCTCGAGTCAGGGCTCAAAACTTTAGCTAAGGTGGCAGCATTTTCCTACTGCACTTGGGAAGAGAACTGAAAAATTGTTATCTACTTTCTTCCTTTGCAGTGAATACTCTCCCAAAATAGTTCCCAATCATGTTCTACTGGACCTTATGGAGGAAGAGGGAATAAATTCTTCCTCCTCCCCATAGTTCACCATTTTTTCTATAAATAATGCAGACAGATCCAATTAAGGTCTTTCAAGTGAGACAGAAAAAGGGGCATACACACCACAGATTTTGATAGTGAGTAGAAATACAGGAGGTACTAAACTAACCAAAGGTGAAAAGGCTATCTCTGGGCAAGCACAGAGATGCCAAAACACTGAAAAGCACATGCATTTGAGGGAGTGGGGTAGGAAGTTGCCTTTTTTATATACATTTTCTCTCTTTTTCCACAGCTTATTCCATTCCTCACTTTTCCTGCTACCAGCCTGTACTACCCTTTGATTTTGTCGGTCACTTACTAGTCCTTCATATTTTGTTTTTTTGGATTAATTATAAACACAGCTGTGCTGTCAGTTGCAAAATTAGGAGTTTAGTAGTTCTATAGAAATTATACTCATTGGAGAGCATTTAACTTGATGCACTGAAGTCAAATTATGCTACCAAAAAAATCTGTATAAAGAAGATCTATTCCCAAAACAGTTGAAAGCAGTGTGATTTTCCCCTGCCCCTCCACTTTCCAGCAATTATTTAAAAATCATATTGACTAGGATCTGTCCAAGGTTTTTTCAGATTTTGTGGGGGTTATCAGGGTGATACTCCTGCAGGTATAAACTTAATGAGATTGTTACTACAAAGCCCCAATTCTGTTTGGGAAAATTTGAGATATGTCAATTTTTGTGATGAACTTGTTGACTTGTAATGTATAACCTGTTTATTATTATTATTTATATTATTATCATCATCACCATCATCATCGTTATTATCATTTTTATTCTTTCTACAGTAAGAATAATTTTTCTACTTACCAGGATGCTTTGAAACAATAATCAGTTTGCATACTGCCCCACATCTCCATGATGGTTAGCAGAAAATCTGCTTTTAATAGTTTACTGCAAATCTGGTAGTAAAGTTTACAGAACTGACCAAAATTAAACACTGTATTAGGAACTGTGCAGGTTTTGCCTAGGATGGAGTTAAAGTTCTTCCTAGTGGTTGTTATGGAGTTCTGTTTAGGATTTGTGATGAACACAGGGTTGATAATTTAGAAATGTTTTTGCTGTTGCTGTGCAGGGATTGCACAGAGCCAAGGCCTTTTCTGCTTCTTGTCCTGCTGTTACCAAATATTTCAAAATCATGGGGTTAAACAAATCCATTTGACACTGCCTTTTTATGTCAGCAAGTCAGGAATTACTCTGTTCCTGGTCAGGGTCTGTGTGTGCGGCTGACAAAATTCTGGCCTCCACACAGATGCAGACACAAAACTCTGTCACTTATTTATACATTTTTCTTGAACAAATCAACTAATATTTGGTGGTTCTAAATTACATAATACTCTCTCATTAATCAGTATTCTCTCCTCTATCAGTTATTGGTTTTTCATTTCTCATGCTAATTAATCCACATTTTTTAGTCTTTTTAGCATCTTTTTTCTCTGGTTGTGGTTTTCCAATGCATATACTAAGTCTTTTTCGGTCTCTTCTTTATCTTCTATTTTCTGCAAAATGCCCTTGTGGCCCACAAATTCTGCATTCCAGATGTCCAACCTCAACAATACACCTCTCTCTCTCTCTCTCCCAGGCCTTTGTTCATTGAAGCATATCAGAGTTAGTTTATCAAAACTTAAAGTTTCAATAAGTTTCCCAAGCTGTGCTCCTACAAAAGTAGCTCATAACAACTTTGATAAATGCTGGCTGAAAGTAATTTAAGAATAACACTCAACTCATAATTAGTATAAATATATATATGATATTATATATATGATTCATTAAAACAATTAATTTAGCCAGTAATTAAAGCCATTACCTGAAATTATTTAAAAGTTTTATTGTTTCCAACACAGCCATGCTGAGGAGGGGGCTTGGGGGTGCCTGGGAGGTTTGGAGGGGACACAGCCAGGACAGGTGACCCAAACTGACCCAAGTGATGTTCCAGGCCATGTGACTGCATGCTCAGTATGGAAATTGGGGACAGAAGGAGGAAGGGGACGTTTGGAATGATGGTGTTTGTTTTCCAAATCATTGCCCTGCAGGACGGGATCCTGCTCTGCAGCAGGTGCTGAACACCTGCTTATCCACGGTAAACAGGGAATTGATTCTTTGGGGTTATATTGCTAAAAAGCACAGGCTTTTGCTTTCCATATTAGAGTGTCCTTGTCTCAATCCATGAATTCTCCAGCTTTTACTCTCCGAATTCTCTCCCCAACCCCCCTGGTGGAGCAGTGAGTGAGACCTGCCTGGGGCTGGGGGCTGGCCAGGGTTTGAACCTAGACAGACACCAAATTGGGGAATTCAGCACTGAATTCTGTTTGTGGAATGCTAAGTGGTACAGATAAGCAAATCCTTGAAAGCAGAAACCTCAATATGTAAGAATAAAGACAGATGTTATTTGCACAAATGTATTTTGTGACCAGGAGTGATCATAGAGGTGCAGGGGAAAAATTTTAAGGGCCAGGTTACCAGCTGATATAAAACTGCACTTCTGTAAACAAGCTCTCCAATGTTGAAAAGCATTCCTATGTTTTTCATTCTTTAAACCATCATCAGACTGGAAGATTAGACAATAACAATATTTGTGAGAAAATATCAGGAAAGCATTATCAGTTTCAGATTCACAGTGAAAGAAAAACATAAGGAGCAACATTGTGAATGGATATTTCTGTTCAAGTTAATACAGGGAGGAGATGTCACTTTAAAATACACATTTTGAATACATGAATTCTTGGGAACATCATTACTGAACAAAGCCACATCAGCATTCAAATTTAAGTTCTAGGTCCTGAGAAAAGAATAACAATAAAAGGAGGATCCAATGCAATTTCACATTTCCCTTGAGTTTGGTTGTTGCAGCAATTGCAGAGGAAAACTTTCTCGGTGGATCTCAAAAAATTGAAATTAATGTTACTTTACATTGATTCCATCACCACCAGTTTAGAGAGACTCTCGGTAACAGTCCTTTCCAACCAATTCCTTCTTACTTATATATGACGGATGAAAGTGGCAGAGCTATGAAGGAGAGGTAAATGGCAGGAAAATTACAGAACTGGAGCCACACAGGATAAAGCAGCAAAAAAAAAAATTGCCTTTTGAAAGACTTATATGCCAGCATCAGAGAGAAGAAAATGTGGGGACAAAAAATAAGCCCACAACCTTTTAGCAAACCAGATCTTTTGAAGTATTTTAGGGGCCTCTCTGAGATGTGATGTAAAAGCAATGGAGAATTGAATCCAGCCTGTGCTGAACAAAGCTCCTGGTAAATATTGTACCAAGGGCTATTTATGCAATCAGAGGATGGGGAGGGGAAGGATGCTGCTGCATTAGGAGAACTCCACAAAGTTCAGGAAGGTCTGCAACTGCCATCAAACTCTGCAGTCGGAAGGCATATTTATTTACATAAAAGTCAGACGATACATTAGACTGTGCCTGCCTAGACTCAGATAGATGAAAGGAGTCACAGCTCCAAATGAATATTAATCCACTGCTATGGCTAATTTTAACAGCTTGAAAGTGAACAAACACATTTGTCTTGGGTCCGAAAGGAATAGATGTGCTTTTGAAGTGCAGTGATGAAATTATTGCAGGAAATAAAAAGCTAACTATTGTAGCAAGTGTTAGGAAAATGAAACAGTGTCTTGTCAGGTATCTAAAGAGAAATGAATGCAAATAAATTTTAATTAAATGTGAGAATTACAACAATTTTTTATGCTTCAAAGCTATGCATTACAGCTCATTTATCTTCACTTCTTCACTGTTATTAATGGGTAAAATTGGCTTTTACTAGCTGTGACTCTCATATGTTATGAAGATGTTCTTTTTTCCTCTATGTGTCAAAACACATCTCACAAAAATGTTATCACTGACCTAATGTTGTTAGTGCCTGAATGGCTGATGGAAGTCAGCAGGAAGCAATAAACAGGGACTGAGTTTCCTCTTCCATTCCTACTAAAGTCAATGGATACTGAAATTGGCTCTTAAGCCATTTTCATAATGGCATTGTTGGAGTTACTACTTTCCCCCTGCTTTTTGGACAGTGAAGGAGAGATTGGTGAAACTATTTAAATTCCTTTTAATTAATTTTAATATTTCCTCGTCCCAAGTAGCTTTTCAAACAGAATTTAAATGTGCATGAGAGCAACCTGATAAGCCAGAGAGTAAAACATTCCATAATGGAAAAAGAAAGTATAGTAAAATACATGAAATTATGAAAGACAAACTTCAAAGGAACAATCAGGAGAGAAGTTGGCAGAGCAGAGCTAAGGTGGCAGAGCAGAGCTAAGGTTTGAAGTCAGGTTCAGATCACCACTTACAGGGGACATAACACCAAGGACATCAGATTAGAGCACTGTGTTATGATGGCATGAGATAGCGTAAAATGCAACCTTAAACACCTTGAATTTCCTTTAGAACAGTATTACACTCTAGAATTCATTATAGCATGCCAAATATCTATGGTTTTCTTAGATATCATACATTTCCACTAAAAAAAATATGGCTTCTGTGAGCCAAAAAAGCACTCTGTGTATGAACTCCTTATGACCAGCATGATTACATCTTCCATGAACCATCCGAAATATGAAAATTATCAAAGAAAATAATATATTTCAAATGTACAATTAAAAACCTGTAACTGTGATATTTTTCAAAAAATGGACAAGTCTTCAGCCTAGTCGCTTACAGATATTTAACACTCACATTTGTACATGTTTTGATGTTATCTTCATTCTGTTGCAGGAGTGTGTACCCCTGTTTTGTTAAAAATATATNTGAGTCCCCAAGCTAAGGTTTGCAACACTCCAGTATCTCCTGTTTGGTTGACATCCTTTAAGACAACTGAACTTAAGATAACTGATATCCTTTAAGATAAATTCACCAACAAGGAATCTGTCATTATTTGGTTAAAAAAAAAGTTGTATTTTTAATGAGCTCATGTGTCTTTTTCAGATTCAGAGGAACCCATTCTACACAGCCTCATCTGATCCTTTAGGACTTTACCCAGGCAAATCATGTACTTTAGGAGGTCATTTTTATGTTAAAAATGGGAACAAGTTAAAAATCATCTTTCATTTTAGTCCTTGGTCTTATTAGTTCCTGCTTCCTCCACTTGCAGAATTGAGTTTTCCAAGGACATTTTTCACACACCACCTTTTCTCCTTTACCTTTGGGCTCCCCACAGAGTGAAAATGTTTCCATAAGACATTTTGGACTCCCTTTTCTGACTGTGGATTCTTCAAATTCATGTTAAACATCCACTGTGCTCATACCCTGACTCCCAACCCCTGGAACAAACTGCCAGACACTGAAGAAAATGTGTTTTCATTACCCCTCTGTAACCCCCATCTTCCCTGTATTGCAACATCAAAGTGGTATATAAATTTTTCAAAACTGGATATCACCTTTCAGGATGTAGCCATCAAAGTGAGCTAACACTATTTCTCAACTTTGCTTGAACTTAAATTTCCCCTGCAGGTTACAGGGAGTTACATCAGCTTTGTTCATTCTTAAGAGTTGCTCAGGGTCAGCAGCAGCTCAGAAACAGATTTCACCTGAGAAAAAAAAAACAACAATCTTTTTTCTAATGAAATTTCTCTTTTCAGAACAAATTTATAATGTTGTGAATGAAAAGCCTGGTGAAAAAAACCAGACTTTGATTTAAAAAAGAGCAAGATTTACCAGGCAAACAAAGTCCTGCACAGAATCAGTTAAGGAATGATGGAATCAAAGAATCTTGGAATCATAGACTCAGGGAATCATAAGCATCACAGAAGCATGAAACCATAAAATCAGGCAATCATAGAATCATGGTATGAAAGGACTGTGGAATCACTTAGGCAAACAATCATAAAATCATAGAGTCACTGAGCCACATACTCATGTAATCATAGAATCATGGAATATTTCATCATTAAGTCAGGGAGTCAAAGAACCATTGTATCACAGAGTAATGGAATTGAAGAATTGTGGTATCATTAGAATTTCATCACAGAGTCATGGATCACAAAACCATAAAATCAGAAAATAATCCAATATAGATTCAGGAAATTGTAGAGTCATAAAAACATGGAATCAGTGTATCATAGACACAATTCCACAGAATTATGGAATCATGGATGCAAGGAATCATAGATTCAGGGTATTATAGGGTCATAGAGTCATGGATTCATTACAACATATAGAGACAGATTCACAGAATCATGGAATCAGTGTATCACAGCTTCATGGAATCACAGAATCATGGTGTCAAAAATCATGGAATCTTGCATCATATAATCAGACAATCACAGAACCATGAAATCATAGAGTCATAGGATCATGGAATTGTGGAGTCATGGAATCATTACATCAAAGAGTAATGGAATCAAAGAATGAGGAAACCACAGAAAAACTGCATCATAAAATCATGCAAACCTACACTCAGATAAACAGAATAATTCAATAATAAATCATAGAATCAGGGAGTCATAGAGTCATGGAAGCAGTGCATCATAGATTAAAAAACCCGTAAAATTACAGAATCATAGAATGACTGAATAATTAAATAATAGAATTTCATAGAATTGCAGGTTCTCAGAATCATGGAATCATGGACTCTGTATCATTGAATCACAGGATCATGGAATAAGAGAATAATATCAGAGAATGGCAAAATAATTGAATAATTAAACCACAGAATCAGAGAGTCATATTGTCACAGACTATTAGAGGCATATAATAAGAAAATTATGAAATAATGGAATCATTAAATAGTAGAGTAATAGTATCATAGAATCAAAGAATCATGGAGGCACAGAACTGGAGAATTGTGGAATCCTTGCAATCTGCATTGTATCCCAGTGTTCCCAGGCACAAGACTGACCACTGGTACCACATGCACTTAAAGCTGGAATAACTAAGTACAAATGAGTCACTTACATTTTTCTTTAAAACCTGCAGTGAACTCTCCTTTACTGTAAAGACAACAAAAATATGTATTTTGTCTTTGAGTTTATAGAAGTGATTTTGTGAACCCCAAAACATGCAATTTTTTAGCTATGCAACTTCTTTTCCTACAAAGGTGTTTGCTTTTTTCTAATAGTTCAAGAGTTTAGATCTATCATCCAAAAATGAAAAAAAATCTAAAAATCCACATACTTTTACAGAATTCTCACTGAGGCTTTTGAAGGAAATGCAGATATTTGTTCTAGTAATTATGTTTATCAGAATAAATATTTTATCTGTTTAACCAGAATATCATTTTTTCATATTGTATCTTCAAGCATACCTTTTCACTCTGCTCAAGAGTAACACATTTGAGGGGGTTTTTTTCCCATTCTATTTTATTAGCAGCTTCTAGTGCCATCACAAGTGAAATAGCTAAATAGCTAGATTCTTTTTTTTCCCTTTTTTTTTTTTTTGGCCATTTTGAGATTTTCTGGAACAATAGTAATAAAGGGAAGGACTTGAGAGTGAAAATGGAACTAGGGAAGTTAATGAGAATGACATCACACTGCCAGCATTCTAGTGCAAGTTGGTGACAGAGCAGCATGAGGAAGATGTAAGAGGAAAAAATATGACAAGGGAGGAAAATATAAAAAGTCAGTATCTCAGATATTTTTTCACTGTCATTTAACATTGTCTCTCTTAGCTAATTCCTGTTGACTAATTTCTAGCGATTTCAGGGGGCTAGTGCTTTTTTGGTGGGGAATTTTTGGTGGGTTTTTTTTGGGTTTCTTTTTGTTGTTTGTTTGTTGGTTTGCTTGTTTTGTTGTTTTTTGGTTTTTGTTTTTTTTCAGCAGCTTTGTTTGCAGAAATTGCTAAATTAAAAGACAACACATCAAGTAATTATCTCATATGTCTATATATATTGTAGACTTAACACTTTCAGTATGGTTAGCCCCATGTCATACTCTTCTCTGCTCCTTTTAGTCAGGGAAATTTCAATTAATCAGTTTCAGCTTTGATTTGTCCCCACATAAGCCTGAATCTAAAGCTCTTTTTCAGGCCTTGCATTTACAGTCAATGTCATGTTGACACCTGTCTCACCTCCGACCACTCTTTTTGAGCCCCTTCTCATTTTTAACAACCTCAACAGGCAAAGACCTCAGCCCATCGGAGTGTGTGGGGTTCCCCAGCTCCTTAAGGACCCCTGCCTGTTTATGGTGTCCAAGGCCCAAATGATTGTACCTCTTAATAGTCCATTTCTGGATGGTCAAGGAGCTTCCAATCCCTAGTTTAGACAGAAAACAATGTCTTACTTTTATGCCTCTTAAACCATAATTCAGAGTTCCAAGTGGAATTATATTCTTTGCTTCCTGTAAATTTCAGCCTGGGTAGTATTTCTTGCTTTCAGTCTGTGCAAATCCTGAAGGGTTACAAGAAGTTTTGCTTTCAAATGCTCAGGTTAAGTGGCATGAGACTAAAAAAATTGTATACCTGCATGATTTAATGACAAAAATACACAGATGACAGATTAGGATTACAGCATTTTAAATCACAACATTTTTAGGGAGTTTGGGATTTGCCAGGATGTTATTAGCAGAAGGCAGCATTTCTGGATTCAAGACAGTAACTATGAAGCTATGAAGACGAGAACAAGCCTCAGGTGAGAATCAGCACTCAAATCCCAATCCTAGATTTCAAAGACAAAAATTGTCACTTATCCCTGTGCCCAATGTGGACGAAACAAACAGAGCACTACTCAGCTGAAAATTTCAAGGAGGGAACAGAAGAAATAAAATTGACAAATAAATTAGAGGCCGAATCAAAGAATATTAAAAAAAAAAAAGTAGTTTAAGAGATTGCAATTAATTATAGTGAGAAACAGATCCTTATTTTGCAATATACTTAAGTAATTCCGGTGCTTGTAGATCACCAAAGGCTTACACAAATAACAGCAACAAACAAGGTCATGAACATATCACCTTCTGCAGAGTATGAAAACGTATAACCAAAGCAAAAATAAAAATTTTATTAAAAATACATAACAGAGCAACATTTTTGGGAGATAAGAGCTTGAAGTATATGCTAGTCTTCAAAGCTACAGTATTAGCTGCATGTCTGTAAACCACCTTTAATTAGTACAGTTATTTAATTTTAGAAGCATCCTGTTCTTGTAAAAGTACATGGTCATGTACATGATATCAGTTCTCATCTGATAACTTTAACTGCATGTAAGAGTTTGAAAGAGATAAATAGGTAGATAGGTAGGT